>JAQGEP010000056.1:0-207687 GCA_028476805.1 Acrocalymma vagum
TTATAAATATAAAGTCTTACTATTTAGCCTAATAAATAGTTCTACTATATTTATAAGATATATAAATAATGTTCTTATTAACCTTTTAGATAATTTTTATATAGCCTATTTAAATAATATCCTTATCTACTCTAAATTAGAGAAGGAGTATAAAGTCTACGTAAAGAAAGTTCTTAATTACCTCTAGTAGGCGGAACTCTAAACTAATATTTAAAAATTTAAATTCTATATAACTTAAACCTAGTATCTAGGATATATTCTTATAAATACTAGGTTAGAGGTTAACCCTAGTAAGGTTAAGGTACTAAGAAACTAAAAAGAACCTACTATTATTACTAGTATAAAATTCTTTTTTAAATTTATAGGTTACTACTAATAGTTTATTAGAAATTTCTTAAAAATTATAAAATCCTTAAGTACTCTTTAAAGTCTTTAGAACTAATTTATATAAACTCTAGAATATAGTACTATATTTAAAAAGATAAAGAATACTCTTTTAGTAATACCTAGCCTTTACTACTTCTACCTTAAGCTAGATATAAGAGTAGAAACTAATATATCTAATAGAGTAATTACTAGAGTACTATTCTAGTACTATAATGTGAAGGACGAAGGGGAGCACGGTAACATAGGTGTTAGGAGTGATCGATTGAATGAACACTGATTGACTTATACTCAGGTGCTCGCAGCTATATATACCGAGCTCCTCGGAGAAAAGTGCTTCTACCCAAGGAGCTTGGCTTATCAGCTCATCTAGGAGCTCTATATAAGGGCGAGCTTCTGAGTGTAAGAATGTGGTACAGCCACCGAGCTTCGCGACATACCCCCTAGATAGCTGTGCGCAGCCAGCCATTTGACTATTAAGCGATTAAGCTTAGTACGATAAGCTATAAGTCTTTTACGCCTAATTAGATCTCCTTACCTATTGTGTTTACTTAGGCTAGTATCCTATATATAGCGCTCCTCCTGTAATTAGTTAATCTAGTCTAGTTTTACGAGTATGTAGTCTATGCGAGCTTCCTTTACCTGGGTCGTGGCCTAAGCGCGATCTCTACCTACCTTCTTATTAGCTTATTGTGTAGGTACTCTATAAAATACTACGCTTAGAGTTGTAATATAGGCCTATACGCGTTTAACCCCTAGTAAAAGTGAATTAGTAAGCGATTAGGGCTTTACTTTTAACTTTACTTTTACTATACTCGCCGTTTTACCTCCTACTCGTAACTTTTACCGCGCCGCGCCTCTTAACTATATAAACCCCCCTTCTAGCGCCTTTTCTTATACTTTTTAGCCTTAGCAGCTCGAGCGCAGCGCTATTATGCCTCCCGTAAGTATAAGATCTTAGGCTCTTAGTTTTAACTTTTAATCGCGACGCTCTTTAAGCTTATAATTTAATTATTTCTTAAGCTTAATTTATCTACTTTTCTTACGTTAGTTACTTAGGCGCTTAGTTCTCGATTCGCTTAAGTTAGATATGTGCTTACGTAATTATAGATTTGACGTTCTTGTTTAACTCGCGCGCGCGACTTGGCGCACCTATATCGTCGTCCTGCTACTGCTACTACTGCTACTCCTACTCTTACTTCCGCTCCTACTCCTGCTCCTATTGCCGCCGCCGTCGCCGTCGTCGTCTCCGGCGCTGAGTAGCGCGTGGCTCGCGCCCGCGCTACTCCCTCCCGCCCCTCCCGCTCCCGCCCTACCGCTCTTATTAAGCGGAATAATGCCTGCCTTAGGTATCTGCGGAGCGCCCTCGCGGGTATATCCCTAGGGGAGTACTTTAAGACCTTTAGCGGTAGGCGTTAGTACTTCTAGTATGCCTATAGGTATACCTACCGCCCTATATAAGTAACTATTTTTCTTTATTAAGCTTCGCTAATTTTTAGTATTAGGCCCGCTTATACTACCGCCCGCGCGCGCTAGTTCCTAGCCGCGCTTTAAGCGTATAGGTTAAAAGACCCGGCTATAAGTTACTCGATCTTTTCTTATAATAATTATACTAATTGTTTATAGGTTAGGAAGCTTTAGAGAGAGGTAAAAGCCCTCTTAAAGAAGGGACCTACTACCTACTCTAAGGCTCCTTAGGCTCCTGCTAGTATAGACGGAGCTAAGGATGCTAATAAGACTGCTCCTGCTGTTATAGATAGAGCGGGGTAGGCTACTCTTGCCGTTACTAATAGAGTAGTATAGCCGCGTCTAGGGGTACTTCTGTATCGCCTCTTTAGAGGTATTAGTTGGGCTTTTGCCTAGAGCGCTAGGTTGTAGTGCTCCGCCTATAGGGGGGCGTAAAAATACCCTTAGGTAGTGAATGAAACTGGTCTCTCTTCTATTTATATGCTATGCTCTGTAATTAAGTAACGTGTATCTTATAGATTTAGATATAATCTAAAGCGTATAAATACTTATACTAATAAGCTCTTTGTAAGTCTATCTACTAGTATCTTGTTTATTAGGAGATATAGTACTTGGAAGCTTTCTTTAGCGTGCTCCTATCGTAACTATATATTCTGGATATCTATATAGCGCAGCCGAGTAGTAATTCGACTATTTTCTTTAATAATAAGGCGAATTATTTGTTGGTTGTTATAGAAAATTTGCTATACTCCTCCTAAGTCGAGCGTGAGTTCTTTAAAGAGTTGCTTAAGAGCGAGCGCCTCCTTCGTAACATGCTCTAGGGCGAGCAGCTTAGCTTTAGTTGTTGATGTAGTTACTGTTGTTTGCTAAGCTACTTTCTAGATAATTGGTCTACCGAATAATGTAATTATATATCTCTGAGATAATCGTCGAGTTTCTGGATTATCTGCGAATAATGCGTTACTATATATTAGGAGCTTAGTGCCGTTACGGGCTCCGTATTGAATTAATTAGTACCGTGATTGATAGAGATACACGATTACCCTGTGGGCTGCTTTTATATGCTTCTTGCTTGGGTTTGTTAGAAACTAAGATAGATAAGATACTGTAAATGCTATATCTAGGCGTACGGTGATCGCCGTATAGAGAATTGATCCGATTCGCTCTTGGTAAGCCTTGATCTCTTGTTTACTAGCTACTCCTTAGTATTTAATAAGCTTAGTAGTAGGTAGTAGTGTTTCTAGGAAGAGCGCGCTTTGCTTAAGCTCGAATTTCTTTGTAATCTTCTTAATGTATTAATTATATACAAGTGTGATTGTGCGAGCTTCGCGATTTCTAATAACCCGTATACCTAGAAACTAAGTTACTAGTCCTTGAGCTTCTATCTTGTATGTAGCCGTAATTTAAGAGATAACGCGATGCGTACGAGCTTCGTCTGTTCTATAGAAGAATACGAGAAAGTCGTCTACGTAGAAGAGTACTATAACGCGCCGCTCTTTATTAAAGAATAGGTATAGTTCTTCTTTTAACGCGGTGAGCCTAATCTCTGTAAGCGTTCCTGAGAACTCTTTGTACTAAAGAACTAGTAAGTCGCGTAGCCCGTAGAGCGCACTTAGGAGCTCTACGCATTTACCTAGTATATTGAATCTATCTAGAAATTCGTATGCCACGCTTAGTTAGTTATTACGCCTCGTGTTTAGGAAAGCTCCTACTACGTTAAACTATAGAACTTTGAGGTTAAACTATACGGCGATCGCTATAGCTGTTCGAAATAAGCAAGCTGCTAAAGTGGCAGCGTAGGTTAATTCGATTGTATTCTTTAACTATAGGTCCCCCCTTATATATATGCGAGCTTTGTATTTTATAAAGTAGCTATCTGCGTCGAGCTTGTAGGTAAATACTTATTTAAGGAGGAACGGCTTAGTCTTAGCCTCGTTTCTACGAATTTCTCTCTAGGTACCTTTTACTTTTAGGGTTTCTATTTCTTTCTAAGCTACTTATATAAAGAGCTCTCTATATAGGTAATTATAAAGATTCTTCTACTTTATAGGGGGTTTAGGGAGTTCGTCTTGATAGGTACGAGCTCCTAAGAGTTTTTGTAGATTTGTTTTTATTAGGGAGAGTATAGTAGCGGCTATTACTATATATACTATAATATATTCTTTCTGCTCTCTTCCTAATCTACCTCCTAGGAAGCGCTTATCTAGGAAATTAAAGCTTCTTAGTTGTATATAGCTTGTAATTCTATTATCTAAGAGAGTATATATTCTAGCGCTCCTTATACCTCTACGCGCTCCTAGGTTATCTAGGTCTTGCTTACGAATTCGTCGACTCGTACGTAAGGCGATTCTCTAGTCTTTCTTTACGTATTTACGCTTAGTAGGTATTTTCTCTACTTCGCCGCGAGTAGTAGAAGTAGACGCTCGCGTTTAAGAGGTAGGTACTAATCTTTTAGTTTAATTATTTAATTAATTACGTAGTTCTAGTTTATCTACTTCTCCGGTTAAGTATACTTCCTAGGGATTTACCGCCTACTCTAGCTTATCTCTTAGCTACTCTAAGGGTAAGCGATCTCCTCTATCCTTCTAAACCTATTCTAGTTCTAGTATAGGCTCTAGAGATAAGAGTCCTAAACGCTCGTTCGGCTCTGCGCGAATTCCTGGTAATTTGCTGGCTAAGCTCCTTACCCGGGCAGCTTCTACTACCCTCGAGCTCTGATTCTCTAACTAGCCGGTCTAGGGATTAGGCTCTTAGATAATGTTACCCCCGAGCTACTACTTAGAGGGCCTAATAGTTAGTTTAAAGCTCTTTTTATTAGACGAGTTAGGGAGAAGCTCTAAAGCTTCTCCTGCGTCTTAAATTTTACTAGGCTTATCTAGAAGGTTTATAATCTTCTTAGCTTCTTTCTAGGGAATAGCGCTCTTCTCCTAGTCCTCGTAGAAGAGCTGCTCGTTGAAAGTTACGTTCCTTATAGTAATTACCTAATCTAATTTTAGAACCTAGATCTAGTAGATATTAGAAGCTCTATATTCTACTAGATAACCTATATAGGCCTGTGGGAGTACCTTAAAGGTTCTCCTATTTCGCCTAGCTGCTCGCTCCCTAATTAGTAGGTATACTCTATAGCCGTAGGCGTATACGCCGCTCTAATCTAGCCTTAGGTCTAATATAGCGCTTCTAACTTATGCTAGTTTATACTATTTAAAGAATTGCCTAGACTACTTGTTAAGCTCTTTATTTAGTAAGCGCAGCTTATAAGTATGTAAAGGGCTTATATTATATAGCTATATAGCTGCGTTAACGACCTCTAGCTATAACTTTATTAGCAGATTTACTCCTACTCTTATTTTTATTAATCTTACGATGATCTCTTAACCTACGCGCTTCGTACTACTATTTAGTTTGTAGGTGTATAATAGGGAGGGTACAATTTTATATCTCTACTTATCTGCCTAGATTTAATACCGTAATTGTCCCTTATAAGGGAGCGTAGTAGTATCGCCGTCTTGTCTAATAACGCAGATCGTAAGATTATATCGTGTCTTTACGAAGCTTGCAAAGTTTTATAAGGTTCGAAGGATCTCTTTAAGCGTTTTGCCCTTTAGGTAGTAGCTATATAGTTTTCTACTATAGTTGTCCTTAATTACTAGGATCTAGAGCTCTCCTAAGCGCCTGAGCGGCATATTAAATAGATCCTATAATATGCGAAAAAATGGGCGCGGGGAGCGCTCCCGAGGTCTTCGTGAGATGACTTGTTTAGTATACGCTGTTGCGCAGTGCCTATAGCTTAGCTGCTTTGTTCCTTTTATTCTAATATTTCTCGCATTTTTAACGAGCGCGCGTAGTACTTTTAGTCCGAGGTGCCCTACTCGCAGGTGCCAGAGCTCCTCTGAATTAGTTTGTGGGAATATACGCTATAATCGCAAGCGTCGGAATTTAGGGTTTACGTTTATTAGAGTAGGATAAAAGAAAAGAGGCTTATATTCGATAAAAGTAAGGTTATGCTCGCGTCTAAGCTTAGCTAGTACGATGCTCTCTTTTAATGTTCCTATTCGCAGTAAGCTGTCTAGTCTAAGGTACTATATACTACTTTTGTTAAGGCGAGCTTCTAAGATAATATTGAGATGAAATCCTTCTATAATAATAACTTCTATAAAAGTAAGCGGTATAGTGCGCTTACCGCGAGCTCTATTAAGTATATTAGGGATCGTCCTAGTTTCTTTTCCTAGGATTAGGAACGACTAAGTACCTGCTTTAACGTATTATATACTGTACGCCTTCCGAAATAAGTCAGGTTCGAGTAGCTTAACTAAGTTGACGAGGTGTATAGCTACTCTATTATTAAGGATAGTACTTTGCGATAGTAGGTAGGTACTAAAATCAATCGTCGTATAAATCCCTAGGTTTACTTTAGTTATGTTAACGAGCAGCGTAGGGTTAATAAGAGCTACTATAACGTTTTTAGGGTAGGAGAGTTTAGGTAATCCCTTAATAGCCTTAGTTTTTCCTGTGCTCGCGAGCTTAGGAATTATTTACCCTTTCTAAATTAGAGTAGCTTTAAGATCCTTAAATTTTATTTAGTTAATTTATATAAGGATTAACTACCTTTTTTCCTAGCTTACGTTTTTCTTTATTTTTAAGGTAAAGACTAACTTAAGGAAGAAGTAGCTTACTAGTTTCTACCTATAGGGTTAAGATTCGGGTTATTAGTAGGGGCAGAGTACTTTATTTACTTCTAGTACTCGGCTAGAGCTCTAGTTTTAATAGTTAGAGCGCCCTCCGAGCGTTGTAAATATTCCTAGCGATTAGCTTTTGGCCCGTAGAGAGTACTTATAGACTAGAGCAGCAAAAACCTTTATAATATCGGGCAAGGTAAGCGCCTCTTTTACGCTAAGTACGCTATTCTAAATAAGTTTTTATTATATGCTTTAAGCCTATTTAGGGGCGAGCTTATAGCTAATTACGTCTAGAAAGTCCTATGCTGCGAGTATCCCTTTAATATCCTAGATTTAATAGGCCTTTACTTTTTAATATAGAAAGTTCTAGTACTAGTACTAGAGCGTTAGAGATAGGTTACCGTATTTTACCTTATTAAGGTATGTACGGTACTCTACTCGGACGCTATTTATTATATTTATTTTAGCAGGGGCGAGCTCCTCCTTTAGTACCTTTATAAGCGCTTAGAGCGTTAATTTCTTTTCTCGCACTAGTCTTATTATAGCTGGTGCTAGGAGCTTAGGGGTAACCGTTACGTTTACCTAGTTCTATAGGGACTAAAGGCGCGCCACTTGAGATACCTACTTAGTTAAGCGAGCTTAGTACTTATTAATTTATAGGGTGTACTCTATATTTATATATTTTTCTAGTACTTCTGGAACTACTAGAGCAGCGCTTAAGATATTTAGGACATCTTCCTTCTTAGGGTTGATTTACTCCTATACGTTCTTGCTAAGCGTATAGAATTAGAGTTAGATATACTATACTAGCTAGGATACGCTATCTTTAAGCTAATATACTCCCGTAGGAATAGCTGCGGTAAGGTTGGACATTTTTCTACTCGCGAGCTAGGAATTAAATAGAGTAGAAGTAATTAGAGCTTCTAACCCTATATTAACTAGCTCTTAAGGTGCGCAGGGGAATCTTCCTAGTTCCTAAAGCGCCGGGCTCATAACTATAAAGGACGAAGGGGAGTACGGTAATATAGGTGTTAGGAGTAATCGATTAAATAAATACTAATTGACTTATACTCAGGTGCTCGCAGCTATATATACCGAGCTCCTCGGAGAAAAGTGCTTCCACCCGAGGAGCTTGGCTCATCAGCTCATCCAGGAGCTCCATATAAGGGCGAGCTTCTGAGTGTAAGAATGTGGCACAGCCACCGAGCTTCGCGACATATAATAATAAGTATCTTTCTATTATATTCTATAGTAAGGTTTTATCTAGATTAGAGCTAAATTAGAAAATCTATAATAAGGAATTATTTATAATTATTATAGCTTTCTAGTAATAGCGTATAGAGCTTATATCTACCTAAAATATAGTTAAGGTACTTATAGACTATTATTTCTTAAAGTACTTTATAATAATAAAGGTTTTTAATCTATATTAAGTATAATAAGCTAAGTTTCTTACTCTATTTAACCTCTAAATTAAGTATACCTCTAGGCGGAATAATATATAAGTAGATATTCTTAGTAGACGTAAGTAAGATTTAACCTATCTATAATCTACCTAAAAGAAGGATAGATTTTATATACTTTTAGAACTATATTAACTAGATCTCTAGATTAACGCTAAATTAGTAGCTAAATATATTATATAAACTATCTCTAAAGTAGGAATTTTTTAACTTACTATAGATACTAGCTCTATAAGTCTAAATTTTTTTAGTCTAATTAAAGCTTTATTATAAGATAATTACGCTAGCTTTAAGTTTAAATAAGAAGCTCTACTAAAGGAGTATTAAATTTAAGATAGTTTACTTCTATACTAGGGTTAGTTATATATGCGACTAGGAACTAAACTAAGTACGCGCCTAATTTAGAAAATATATAACTAACTATCTATAGCCTACTCTAGATCTACTAAGACTTACTAGCTACTAACTAAGAAGTATTACTAGAAAGGTATAAAAGTAATATATAAGTAATATATAAGAAATTATATTATATATTAGTAATTCTATCTAAGATAGACCTAACTTCTAGAGTACCTATACCCCCTATCTATTTCTAATAAGCCTATATAGTATTTATATATAGATTTTAAGGAATTCCTAAAGAACTCCTTTAGCTATAACTAGGTAATAGTTATTATTAACTATCTATTAAAATAAGCTATATCTATTCTCTACTATAAGATAATTAACGCGTAAGAAATAGCCCGCTTCTTTATTAACTAAGTATACTAATTTAAATATATTCTAGAGACTATTATATTAGATTAGAAACTCTAATTTATTTCTATTTTTTAGTCTAAATTTTATAGAATACTAAAGGTATAAGTTAAGTTATCTACCGCCTATTATAAAGAGATAGATAGATAAACTAAGATTATAAATAAGTATATTAACTAGTAGTTACGTCCCTTTATAAACTACTATTAGAATAACTAGAGCTCTCTACTTCTATTAATAAACTAAGCCTAGACTACCCTTCTATACTTTACTATAGAAATATCTCTTTATAAACTCCTATATAGCTCTAAACTATATTAGAGCTAGAATTAGAACTACTTAGGTCCTATAAAACTCTTAGACTAAGTAAATATTAAAAATATATAGAAGCTAACCTAATAAATATATATAGTATAGTAGCTTATAAAAATTAATATAGAGAAGGCCTAGAATTAGATATAATTTATAGTAAACTATTATTACTACCCTATTAATTAGAATATAGGAGATATAGTATATCTAGATACCTATAATTTAGCTATATCTTATCTAAGTTATAAGCTATCTAAGAAATAGAAAGGACTATTTAAAGTAACTAAGAAGGTAGGTTATTTATATTAACTCTAATTATCTAAAGGCTTTAGAATTTATAATATCTTTATACTAAATCTCTTTTATAAGAATCTCTAAGATTTACTTTTAGGCTAAGAAACTTTAAAACTACTAGATATTTCTATTAATAGTATAGAAGAATAGAAAGTAGAGAAGATTCTAGCTAGTAAGCTATATAGAAAGATATTAAAATACTAAGTCTAATAGGTTAGCTATAATCTAAACTCTATATAGTATCTAATAGCTAACTTTATAGAAGTACTATATATACTTAAGTTATTTTATAAAACGTACCTAGATTACCTAGGACCTTTAAGAGTATTAGAGAAATAAATTAGAGAGTAGAGAAAGAAATAAATTAAAAACCTTTTTATATATAAAAAAAAAAAAAAAAGGAGAAAGAAATTATAGGCTTTTAAACTATCTTTAAACTACTTCTTTTACTTCTTATTTTTATTCTTCTCTCTATTATTAAAGTTAAAATTATTAGTTACTATATTATTATCTTTAAAGGTCTTTTTTAACTTTAGGGCTAAAGCTACGGCGGACTACTCTAGCTTATTAACTACTACCTTTATATTTCTTAGCCCACGCCCTAAATAGGCTAAGAAATAGTAGAAGGCTAGTAAGATATTAGTAGTAGTTATACTTTTATAAATAGCTTTTATAACCTAAACTACGTCTAATATAACTCTAATAGTATCTTTTAAATTTTTAAGTAGATTAAACTACTTAGCGTTACTATTACTCTTCTTCTAGGTATAAAAAGTAATAAGAAATATCTTAAACTTAGGGCTAGTATAGTTAGAGACCTATAAAACTATTTAGTATACTAAATAATATTTAAAATAAGTATAGAATCTTACTAAAGTATAGAGTTCTTTTTACTTAGTATAATAATTATACTTAGAGAAGGTTAAACTCTTAAAGGCGTAGTTAATAGCCTTACTATAAAGAAAGGCGCGTACGCCGCGTAGGTAGTAAACCTAAAAAGTACCTAAGTAGGCGCTAGAAGAAACTAGGATTAGTATTTTTTAGTAAAAAAAAATAAGAATTAGTTAAATTAAGAATTAAAAAAAATAGGAGGTATAATTCTAGTATAAATTAGTATTATATTACTAAAATAGGTTTAAGAGAGAGTATAATATATATAGAGTTAGTAGGTAGAGTAAGATATAGAAAGAAGAAAGAAAGAGAGTTATAAAAAGTCTTCTTATACTTATAGCTAGAGTTCTAAATTAATCTTACTACTAGTTTAACTTTACCTATAATTTAGTATATAGTAGATAACTAATATAACCTTACTTATAACTAATTATAAGATATAAATATAAGAGTAAAGAGAACTAATTATAAATTAGATCTAATATACTTTATATACTCTAAGTAAAAAAAATTAATTATAAGCCTTATCTAAATCTCTTTATATATAAGAAAAGACTAGTTATAAAAGAACTTTATCTAAAAGCTAATTATAAAAGTGTTCTAATATAACCTAGAGAAATATAGTAGAAATTACGCGATTACTTATAAAGGCGTTAAAAAAAAGTCGCGATTAAATCTAAAAGTAATAGGAATATATCCTACCTTAGAGCTAATATAGAATATTAGCTTTATAAGAGAGAGTAGTATAATAGCTATTATAGATTATCTCTTCTAGAGCTATAATAAAGTATAATAATTTAGCTAGCGCGCTAAGGCGCTAAGTTAGTAGGATAGAGTCTAATCTAAATCGGCGTATATTTAGACTACCTATAGCGTAAATCGAGTTAAGGTAGAACTAGACCTAGTCTAGCCTTTCTCTATAGAGCTAATATATACTACTAGTCCCGCCTCTCCCTAGACTATATTCGGGCTTAGAAAAGAAGTAATATAGGAATTTACTAGAAAAGGATTTAGCCCTTATAAAAGGAACTAAATCCTCTTAGATAGATTAGTAGTTCTTTTATATCCTTTCGTATAAGGCCTATTAGCGATTAATATATTCGTAGTTTCCTTCTCCCTACGCACTCCCATATGCCTCTAAGTAGAGTCCTACCAGTAACGGATACTAATCGACCAGCGCCGATACAGTTTATTAAAAGTACTTTAATAATTTAGCTACTATAATAGTAGAGTTTAGAATAACACGAGATAATTACTAGAATATAGATAAAACTAGCTTTTAAATTAGTATTAGAGGTAGCTAGTAGATAATTATAATAAATTATAGTAGGGATACTTAATTACTAAGTATAACCTATTATAATTATAGTACTATAATTAAAGCTATAAGCGCTACTAGCGTCGTACTACTAGGTTTTCTAATCCTTACTACGGCCGTATATATAGAGAGATAGTATACCTAAATAGCTATCCTAGATAATTATTACCTCGCGGTCTTAGAGACTAGTTATATAAATAATAAACTCTTAATTAAGTAGCTAAAGTACTTTAATAGATAGTTAGCTAAGAGCTAGAAAGGTAACTAGAGGCTACTTATATTTAATAGCTTTAGCTCTTACTATATAAAGTAGTTTCTTAATTACGTTAACGAGTATAATATTATATATTTCTCCTTACTACCTTATATATTATATAATCTATAGCCGTTAGATATAGGCGTATTCTAGCCTTATAAATACTATTATAAGGCTTCTATTAAAGTAGCTACTCGCCGCAGCTATACTAAGTTTAATAAGCTCGAATTTCTTTATATAATTAACTCTATCTATATATTAACGTTTAAACGATTAATAATTAAATTAGGTTTCGTATAAGCTAGTATTTAGCTATAGGACCTAGCTAAGGCGATTAATAAGGTAAGGGTTAAGGTTAATTACTTATAGCCCTAAATACTACCCCCTCTCTCTATATAATTAACGCCAACCCTAGAGAGCTAGAGGGCTCTAAAATAATTTATTAATAATACTTAGCTACGCGTTAAGTAGAATTTAATATTATCTAAACGTATTTTACACCTAGCAAAGGCTTATAAGGCATTAGCTAATTTATATAAGCTTACTATTCGTAAGCTCGAGGATCTTACGGTAGCTACCCGCGAACGTAAGGAGCGATAAGCTGCAAGCCATTAGCAAGTACAAAAGGGAGGGGTACTTATAGCAAAAGGAGCTCGTAAAGCTATTAATTAGCGCGTTAAGAAGGAGGCAACAAAGGCTACTCGAAAGGCTATAAAAGACGCCCAAAAGGAGTAACGGCAAGCTTCTAGGGGAACAGGAGGCTCGTCAAGTACACAGGACCCTTTTATAAACATTACTACTTCATTCTATATAACCTAGTAGCTTACAGGTATTTACTGCGTTGATTATCGTCGTTTGAAAGTTGATTGTACGATCGCTTGTACAAAATTTGCGTTGAGCTGATAATTTGCGTTGAGCTGTACAGGGCTTAGTTACCCCGTAACTAAGCACTTTGGGCTAGTAACTGCAGTGATTATGGCCGCATCCTGTCCAAACAAAGAATCCTCCTTTCACATTACATCGCTAAATCAATGTGAATTGCATGATCATTCCAGTATTTGCTTAAACAGCCGTAGCTCTCAGCATATTTTGAATCGACGACCGACATACCTGATATGTGACCCCTAAACGCCGCCAAATGCAAAGGCCTATGCAATGAATATGCATGCGCTGAATGCAACATCCGAGGCTCCGAGAGTATCCATGCTCTCTCCACACTACAGCATCAGTCGCAAAATAGTCATTCACACACTATTGCCACTGCTGAATACACGCACCAACCCCTCCCCCTCCTCAATACTCAGGCCTTCGTCAAGAATTGCATGTGCCATGTCTACGACTGCATCTTCGATGCCAGCTTCAAGAACTAGGCCTTCACTGAAAGCCAGACGTGTGAACGCTACGAGATATGCATGATGCCCCCCTAGAGTGCTGACAAGCTTGCTTTTAACGTCAAACCCGGGGTTGGTCGTTGCAATATGGTAGATAAGCTTCATGGCGGTATTGATAGAGTCAATTTTTCGTTGCTGATTAGGCCCGAGCGGATTCTTGTACAAGCTTGTAATGCAATAGTCGAGATATTTGATGAGCCTTCCTATGCACAGTCGGTTCTGAGCTAGGCGTGTCGATCCATGCTCCGAAATTGAGAACTGGGTGAGCACGGAGAGGACGAGAAGTCTCAAGTCCCATATGTCTGCTTCGTCTGGTAACACTTCGCTAGATGTAACATCTAGTGGATTAGGGACAGGCTTTGGGTGTTCTTTGAAAAGGTTGGTGAGCCTGTTTATCAGGGCATCTTCTTTGTTTGTCTGACCGTCCAGGGCTACTTCCGATGGGACGATGGGGCCTAACGACGAGGACAGCGCGGATGTGCTAAGGATACGAAGCATGAGAGTAATCTGGGGCAGCGCCTGTTCTTTGTTTAAAAGCATAATCGCGAAGTCAGAAGGTATTGTTTGCCACAAATAGGATATTGTATCTGCGTGAACAGAGGAGACACAACTGGTGGCAATTAGATAGAGCAATTCAAGACAGTCCATAGCGTCAACTTCGGAAGTAGTTTTGCGTTGAGTGGGCGAATACAACCGTGCGACCGCCTTGTCGTCTCCCTTGGCTGCTCGCGCAACCGGAAGAGCAACTAGGTCGACAGAAGATATAATGAGGGGCACGGCCCGTTCCGTCAATTCGATAGTAGTCTTCGCTGGTTCGCATGCCAGAATAAAATGGAGAGCATCTAGGATTAGATAGATGGGGGTATAATACTTTTCTTCCAGACACCGTTTCCAGAAGTCAAGAAAAACGTGGCAGATGCGGAGAGCTAATGCATGTGCGTCTAATAGGGAAGGGGTTGCTGATAATGAGTCGTATAGTATTGAGGATAGTTTTTTGGAAGGCTGCGAGGGGAATGCATACTGAGTGAGTGCTTCAAGGACCCTGTCGGCACCATTTGAAGATCGATGTGAAAGTAAGTGGTGTAGAAGAGTGAAGCGGCGATCGTGTTTCTGGAAGTCTCTCAGAAAAAGGGCATCGATCTTGGCTTCTGCAGGTAACTCGGGCTCGCTCTTTTTTGGACGGTCTCGTGGCTCGCTCAATTGTAGTGCTGGCAGAGGTATAGGGCTTTGATCTGTAACCTGTCTCTTTCTCTTTCCCGCCTGCCTAGGCGTCACTGTCTTTTGCCTGTCCCGATTTTTGGAGGGAGACGCCATGACAACGTCCTCATCGTCAAAGCCGTCGCCAAGCGGACCCCTTGTTTTCTGGCCTTTTTTTGGTGTTTCTGAAGGACTTGCAACTGCTACACTTGTATTAGGTTTGGCTCTGGAGGGCATGGCTCTCTTGGAGCGCTGGGCCATGCCGGCATCGCGCAAATCGTGCTGGTTGAACATGCTATCGGTTTGGGCCTGCTCTTTCTCCCGCTTCAGCTTCTCGATTTCGGCCCTGAGCTTGGCCACTTCGGCACTGTGCGTCTGGCGCTCATCGGAAATGTGCCGGTCATAGTCGCGCTTTGCAACGTCGGCACGGCGGCGAAGGGTGTCGGTCTCGCCGGATTTGGTTTGTAGCCTCGCGGTCAGGTCTCCGAGTTCTCGCCGCATGCGAGCTCTTTCTTGCTCGACCTGCGATGATCAGCGGGCCGGTTCATGGCGGGCAGATAGAGGAGTGGAGGTGGAAGGCTGGGCGTACCTTCTTGATACGCAGAAGCAGCTGGTTGGGGTCGGCCTGGGAGCGGCGCGGGGGCTCGTCAAGGTCGGCAACGATGGGTGGGTTGTTGTACGCATAGGTGGGTGCGTCGTCGAGGTTGACAACCTCGTCGTCTTGGTCGTCGTCGTCGTCGTCGTCATGGTGAGCAGCGACGTTGGTGGGGTGGCGCTGGGTGGCCTGGATTGCGGTGGTCTCAAGCTGGTCAAGGGCATTGGCGGGCAGGTCGTCGAGGCCATCGTCGGAGAAGTCGAATTCGTCATCGTCATCCTGGAGGGCCATGTAGACTGGCGGTGGTGGTGGTGGTGTGGTACTTGTAGATGTGGTGTTTGGCTTCATGGCAATGTTACGCGACTTCACATGCGCCACGGTCGGCACGGTGACGTTTGGCAAAGACCTTAGTGCCCGAGCAGCCTAGGAACTGTGCTGTGTGCAAGCATCCAACACACCAACCCCAAACCAGGCCAAGGCTGTCTCTTCTCCCCCCCCAAACTCAACGTCACTTCCTACCTACTCACCACAACCTCCACCACCTCATCCTTCTCTTCTCCTTTCGTTTTCTTTCCCATTCCCTCTCTATACCACGGCTGTCGTCCGTCTCAAATTTCCTCCGCGCCTCCCGCGCCCGTCTCTCGCCTCCCCCAAAGATATTACCCTCCCTCCACCGGACCTGTCCGGCACCCGTGCCCACACACTCTCCAGTTTCCCATGGCGCGCCCGCGAAAAGACGTCAAGTTCGCACACCGGAGCGGCAGCAATGGTCGCGCGCGCCGACTCTCCGCCAGCATGTCAGAGATCAGTGAAAACGCCTCTGACCCAGGCAGCCCCACGCGCAACGGCGCCATCGTCGAGCCCGCTGTAGGCCTTTTTTTCTTTGCTTCCTCCTGTCTGTATACCAGAAGTTCCCCTCGCTGACTTGCTCTTTTCCTCCCTTTAAGGCCCCCGATCCGCCTCCGCAGTCTGAATACGAGAAGAAAAAGGCAAACTTCATCACCAGAACCATATGGACCTTTGTCATGATTGGCGGCTTCTTCTGGGCCCTCTTCGCCGGCCACATCTACATCATCATCGTCGTCACCGCCGTCCAGATCATATCCTTCAAGGAAGTCATCGCCATCTCTAATGTCCCCAGCAAGGCCCGCAGCTTGCGCTTCACAAAGGCCTTGAATTGGTATTTCCTCGGCACCACCATGTACTTTCTCTACGGCGAGAGCGTCATTTACTACTTCAAGCATATCCTGCTGGTTGACAAAGTCCTCCTGCCTCTGGCGACTCACCATAGATTCATCTCTTTTATGCTGTACATTATTGGTAGGTCATTATATCACACGCTGTCCCTCCCCCCTATTCTGCTACCTATGAATTCCACTCAACAGGCATGTATGCTAATCAGATTGCGTCCTTGTAGGCTTCATTTTCTTCGTCTCCTCTCTTCAGAAGGGCCACTACAAGTTCCAGTTCACTCAATTTGCTTGGACTCATATGGCTCTTTTCCTCATCGTAGGCCAGGCCCACTTTGTCATCAACAACATATTTGAAGGTTTCATTTGGTTTTTCCTCCCCGTTGCCATGGTTGTCACCAACGACATATTTGCTTATCTTTGTGGCATCACCTTTGGTCGTACTCCACTCATCAAGATTTCCCCCAAGAAGACTTGGGAAGGTTTCCTGGGTGCCTGGTTCTTCACCATCATCTTTGGTATTTTCTTGACCAACATCATGTCCAGATATAAATACTTTATCTGCCCTGTGAACGTAAGCCCCAACTCTATCAGTCCAGTGTCTCTTTCTTTCAGCCTCTCTAATTGACAATATCTACACTCCTTTTGCTCGTCAACTTGCCTGCTAATGCTGTCTCAGGACCTCGGCGCGAATATCTGGACAGGCCTTGAATGCAAACCCAACCCCGTGTTCATCCCGACTACCTACACTCTTCCTTTTGTTCCTGCCGGTCTCCCGATCCCGCAGAAATTCGTCATCAAGCCAGTTCAGTTCCATGTCTTCGTGCTGGCGACTTTTGCTTCATTAATTGCTCCATTTGGTGGGTTCTTTGCTTCAGGACTGAAGCGTACATTCAAAATAAAGGACTTTGGTGACTCTATCCCTGGGCATGGCGGCATGACGGACCGTATGGATTGTCAATTCATCATGGGTTCCATTGCTTTCTTTTATTATTCAAGCTTCATTGCCATTCACAAGACAACTGTGGGTGGTGTGATCGAGTCTGCTATCACAGGCCTCACACCTGATGAACAGATGGAGGTCGTCAAAATTCTAAGCAGGCATTTGGTCAACCAAGAAGTCATCTCGCCAAAGGTAAGCTGGGCCCATGTTGCTGGCTCCCCCCCCCCCCCCCCTCCTTCCCGCTTTGAAAGTATACTTAATTCTCCTATAGATTCTCGACTTTCTGTCGGAGCAGCTGAAGAGGAGGTGAGGAAGCAAATAATGCCAGGTTTTTCCTCTCTTCTTATGACGCTTGATTCATCTTCTTTACATGTTGGCGAGACAACCTATACCCTCCCACATGGATGTCGCTTCGTTCAAACGTACCCATTTGTGTAATGTTTCATGAGCAGGACATTGTTGACCCTGCACTTAATATGTAGGATCTGGAGTATATACCCTATCCGTTCGACCCTGTTGCCTTGCATCAAGGCAGAGTTTCCGGTAATGTTTCTTGAGTGGTAATGCTGGCATGCATGCATGGGCCCACGAAAGGCCCCTCGCAATCTGGAATTCAGGTGTCCAAAAACGTATTTGCATATGAGAATACCAGAAAATTGAAAGAAAAGTTTCCAAAACTCTCTGCTCGTGCTATGATATGATTCGTCGTCGCTAGTTTCTCGAAAAGTGTGGAGGGGCTTTGAATGTTGAACTGAAGCCTTGGCGCCATCTCTTGCGGCGCACAGACCACTCCTCCGAACCTCCGCGTCCCATGCATTCACACGTTTTGGTTGCGGCTGTCCAGTCTTCATCCCCCGCCAATGCCGCCGCGACCCATCCTAAACGACGCTCTCTGGAGGTGTCTTTGTCCCAGATTCTCGCTCAGATATCTCTCGGTTTCTTCTAGCCCTCTGTCAAGGACTGCGTCTCGTGGTGCTTCTTTGCATCCCCGATATACGCCCCAACTATGTCTATCGCGCACATTTAATTCAACGGGCTCGCCATCCCCACTTAATGGCTCCTCCTCCTCATCCAAAGATTCTTTTATAAGATCTCGAAAGCCGCGCCAACGTTCGTCGCAAAGGCCGCACGACATGAAGAAGCCGTCGCTAGTACAACTCTCAACTCCCTGTTTGTACGAACATCTGCGCATTGCAGGTGCAGAGGGACGTTATGAAGAGACTATGAAAATTGTCAATGTTCTTATCAAAGATCGTAGACAAAGGCCAAATAAGGAAATGTATGCCGCCATTCTACACAGTTTCGTGGATTGTGAGGAGGGCACGGCTGGAAAGGTGAGGAAGACCCTTGAGGAGATGGGGTTTTGGGATGACAATGGTGAATGCATGAAAGTGGAGCTAGATGCTAGAGGCTGTGAGTGTGCCTTGGAGGTATGTTCGTATCTGTCGAAGGTGCACAAGAATCTCCATGAGCCTATTATTGACATATCGAAAAAAGGCTTTGGCAGTTCACCCCGATTATCTTCTTCGCAACGAAATTCTTAATTATATGAAAGTTCGGTGGTTCACACTCTCTGATCGAGGACACAACTTCATAGTTGCCGGGCTCCTACGTGACCGAAATTTAGAACAAGCGCTTGAGAAATTGGAGGAAATGATCAAGAATAGGACAAGAATAGAGGCTTGGCTCTGGGATAAGACAATTTGGTTGCTTTTGGAGTTTGGTGAAGTAGAGGAGGCATTTTTCGTGCTGGGCCTAAGGGAAGGCGTTGAGGGAAGAGATGGCGGAATTGGTTCTTTGAAGACCAGTAAATCGCTTTGGGCGGCATTGTTGGATGCTGCCGCTAGTAAACAGCTCGTAAGTCCCTTTTTCCTCCCAGTATCGCATGCGACTAGTGAAGAATGATATGACTAAGTTTGTATTTTCCGGATAGCACGAGGCCACGAATATGGTCTGGATGAGCCAAGTTCAACCGGCCTATCTTAAACCACCCACAGGAACTTGTCTTTCTACCCTTGCACTCGCATCAAGACACGGCGACGTTAATCTCGCCACAGATGTGTTCAGAGTGCTAACAGAACGCGAAACCATTTTTAATACCCATCACTATGAACTTCTCATTGCTACGTACCTCAAAGTCAATGATCTCCGCGCCGCGCTGTCTGTCATTCTCATTATGGCAGACGCAGGTCTAAAAGTAGACGCCGGAACGTGCCATCCTCTCTACTGGCACTTGCGCAACGAAAATGAGGGTGAAGGCAGCCGATCAATGGAAGCTTTCACGCTTCTCCAAGAGATGGTTGGACGTAAAATTCCCACCGCCGTCCCAAACGCCTGCATACAAGCCAGCATTAGCCTAAGCCGGCTCGAAGAAGCACTTGAAATCTACAAAGCCCTCCACCTTGTCGCGCCCTCAGGCCCCAACACCCAAACCTTCAATTTCCTTTTCCAGGGCTGCTCAAAACACGGCCGCAAAGACCTCGCCATGCATCTTGTCAGCGAAATGTTTGAGCTCGGCCTCAAACCCGATCGTCTTACATACGACAGACTGATCTTAGTCTGTATACAGTCTGGAGATATGCATGATGCTTTGCTCTACTACGAGGAAATGAGGGGCCAGCACCTTAGACCAAGACGAGGCACTTATGAGACGCTGATTCGTAACGCAGCGGAAAAGGGTGACGATAGAGCTGTTGCAATATTGAAAGATTATCAAGAGAGTGGGGAGATGGTGAGTAGAGGCGTAGAGAAAGCAGTCAAGGCGAAGTTTGAGGACAAAAGCGTTGCGGGCATGAGCTCCATTGTTGAGGGAATTGCTTAAGCTAGGCGGCATTAGGTGGCGATTTGAAGGTCAAAGAAGGATATGTTCAGTTTGAGAAAGGAATACCCTACTGCTAGGGAAAAAGTGTATAAGCGTGCCTTTGGGGCGAAGGGGGGATATGTTTGATATTATGTATTATGTACAGTGTAAAGATGGCACCGATAATGCCTAAGACCAACTTCTTATCCTCGCCGTTTTGAGGGAATAAGTCAATATTGAAGCTTGTTAGCAGTAATGAAATGCAACATTATGACAAGCAGAAACTTTAGAATGGTTTGGATATATGCAGCTCTTGCTGATTTGCATGTAGCATGCCATATTACTAGCTAGAAAGCTGGCCTTCCTATCATATAGTATATATACTCGTTCAAGTGAAAATGACGACCCGGCATACAAGAGTCAACTCCAGGCGCGGGTTGGTATATTAAATCAAATATAGCGAAATACCATTACCAATACTCTAGCTTGGACTTCCTATACTCACCAACCCCCTAACTCCTTAGATGCCTCTTTCTTTACACCTTCGTCACCCATGTCATCACCATGTAATGTCAGCAAAAGCTGTCCTAAGGACTTCTGTCCGGGTTTTTTGCATTTCGGGCACAATGCCGACTACATCAAGAATCTCTAGTGTCTTGCGAGCATCTTCTTTTGCCTCCATGAGGAAGGGATCTGATGCTGGCGACATTCCATTTTGATCTGGTGATAAAGGTGATTCCTGCGCGCCGAGGATGCGTGCCATGAAGAGCTATTGGATTGGTTAGCTTTTCGTACATACGTCGCAGCAGACATGTCGAATAGAGGTCAGAGGTATGGAATAGATAGGACAGAGGAAGATCTTCAGAGTGAGCATAAAAAAGGAGAGTATCACGTACCGCTTCTTCAAAGGCTCGGTGTTGGAAGACCCACCAAACCCCTGCATCGATTCTTAAGTACTGCCAAAAGTGAAAGAAAGCCTGAAGCGCCATTCGTGCCGCCTCTAACGCCCCCTTAACATCGCCAGCTACACCTTCTGCCGGATTCTCGTCGGCCTGGATGTGCATCACGCAGTGCCAGAAATTACTTCGGAAGAAAAGGTTTTGGCGAAGGAGCCGCGGGTTTGTCTCGGCCAGATTGGCTACGGCATCAACGTCTGATGTCTTGAGAGATTCAGGAAAACTACTGTGTAAAGCAAGGTAGTCTTTTATGAGTTGCTCCTTTTCGGGTAAAGATTTGGTCAATGGCTCGCCGAGTGATCGCGGGGTGCATACTGTGCGTTGAACAAGGTTGGCCATGTGCCACATCGAGCGTATGTACTGACGGTCTGAAAGCTCATACGGCGGATACACATCAGTTATTGAAGCAATATTACTGATGCTCATTGGATTGATCACGGGATCCGCTGCACCATTAGTGGCAGATCCATTGGATACATAGTCGTCCAATTCGTCAGTCAGAGATTCCACTTGGACATCCGAGAATGTGGCTGTTGGAGGGAGCTTGAGGAGTACGGTGAGGAAAGTATCTTGGAATAGGACGGCCTGCCAAAGTTTGCGGCGCTGCTGTTTGTCGCTGAGAGAACATCTGGGAGTTATGATATCAGGGTCTCGATGGAGACCCATTGCGTAGGCTTGTCTGATAAGAACGCCACCAAAGGCCCAGGCATCTGAGGCGTGGTTGTCATTCATGAGAAAGTAGCAGATAAGAACCATAGCTTGGAGGGTTCTAACTGAGGCTCGACTGAGGTAGGACGACAGGCGAAGCGCTTGTTGAGAGGCAGAAACGTAAAATTCGGCAATCTGTGCCCTTTCCTGATTTGAGGGAGTATTGATGAACTGGGTGCCCATAGCGTATACCACAAAATGGAGGGCAACCAAGACTGGGTCAGCAGCATGCTTCTCTTCAGTAGGAAGGGACCAAAAGCGTTCATAATCGGCATAGAAGTTACGACGGTGCACCATGGGATAGACAGGATCGACGGCGTCAAAATACTTTGCAACAAGTATATCCGCCTGATCTTTTCCTGGCAGAACACCTACTACTTCGGCCAAGCCTCCTCGACTAGTCCAATAGTTTGCGAATGGGTGCTCAGAGCCGAGACCAAAGTACGGCGCCGGAGTGTGATTAGAGTAGGGAATATTGGAGAGCAAAAATGGCGAAGAACCAGATGAGGACAGTGATAGACTACGGTATTGACCCCTTGGCGCGGAAGGTACATGAGCCTGAGTGAAGGGGTTAGCTGCCAGTGAGATGGATATACACGGTATGTGTGTCTTTTATTTGCTTTGGTGGAGCAACAGTTATGGGTCACAGCATCATAACCTAACGATGCACAGAGGGGGAATTCGATAGGTGTGGAATAGGAGAGGCGAAGCAAAAACATGAATAAGGTAATTGAGAAGCCCAAGGATAGGATTGGAGATTACCTGGATGGGAAGTGCATGCGTCTGTTGGGTGTCAACGCCAAGGGCGGGTTTGGAGTGATGCTTTTTGGAGCGCACGGCATTGCGCGCGGCGCCACGGCTGGGTAGAGGTGCTTAGCAGTGGGATTGGCATAGGAGCGGGACTCTTACTCTGCAGAGGCAATCAGATTGGCTACGTCGGAGTACTTGCATTGGGACTGGCGCTTGATGCAGGCGAGACATTGGGGCCGCCCGCGGTCGCACTGGGTGGGTCAGCGTTGAGTGTCGGGCGTCGAGCAATTTGGAGTGGAGGAGAGAGGGACGCAGGGTGGAGCGCACCTTTGTCTTGCGCTCGACGCATTCTTCACAGCTCAGGGTGGGCTTGTTGCGCTTTTGTTTCTTCTTGGGCGGATGGTCGTCCTGAGTGGCATTTACAGACTGTTGTTGGGCTGCTTCGCCATCAGCGGTGACAGTCGCAGTCGCAGTTGCAGTTGCAGTCGCGCTGGGAAGCGGACTCTCTGGCTCGAGATCCATTGCGCAAAAGACGGCGGCGGCTGCATGCGCATGCCTTGGGAGATGCGGCTCAAATCCAAAATCCAGTCCGGGGTCAGCTTGCGGGATCTAGCCTGAGCATGTGCGGCATCGATGTGCAACGGGCCCTGGCGAGGGCGTTGTACGATGCGGTCGGGAATAACGAAGTTCGTGGAGAGGTTGTTGTTCCCAGCGCAGCACGATGCGCGATGACTGTGGGCGATGAGCGACGAGCGACGAGCGACGAGCGCAAATGGAGAGCGAGCCAGAAGCGCATCGGCCGGACTTGTTCTTCTACGGCCCCCAGAAAGAGCAGCTCAAGCGGCGCGGGGATTGCTCCGAACTACTGCAGCCACTCTTTTTTTCGCGCCTCTTTCTTTGCTGCTTGCTGCGTGCTGCTTGGCGAGATGGGGGAAGAAGCATTGAGCACTAACAAGCACTGCGCACCAAGCAGCCCTGGACAAGACACCCCGACACTGAGACAAGGCCTAGAACATTTGTGGACGTCCTGATCCGGCCTGAGGTCAACTCGTCTGGACATCAAACATTTCAGGTCGATCGTTGGTGTGCACACTCAACCACGGTCAAGTCGTGTGTCAGTGTTCGTCCTGTTGTTGTCGTCAGCCACAATGTGCCTCACTGCTAATTTCAACGACATCTTCTACCCTCACCTGCATGGAGCTCACTTCATCCGATCGGGATAGGCAGACACTTGGAGATCGGCATTGATCTGCAATCGCTGCGAAGACCAGAGGGTGGACGACGACGACGACGACGACGACGGCAACGACGACAGCGACGGCAAGTCAAGTCTGGTTGCGGTTGCTCTGTCCCTCACATGCAAATTCTAGCGGCGTTTCCCACCCAGCAGGTGCGATCTTGACTATTCGAGCAGGTCCTTCCCAGACAACAAGACAGGGGCATCCGAGGACGTGTACCTGCCCTGAGTCCAAACAAATCCCTATTTCCTCTATATTGCCGTCCTAACAGCTAGCATCGAGGAGAATCGTATAATATGATTGCTTGATTGAGTGTCGTCAACGTATTTCAAAAGTAAACCTGTCGTCTATCATACAGTCACATGTACATACAGTACATTCTCTGTATCGGCCTCGACCCTTCCCATGACCGACCAACAGACACCCAAAAAAAAAAGTCATCCATAATACAATTTCTGAAATGCCTCACAACCCATACCCAATCACCCACATCTACAGTTTTGCAATTTCGTTGTCCTCCCTCTGGACCTGCCTTGGGTGGAGCTCTCACCATCTACCTCACGTGTACTGTCGCATAGCATCACGGTATCCCTTGCCGCCCTTCATGTCATCTTCAAATGACTCTGTCACCTCAAGCACCCGCTTGATGTGCGCCATGCTGAAGACCGCTTTCTCGGCAATGGCAATGGACTGACTCGTCTTGACAGTGTTCTTGATCTGTAGCATTGGAAGTTGGTAACCTATCCAGAAAAGCAAGTAGGAGGAAACAAAGAAAGGCACGTACCTGTCGACCATTCATATTCTTCTTGCTCAGTTCATCGAAATCCGACTCTTTGAATGGTTTCACCTTATGCTCTTCGTCATTCAGCTCACCAGCCATCTTTTCCACCTTGCCGACATGATGCTGCCAGATCTTCTTTCGGGCCTTCGCTGGCAGGCTCTCGTAGCGGATGCCCATGTGGATGCGGCTCTGGAATGCCTCGTCAAATGTCGCCACACGATTGGTGGTCAAGAATAGAATGCCTTGGTAATATTCGGTCAGACGTAGGAAAACAGATACAAGGCTATTGCGATGGAGGTCCTGTGACTGTCGCGCCTCGAGAAATACATCCGCTTCGTCCAGGAGTAGTATGGCACCCCAAGAGTGCGTAATATCCATAATACGATTCAAGTCTCGTTCCAAGGCTGCGGGATTGGTACCCAGCTCTCCGGCCGAGACTGCATACAGCGGACACTTCAGGTACTCGGCGATGGACTCGCCGGTGAGTGTCTTTCCGACTCCTGGTGGACCGTGGAGTACGACATTGAGCCCTTTGCCCTTGCCTTGAATCACATCATCGATGGTTTTCGCAGCATTGATGCGATGGGAGCTGACCAGGGCCTTCAAGTTCTGTTTGATGTGATTAGGTAGTACAAGAGAGTTGAAGGCTTCGCTATTCCACTCGATTTCTTTGATGCCGGAGAGTGAGAACTCGAGCCAAAGCTTCTCTGAGAAAGAGAATCCCAAGACAACGGGCGACGCAATAAGGAGTTCTTCTTCGGTGAAAACATGACGTGTTTCGGTAACACCGTCAACCGGATCTAGCCTTTGAGTCGTATTTTCACTGGAACTGCCGGGTATCCAGCTCTCAGGGATTTCAATGAGGTGCTTTCGTCCCTTTTTGTCCTTCCACATGATTTGTCGCTGCTTTTCCTGCCCATCATCGTGTTCTTCATCTGAGCCACAACAGCCATTGGAGTCTTCATCGTCAGAGTCGTCATCATCTACCTCATCCTGCTTGATATATGACAAAGGATAATTCGGGTTGATACGGCGGAAGATAGCTGGGTCGACCATGACACGACCATTAATGTTGAATTTAGCAATCGAGCGCTTGATCTTCAGGTACGCTATACCTTTTTGGACGCGGTAGTTCATGCCTTGAAGCGCAACAAATCGCTTCCCGCGCTCAATGAGCTGCTTCTTAATGCCCTGCATTTATTTAGCTCGAGTCCATATCAAACGAAGCAATGGGAGAAATTCACCTCAGGGTCTTTGTGGTACTGGAGGGGATACGTTGCCAGATTCGAGATCTTCTTGTGCCCCTTGAAGGATGAGATCTCCACCGTGTGATCCCCGAGACCGAAAATCTTGCCATCATATTCCAAGTACCTTCCATCCACTTGCCACGACTTTGCGCCAGTCAACCAGTTCTCATACTCGTAACAAAAATCTACTTTGAAGCATCGCGGATCATCCTTGTTACCATAGGTAGGCGCGTACACAATGGTGTTGGGCTTGAACAGCGCCCATGCCAGGTCATATGTGATCGTCCCAGCTTTGAGCATAGGCTTCAAAGCCTTGCGGACAGAGCTGTAATCCTCATCAATGTACCCTATGAGTAGTTTGCAGTGAGAAATTTGCTGAGTTAGTTGTTTCTTCTCCTTAGACCTCTTGGCATGCCTGAGCTTTCGTTTGAGTGTCTTCTTAACATACGAGCATATTTCGTCATAGTAGTGGAACAAGGTATGCGGATCGATCTAGAAGGAATTAGAAATCTGGTTTTTAATCGCATAAATACTAGCTCACCTGAGGTATATCCTCTACGAGGCTGATGTACTTGCAGTCCTTGAATACCTCTTGCAGGACACTTCGTAGCAGCTTTGATTTGATATCGACTTGCGTTTCCCGATGCTTTCCATCCCAGTCAAATCTTCGACGAACGGTAAAGACACAATCAAACTCATCCTTCTGCTCGGCAGAGCTCTCCACTAGCTTGTAGTCTCGGATCTTGCTATCCCAGATTTGGTCGATGCGCTTGTATTCGGCGGTATTTCTCTTTACTACAACGGGTGGCGTGGCTTTTCTCTCGCCGGCATACTTATCTCTTGAAATCAAAGTAGCCGAGCTGAGGCCCAATTGCTCCTGCTGTTGTCTAAGAGTCTTGAGTTCTTCAACTAACCGGGAGGCTTGTGCTATTGGATCCTCGAGTTCGGCGCTTTCAGTCGATGTAGTTGCTTGGGGAGTTGGCTTTGGCGTACTATCAGGTGTAGCCTCGTCCTCAGACGACGATTCAGAGGATGAAGATGAAGATGACGATGATGACGATGAAGACGTCTTATCCGTCCTCTTCACTTTCTTGGTGTTCTTGCGCTTTTTCCGCGTTTGCCTCTTCTTTGGTCTCTCGTCTTCAGAGTCGGAGTCGCTACTGGACGAGTTTGAAGATGACGAGTCACTGTCATCGCTCGAGTCATCTTTCTTCTTGCTCTTTTTTGTCTTGGTGGACTTGGAGAGTTTCTTCCGGCCTTTCTTGGTGACCACAGCCTCAGACTCCGAATCGCTGTCTGAAGAAGCTGATGAACTCGAGCTATCGCTGAGAACAGCAGGTTTCTTCGCTTTGCTCTTTTTAGCCTTCTCTTTGCTCTTTGCCTTCTGTTTCTTTTTCTTCTCCGCAGCCCGCTTCGCGGCCAACCTTTTCTTCTTCTTTCGCTTGATTTTCTCGTCCTCGTCATCACTACTCTCATCTGAAACACTGTCATTTTCGGTATCAGCGTCGGAATCAGAGCTTTCTTGGACCAAGCATTTCGCCTTTTTCTTCTTCGAACGGCCTCCTTTCCTATCTCCCTTAACCTTCTTAGTCACAACGATAACATCGGACTTTGTATCATTAATCCCAACATCTTGCTTTTCTTGAGCGTCTGGCTTCTGATTCAAGCCAGCCCCAAGATCGTTCTCGTTGCTTTGATTTGCCTCCATTTTCGTGTCGTCCTGAAGGGCCACCTCGTCAGGCTCAGAGGTGACAGACGGAGTAGGAACAACCACTGGAGACGATAATGATGTATCTGTAGTAGCCGACTGGTTTTGTAAGGGGACGGCTAAAGAATGAGTAGTAGGAGAAAGGGTTGTGCTGTGTTGGATGTTCATGGGCCTGAAACCTCAAATTGCTACTTTGTTTGTTAATGTGCAAGAAAGCCCAAATATCAAATGTCTGAGATAAGTGTCTGAAACTGAATTAGCCAGGTGAAATCTGATAAGAATGGAATCCCTATGAGAGAGGAAAAGAAGCCTCCATACGAACGTTTTATCTGGTGAGGCTAGAGTGCTGCCTAACTGGGATTACAGCTGAGTTATTCTTATTCTCGCAGAGCCAAGCTAATCAAAAGAGCCCAATCCACGATGTCTGATAGCCTACGGCTCGTGTTCGCCCCCCAGGCGGTAAACTGGTATTACCCCACTATCCAACGCTGGACCCACTGGTGAATGTCTTTCCGCCTCTGGCCGGGGGTGTTTGATATTTCACCCTCCTGGAATGCTGGTCTTACACACCCTTCAAATGGATGCAACCACTGAAATCCACCGATCAGCAACTAGGCGTTCATTCCGCAATTCCTTGAGGCCGCACATACCGAGTTCAGGCAGACTGTTGCCTGGTTGTAACCGCACAACAGCAGAGTGTTAATAGCAGATTGGTTCGACAAGGCTGTTAGGCTGAGGTAGAAATCTCATGACCGGTGAATGTTCGCGAATGCCGATAGGAAGGGAAGGGAAATGGGCTGATGAGGGAGTGCGTGCTCAGCCTTGTTCGTCCTACCAGAGCCGCACAGCTGCCTCGCGCGCTCCAGATCGACTCGCTCACCCGATTCGTAATCAATTAATAACTCTGCCCGCGAGTACCGAACACCTTCTCCTGCAAGCCCTACAGGGAACGAATCTCAGACCTCCTGTCTTGGATACGTGCACGCCCTCGGGTCTTTATACACCATACCTCGTGGCGCACGTTCCCGGCACAGTTGCCATTCACTTTTCCAAGATGACCCCCTCCCTACCGCATAGACCCCATCCTGCGCCTGCAACCCGCAATCCTCCGCTAAACGCCGCCGCATTGAGACTCGGTTGAGCAATTCATCGTCGTACACAACCGCAAACGTCCATCGTGTGTATCGGTCACTGGCTACACTTCATCGTCTTGCGTTCGCTCGAGCGTCAGGCACTAGCCGTGTGAGGAAGAACGCTAGCCGTATCAGGTGAAGTCACTCACCGCTTTTAACGTCGAGAGTGCGTGTTCGCCTCACTTTCTGACTGTCAATATTCGTTCTGCAGAATATTCAAAGCAAGAGCAGATTATCTGTCCTCAATTCACAGTCTTATCAAGTGTCAATTGCAAAATTCGTCTGCCAATGTGAATAATAGTATTGCTCTGGCACGCGCCGAAATAGACCTACAGCAAGCACACGTGTGTATCAATCGCGTCAATAATCCAGGAAACCCCCAATCAAGCCTTGCCAGCGTGGTACATGCCAATGTCCAGGGCCCATTTGCCCCATGCGCCAGATTCCGCAGTATCCATGCTATCCAACGCCTCATCAATGCATCCTGCAATCTGCAACCTGTACGGGAACACATGAGTTGCAGTCGTCTGATACGTTGAACCAAAACTCGAAAATCGACCGCTACCTCCCTTACTCTAGCCCATCTTCTGCTTCACAAACGCCAGATCCCTGATCATAAGACCCTCTGGAGCTAACAATACTAGGTTAGTCCAGGTAGACAAGTAGGAACCATGGATCGACTTTGCAATACTCCAACTCCACTAGTCCTTCGATCCACTCGAATCGTCGGGCATATCATCATTCATGAGCTAGTCATCTTCTTCTTCCCAAGATGCCCTAACGCATGCTCCTTTGCATTCTTCAATTCATGCTCCGGTCGCCCATCTGGTAGGTCGCTCGTGGATACAGGAGCGTGCTGCAGACCACCCACATTCCCCTCAGCATTGGTCATGGGCTTGTGCGACTCGGGTACTTGTTCCCGTAGTGCAGTCTCCGAATTAGCCTTGCTTATCGTATCACTTGCACCATTAAGCTGGTTCGAGAGCGTGGGCTGAGGCGTTTTGCTTGAAGCGCTCCCGCTCCCGCTGCCGCTAGTGTCTGTGCTGATCGGATCTCTAATAACTTCCTCACCATCCGGGCCATGGGGCCGAACGTCCTTGGTATCACTATCCTCGCTATCTCGTCGTCCGGGCGCCGAAATCATCTTGTTGTTCTCGTTCTGGCTCTTGATACTGCTCGCTTTACTGACGTTTGTATTCGAATCAGTAGGACTTGACGTTCGAAGTCCTAAATCCTTGCCCTCACTTGGCTCCACACCTTTTGTGCCCTTCCAATCCGCTGGAGTCATTTGCTGGACTTCCTCGCCTTCTCTGGGTTCGGTTATAACTATTCCAGGGCGGCCTTCGTCCGCTTTGAGAGTGCGCCAGACGATGGCAATTTTCTCAAAGGCCTGGGTGCCTTTTCGAGATGATCCTTTAATGCCATCCATGGCATCCCATTCTATTTCAAACACGCCGGATTCATCGGGGATTCCTTTTTGCTCAGGGCCATTGCCTTCGAAGAATGCATTGAACCAAACATGAGCCACTGCGGTAACCATAGTGAGGTCAAAGGCAGCCTTATTTCTGCGTTCAATGTCGATGTTGATATCGTTCGTAGGAAGGACCACACGCTTCGAAGGGCGGAATACGACATCCCCTGTCCCGTCGGCAGCTTCGTCCTCATCTTCACCCTTTGACGACGTCGCTCCATCCGTTGCTACAGTCTTGTCTAACTGGGGTGCGTCCGTTTGCTTTACCTCATTCTCTTTCTTCTCTTCACCCAATAGTTTCGTTGGTTCTCTTTTGCTCGGGGACCTACCGAGACCATTCCTGTACATGACCTCTTGTACGGCCTGCGCCATCCCAGTTGTTTTGACTTCGCCCCTCACTATCTCCCTCTCTTCTCTGGAAAACGTATGGAAATTCTTAATCAGCTTCCCATCATGAACAAACCCCTCAACTTGGATTTTGACTCCATCTCTCAGACCCCAGCAATGTACTTCTATTATCTCTACTTGCCTTTCAACGTATAGTTTCCCATGCTTCGCCCAGCGATCGACATAACCAATCCATCTTAGTTGGCTAGGGATACTAACCCCTTTGCCCATGTTTGGCCTCATTCGTCTTTCAGTAAATCTCTGCAATGCCTTGTGAACCGGCCAGCCTTCCTCGCTGATTAGGTAACTGCAACTCGCGGTTCCTGACCTGCCTTTGCCAGCTTTACAATGTACCACTACCACTCTTCCGTCTTTTCCATGTAACCAGTTCCGCATACTAGCCATGATGCTGGGGATAAGGGCGAAAGGCGGTGGGTGGTGATCAGGGAATGGGTAGTGGTATATACGGTTGTAGACTTCAGAGTCTGGATATCCTGTGCCTTCGGCACGGAACTCCCATATCGCCCAATCTTCTCCGTGCTTTGTATCAAGCCATTTCACGAGCGAATCGAGCGGGTTGCGGTACGCACGCTGAGGATAGGTACCACTGGGGCCGGAAGTGGCGATAACTGATTGGAATTAGATGCGGGCGAAATAATAGTAATAGATCGGAGTGTCAGTACTGTTGTCTGTGACATAGCACAGGTCCAGCCCAGCTTCTGCATGCCTGGCGCGTGGGCCGGCTACTATCTGCCGGAGCAACGAAGCCTGTAACCCTCGACTGTCAGCCAAAAAATGATTATTCCACGGCTGCATATGTTTGGAGGACGGGACGCATACCATTCAATAAATATTGACGAAATTAGCAACGCGAAACTGTTGTCACTGGACACGAGACGGCATTGCGACGAGGTTGTTGAGGAATGAACATCTTCTGTCGATGACGAACGGAGGAGGAAGCTAGTGATGTCATCCCTGCTGCCAAGCCCATCAAGCTCATGGTCCCTTCCCTTTCCATCTGCATGGTGTAGCTTGATGCTCGTCAATTGTTTGACCTCACTCTATTTCGCGGTCATGGATATTAATTATCCATATATTTTTAAGCTTCCACCATATATCTCAGTCAAAACTCTACGTGCGACTTCAAGGCCGTATCACACATGTGGCGCAGCATTGACCCCGCGCTTACAGCACTATGTCGTTTAACCGTTTGCGTCAACCAATGGATATGTCTTCTCACTGTCATTGGCTCATTTAATTTAATTTTCTCTCGTTCTGAATGGACACTGATTGGGAAAAATATTGCCATTAGCCACGGTGAGCAGCCAGTCAAATGACGCATTCGTTTTTCTGCCATGGAGTATCGTCATAGCACAAAGGAAGGAAACACACTGCAACTTTTACGGTATTGATTTCAATGTTGCACGCTCTACCGTCAGTTTACTTGGAAGCTGCGAATTATTATCATCGTAAGAGCTTCGTCTCCTCTTTCGCAAGCATTCATCGCCATCTGAAATGTGCCACGTGCAACAATTTTTGCATTCTTCAAATTTTCAAGCAACCTTCGTATGCTGCTTGCATATTTCTTGAGTCACTATTTGGCATGCTCGCATTCTTCATCCACTAGCCATTGTCAAATTACTCCTTCACTGTTTCGATAGTAGTACACGGCGCCGACTTCTTAGCTTCTAAACTTAACGGAAAGACTATACCTCCGAAACGGACAACTCCTTGGTTGCAATTATATTAAACTGATAGAACTCTTCGTAACATATATCTATCGAAGGGATGAGGGATCGGGGTCCAGACGCAGACACCTTAAAGGGCGACAGAAGGCAAAACCAAGCGAAATCGGCCTCATATATCATAAGATCTCGTTTCTACCCGGATCGGTGTTTTTCCAGAACTTATGAATTCTAGAAGGCAAACACATTGATTGCCGACGTATTGCTTTTGTAGCTTGAACTCATAGATGGGCTCAGCTTTGATTGCCTTTAGGTGTACTCACAACGCACGCTAGGCAGAGCATCTCTCACCCCATGTAGTACAGTATCTTGTGCACAATCATTGAAACCGGGTAGTAGGGAACCAGATCTCCCTATCAAGTAGAGCTCGAATGGCCACGTCTCCACTAATATCAGCGTGAGGCTCCACTGACGTGCATCCCGCGCCGACTTCCCTAGCTTCCACCCCCAACCCTCAGCTACTAGTCTCCGCAATTTTGATTTTCGCCTCATCGTCAGGCACAAGGCAATATACTTCCCGCTAGAAAGCTACGCCAGAAACCTTCCAATGGCTTATACACCAGGCTTATCGTCTCTTAGCCCGGGGAGAAACCTGGGGTACCTCGCACGCCAAGAAAGTGCAATTAGCCGCAATATATTCAAGCAAATAACAGCGGCCTCACCTGACAAAGAAGAACCGTCAAGATTCGGCACTTCCGCGCCGATTCAGGATAGTCGGACCCCACGACGTGGGCCCGAAACACCGGCCCTATGCAATTGGGGTGAGTGACGGCGGTAAACAGCATTTGCTCTTAGCCACAGTTCGCTCATCGAAATGTCATTGGGGGTAATATTTCCATCTTCTTAATCCGGAATATTGCTCTCGATTGAGATTTTCCAGGACCTGATATGTCCCAGCTATAGGGTTTTAATGTGCGTTTAATCATCAAAATAATGCCGGGCCGGCTCCACAAACAAGCATCGAAACATATAAATTTTGATGCTTTGACCTTGACCTGCTTCTACATCATCGCTATCTCTGATCGTCAATCCGTCCTTGGCTCGCAATGGCTCCAACTTACGCTCTCCTCGCTGCCGCTTTCCTAGGCCTCGCATCGGCCCAAACACCAGGCAAGACGCCTGAGGTGCACCCCAAACTTACCACCTGGAAGTGTACCAAAGCCGGCGGCTGCAAGCCTCAAAACACCGCTCTTGTTCTTGACTCAGCAACCCATCCCATCTACCAGAAAAATGCTACTTCGAAGGGTTGTGGCAACTGGGGAAGCGCTGCGGACCCAACCGCCTGTCCAGATGAGGAGACGTGTGCTAAGAACTGCATTATGGAAGGCATTCAGAAGTACGCAGACTACGGTGTGACCACCGAGGGAGGAAAGTTGAAAATGGATATGTACGGCAAGAATGGTGTTGCAAGCCCAAGGATCTATCTCCTTGCCGAGGATGAGAAGAAATATGAGATGCTTCAGTTGACAGGCAAAGAGTTTACTTTCGATGTCGATGTTTCAAAACTGCCGTGCGGTATGAACGGAGCCTTGTATCTCTCCGAGATGAAGGCCGATGGCGGCCGATCGGCCCTAAATCCTGGAGGCGCAACATATGGAACGGGATACTGTGATGCTCAGTGCTTTGTTACTCCGTGGGTTGATGGTGTGGTGAGTATGTTTGCACCCGTTGACTATACCTTCACTCACAATGTTTAGGGAAACATCAAAGGCCAAGGAGTCTGCTGTAACGAGATGGACATCTGGGAAGCAAACAGCAGGGCTAACCAGATTGCGCCCCATACTTGCAGCAAGCCCGGCCTGTACCGCTGCACGGGCGATGAGTGCGGCGCTGCGGGTGTATGTGATAAGAACGGCTGCGGCATGAACCCTTATGCCGCAGGCGAGAAGGAGTACTACGGACTGGGCTACAAAGTCGATACCAGGAAGCCCTTTACGGTTGTCACGCAATTCCCTGCCAAGGATGGCGTCCTACAATCAATTGTTCGCAAATACGTCCAGAATGGCGTTGTGATCGAGAATGCAGCGCTCAATGTGACGGGTCCTATGGATGATGCATTCTGCACGAAGCAGGGCGCAAAGACTTTCATGAACCTGGGTGCTATGAAAGGAATGGGTGAGTCCTTGAGCCGTGGCATGGTTCTTGCCATGTCCATCTGGTGGGACGAAGGAGGCTTCATGAAGTGGCTCGATAGTGGAAATTCTGGCCCATGTAACGCGACTGAAGGCGACCCCAAGGTCATTCAGCAAGTCGAGAAGGCGCCTTCTGTCATTTTCAGCCAGATCAAGTGGGGTGAGATTGGGTCGACATTCGGGTCCAAGAAGCCGCGCCCTCACCCATGGAGTGCGTAAATGTGGAATGGAAAGTTTCGTGCAGTGCGAGGAAGTAGATGAAAGAAATTTTACCTTAGACAGTTGATTCAACTCTACCGTATGAGCGATGACTGCTTGCATCACATGGGAGTTTCTAGCGTGCGTAAGACGTCTACACTGCCATAGGTAGCAAGCCTCCTGCAGAAATACCACGAAGATAGTCATGATGTTCCCTGTGGGTCATCGTCTTCTTAAGTTGCTATGTATATCTCGCAAGCTTCTCCGATTTGGGCCTAGGGGCAATCCCCATTCATTCTCCACACCAATGCATGAACCGGTAGGTTTGTCGGGGAAATCGTGGAACAGTCTTGCAAAGTATTATCAATGGGAAAGAACATGTGCCATTGGCTGCGGACCAACTTTGATGTTTTTCGCACTTTGTCGCTCCTTCAGGAAGCGAGGCGAAGCGGAGAGGCAAAGCTGAGGAGCGGAACTTGTCCCCGACGTATTACCGCGGAGTCGTTGGCTAACAGGCCGAAGTTCAACCATGGAAGCTGGCCCGATTTGGTCTTGTCCAGCTAAATTATACTTTTCTTTCTTATTAGGTAGGCTTGGGTGCAGGCAATTGTGATTCATCAGGTTATAAAATGTCCTCATCCACCATGGCCCCAAAGGCAGTCCTTTTCATCTCCCAGCAGGTGCATTCGTCAACCACCAGTACTCAGCCGTTCACGACAGGCCTTGGCCTACCCGTTCCGTTACCCTGATATCGTCCTCTATACAATGACGTCGACAAACACCATGACTATCACGCCCGCCACGACCGAACCTCCTTCAGATGCTCCTTCACGAACCAATTCCAACATCGAACTGCAATCCCTTCCACCAATATTATCAAACCAGAACCGTAGACTATCTGACAATGAATCCAAAAACATTGACTCTCCCGAATATCTTCCCCAACCTTCAACAACTATTTCAGTAATTGAAAGATGGAACTATCCCAAAGTCAACATATCCCGAACCGCGGCCACGCTCTTCGCATTCCTTATTATGGGCGCTAATGATGCCGCATACGGCGTAAGAAAGCCTGACCCCATATTATTATGTTCTATCAGTCCGATGCTAACAAAGCTTTAGGCACTTATTCCATTTTTAGAGGAGTACTACAATTTGACATATCTCGTCGTGTCCCTTGTTTTCCTCTCACCTCTGGTTGGCTACGCTGGAGCTGCCCTCTTGAATAATATGATTCATATTCGCTATGGACAGCGCGGTGTAGCTTTCATTGGACCAATGTGCCACCTTCTCGCTTATCTCGGCATTTGCCTTCATCCACCTTATCCAGTCCTTGTCATTATCTTTATTGTAGCTGGATTTGGCAATGGGCTGGAGGACGCAGCTTGGAATGCGTGGGCAGGAAATATGGCAAACTCGAACGAAGTCCTCGGCTTCCTTCACGGTTTCTATGGACTCGGAGCGGTGTTGAGTCCTCTTGCTGCTACAAACTTGATTGTCAAGAATGGATGGAGTTGGTATGCATTCTACTACATCATGGTTAGTATTCCCAGTGCTCCTAGTAGCAATAAATCATTAACTATACCAGCTTGGTGGTGCAGTGATCGAATTAGGCACATCCCTTGCGGCTTTCTGGCCGGTTTCGGGGCGTGTATATCGTGAGACTAACCCTCGATCATCTACGTCTAAGGACAGCCGCCTTAAGCAAGCCTTGAAGGCTCGAGTCACATGGATCGCTGCGATATTTCTATTGGGTTACGTTGGCGCAGAAGTCGCCCTTGGTGGTTGGATCGTTACTTTTATGCGCCGCGAACGTGCAGGAGGAGAATACGCGTCAGGAATGGTGGCCACAGGCTTTTGGACGGGAATCACAGTAGGGCGCCTTGTCCTTGGATTTGTAACGCCAAAGCTGGGTGAGAAATTTGCAGTACTGGTACGCACACTCATCCAAATTGCGCAAGGCACAAGGCTAACACATCGCAGTTGTACATTTTGCTTGCGATGTTCTGCCAGCTTATGTTCTGGCTTGTCCCTCAGTTCCACGTCTCCGCCATCTTCGTATCCCTTCAAGGGTTCTTCCTCGGTCCACTCTTTCCCGCAGCTGTCGTTGCAGCCACCAAAATCTTGCCTCCTTATCTCCACGTCTCGGCCATTGGATTTGCTGCGGCTTTCGGAGGAGGAGGTGCAGCTGTACTTCCATTTGCTATTGGATCACTGGCACAAGCCAAAGGTGTAACCGTTCTTCAGCCTGTTATCCTAGCTGTGCTCGCTGTACTCCTAGTGCTTTGGATTTGCTTCCCCAAAACGGGCAAATCGGACAAATTGGAAACTTCGGACCAAGGAGGCGAGACCCGGAAGCAATGGCTCAATATTGATTTTGATCTTGTTGAGATAGGCAGGCGGACTATTAAGAAGTCAAGAGGACAGTAGGTATGGTCACCTCACTTCGGTTGCCTGACTAAAGCTCGTTTCTCCTAGAGCGCCCACATCTCAAAAGTGGAATGGTGTGCGCCAGCGTTTCGAGCAGCGGCGGGAAGCCAAAGCTGAACGAAAATATATCCAACAACAAATTCAAACCATTACACGAGATACCCTTCCTTTTGCTGTCTTGGAAGGAGTCGATCCAGAATCAGAACAGCCACCACCATATGTAAACGTTCGATCACGGATGGTATACTAGGTTAGGAAAAGAGTTACGGTCGTGCCTTCATTTGAGCGTTAGGCTTCGTTGGATTTGTGCTGGGCATTTAGACTTTGATCAGTATTCAAAACGAATCTTTAACTTTGAAGTAGCACGAACACAAAAAAATTACTAAGCGTTTCATATCGATTGGTCGATGTGAACCCACGGATGCCTTTGAAGTCATGATAAGAGAGAAATTTTGACGATTTGTTCATGTCCAATGACGTTGTATGCCGTGAGGCCTCCCACTAACCTTGGAACCTTTGTACAACTTAGTGGTAGCTTCAATCCATGCCACACGATTCAACAAAGGACGACTTCTTTACATGCGCCATTCCGAAGGTACCTGACGTATATGCAGAAATGTTAAGCCGCTCCATATCATTAAGGCTCGGGTTGACAGGAACGAGGGAGATTATTCCTAGCGTCTAGGCCTCTAGATATCGGTTGGGCTATACAACTCAGAACGAGTTAACGAGAGACCGAGATGACGTATTAACAGGCCCACAACAGCTGAACAAAGCTACACCTAAAGGGAAAGGATTAGACTTCCTTGGTCGCCTCTAAAATGCTATACATCGGTCGATGCAAATAATTATTGATATTGCTCCAAAGCTTTCCCTCATAATTTAACTTAATGGATTATCTGCACGTAAATAGTAGATTGATTTTGGTGTTGATAGAGTAGTATAGGACACCGAGTAACCAAGCAGAAATTGCTTAGAGAGTCTTGCCCAACTCCACTTTTTGAGGTAATGTAGTGTAGCAATAACGCACCTCACAAGTACGTAAACACTTGGACTCCTAAACGTTGCCACGGCTCGGGATTCGACCAGCCCCGAATACACAGTTGCCAAAGTCGATCAAATGTAAGACACTAATGCGGGGACTCGGTATACGATTCCAGTGCCTATAGTATCGTGTTGACTATAAAGGAGACTATACATCTCACCACGAACATGACATTGCGCTTCATTCGTAAATTTTCGTACATCCTGCGTCTATTCAGTTAACATACCATTCCCCGAAAATGGTCTTCGACAGTTCCGGGAAAGACCGAGACAATCTTCCCGTAGTTCCTCTATGGATCAATGGTGAAGCTGTACCAATAAATTCAGGCGACACCCTCTTTCCAATCGTCAACGCCATTCAGGACAAACCAATACACTATGCTGTTTCCGCCTCTCAAATTAACGCAATATCGGCATGCGATGCAGCGTCTGCTGCCTTCAAAAGCTGGCGTAAAACCACTCCCTCGTATCGTCGCAACCTGCTTTTGAAAGCAGCAGATATTCTTGAGAGCAAAGCAAAGGCGATCTCAGAGTGGCAGGTACAAGAGACAAGTTGCCCATCGGAGTTCGCAGGGATGAACATCAAGGGAGGAGTGACGAACATGAGAGAAACAGCGGCTGCGACGAGTGAGCTGCGGGGGACGGTAGCACAAAGAACTTCGAAGCCAGATGGCGAAGAGGTGCCAGGCCTGACAATTGTTATCCGAGAACCAGTTGGAGTTGTGTTAATCATTCCACCGCAAGTGATTCTTTTGTTAACTTAAATGGGGTTTAGTGGCTAACTGTCAGATGTAGTTGGAATGGTGCCGTAATTCTACCTCTTCGAGCGATAAGTATGGCACTGGCAGCTGGCTGTACTATTCTCCTGAAGGCATCTGAACTGTGTCCGCGTACGCACCATATGTTTGTGGAATGCTTTGAGGAAGCAGGCATTCCAAAAGGAGTTATCAACGTCATCCAAGCTAAGCGTGAAGATGCTGCTCTTGTAACAGAGGCGATCATCGCCAATAAAGCTATTCGAAAGGTTGATTTCATTGGCAGCGCGGGTGTAGGAAGTAAAATTGGGCAGTTGTGCGCCAAATATTTGAAACCTATCTTGATGGAACTGGGTGGGAAGGGGCCAGCACTCGTTCTCCAAGATGCAGACTTGCAAAAAGCTGCTTTTCTCTGCGCCATGGGTGGTAGGTACTCCCTATTGCATATATCTAAAGGAATGACTAACAAGACAAAAGCTGTTGCAGATCATGGCCAGTTATGCTTCTCGACGGAGCGTATTATAGTGCACAAGGCGGTATACGACAAATTTGTCGAAATCCTCAAGGTAGCGATGACGCGAATCCCAATGGTTGGAGACGCCGTGAGTCAACAGTCAGCAACTCACGCCTACGATGTTCTTGTAGACGCACAAAGCAAAGGCGCAGAGTTTCTCGTTGGGGGACCAGAATTTGCGACCAAAACAAGTCTCAAACCGACTCTCGTAACCAACATACCTTCGGATGCTCGCATTCGTGATGAAGAAACATTCGGTCCCTCGGCATCAGTTTACGTAGCGGAAGACGACGATGATGCTATTGAAAAAGCCAATGATTCTGCATACGGCCTCAATGCAGCCGTATATAGTACCAATTGGGAACATGCTTATAACGTTGCGAAGCAGCTCGAGTATGGCCAAGTCAATGTAAACAACATGACTCTTGGTGATTCGCGTAAGCGTTCCTAAGAAATTGAAAAACAGCTTATTAACAGATCGCAGCTCATGCACCCATCCGCGGGGTCAAAGGTTCTGGCTGGGGACAGTCCAACTCAATTTGGGGAATCCATGAGTTCAGCATTGAAAAGACTTTGGTAAGCTCGCTTGATACAGTGCTCGTACGGTGTTTGAGCTGTGGCTAACATAAATTTAGTCATTTGAGAGCAATGCGATGGCTATGTTCGGGGCACATTAGCTTCAAATGGGCTGCTATTTCATCTAAACCGAAGTACTCTGATGGAATACTGTGATGAATACACCGAATAGGCTTATTGTGTAGGATAGTTCCGAAGGGAGCTCGTAGCGGAGTCATCAGGCTTTAAATTGAACACATATTCATTTAAGCTAAAGACTTTTTGATTGGGACATTCACCTAGAATTCAGATTTTGAGAGTCATGCTAATGTACATCTTCCCAAGGAGATGATATTGATGCCACACATACTCAAAGCCAAAACCCCTAAACACCCAGCTAGCCAAATGATAGCCCTACCCTTGCCTCCGCTGGATTTTGCAAAAATTCCCAACGCCTGATCGGGTCACGTACATTGAAATCAGTCGTTGACTGCGGAATCATGCTTGCATCCAACCTGAGTACCTATAGTAATGGCTGAAGTGTGGATCATCGCTGAGTGAATTAAAATCAAACTGCGTAATGACATCGCGAATTTCCTCACCTCATATAGCGTTAAAGCGGTCCTCCAGAGCTTTGGGATCATACAGCTTTGTTGTTCTTCGCTCCATCTCATCCGCCACGTAGGACCAAAAGTTAGCCTGGACTGTGGAAACCGATTTCTCCAGCATCTGCGTCATTTGTGTACTTTGCAATTCGGTGCCGTATGGAGTAACCTCAATGCGCTTCCGAGTATTGGCTTCCTTGGTGTCCTTTGACTTCTCGTGTTTCTTTCCGGTCAAATGGTTGACAGGAGTACTACTAACATTTTTGCTACCATCAACCTCACTGCTCGGCGAAAAGCGTACAAAGCGAGAGTAGATAGCAGCCTCGGTAAAGGAAGCCGGTTTACCCCTGTCAAGCCGACCCTGATTCATGTTGTTGGTAATGTCAAGCCAACTCATATTATGCTCCTGTCGCAACATCCAGATCAACTCGCCCTCAGAATCGGGGTCGTCGCGGATAATTTCATTATCGGGTTGCTCGCTTTTAGGCTTAGGCATGCCGTCTTTAGTGCTAGTCTTGCTAGTATAGGGTCTCTTTGCTTTCTTCGCGTCCTTTGCCCTGGCCATGCCTTGCGGAGAGACGCTTCGCTGTAGGAATGGTAATGTTTTGACACTGGATGAGCTGTCGAGAGCTTTACTGGTGGAATTCAGAGTGAAAATTAAGGCTTCGATATGTAGTTGCAATTAAGGCCCCAGCACGAACGTAATGGTGTGGACAAACACTGTGGGGTGAGACTGAGGAGTAAGACTTCCGAAGAGGCGGGTAGCAAGGTGAAAGAAGCTGTTGTCTAGTGGCTACGCACGTTAGCTGTGCAGAAAATTCGTTTTCACCTCGTTCTGAAGACAAGTAAGAGACTTATTGCCACACCATAGAATGTTTCAAGGATAAGGAGTGAATTGTGCGTCCTGTGAAGACAGTTATTGAGGATATTGATTTACGTAACGTTCTCATATCTTGCTACGGGGCATATACTGTTAAATCTTCAAGACTATTCAGTTGTGAACACAATTACAAGAGGCGCATACCCGGGTAAGCGGTGAGGATCAGGTGAAAAGTATTTAATTCATCTCGATCATACAGGAAAGGGTCGCTATGACAGTGGCCAATCCAAAGCCCTTATGTCTATTATTGTGAAATCCCTTATACGCATTTTTATTATCCGTCTTCCATCGAAAGTCAACTCAAGGCCTTCTCCTCATTCCAAACTGGCCGACCAGTATTCCTCCCCGCAGACCTTAAAGTGTAAGATATGTGTTCGAAATCCGAAAATAGATACAAAGAAAGTTGCTCGATCGAGTGTAAATTTGTCGACTGGAAATATCTAATGTAGGGCCCACGTCACCCTGGCTTCCGCCTTCGCGAGCTTCCTCTGTGATTTCTCAGATGGAGACTCTTTACTCCTCGTCTCGTTTGTCTTTGTGGATCGCTTCGATGGCAACATGGAGTGGAGAAGGGCGGTCATAGATGTGACTGTTGATGTCGATTTCATCGACAAGGCATCGGCCTCGGTGTGTGTTTTTGTGCTCATTTGATTTGATGTGGGCATTTCGTATTGCTAGCGAGTTTGCGCTTGATGATTTTGTGACGGAATTCTGGAGGATTGGGAACGGATATCAGAAACTGCTAGGGAGATCGCAACTTGATCTAATATGTAGATTAGAGTAGTAGAAGTAAGATGTTCTTTGTTCTGATTAAGCTGACAGCGGGATGGCAGCCTTGACTTTATACCGCCCTTTTCATCAATCATACCGTTGAATCGTTAGAAATAGGGCGCACCTAGACAATATCCGTAAGGTATGAGACGAAAGCCACCGAAGGCAGCCAAGGCCACGCACCATTGTTTTTTTTGGTCGGATACTGCAAGCCTTCACTCGAGTTCTCAGCACCGGTGTGGTTTTGCTGCGCCCTGATGCCGTTGAAATGCGCAGCGCTAGCAATCTAATTGGCCTGCTCCCCCAGCATTAACTCACTTGACTCACTGATCATTCCAATTGCGTCTTCCAGCTGCAGGTCCGGTGAGTTTCTTTCATTGAACAATTGCACCATGGATGATGACCAATGTAGGTGGTTGGAGATTTGTTTGAGTCAAAGTAGTAGCCTGACGCTTGCCTGGAAATAGCTTAGCAGTCTGGCGGGGCCGTACAAAGGGGACTGATTTTGTAAGCATATCGGAAGTTTTGTTCTGCTGATCGGATATTTCGTATCTTTGACTTAAAAGAATCCCGTCTTAGTAGTTCGTGCATGGGATGAGTCGTCGCTTGACACCACATTCACGGCCGCGGCTATGAGTGGGGCTGCAGGTCGTAAGGCGTGAAGTCACTGCTGCTCAATAGCGCCTGTACTCCAAAAAAAGGGCGCAGCTACATCAATTCATCACCCATCCTGACTGAGGCGAGTCAATCATGACATGCGTGCTTGAAAAACTGTCAGACGTTTATTCTCGATGCTTAGTTCGCGACTATCCTCAAGAGGTTATACTATCCGACGATTTGTGTGCGTCGTCACCCACCGTGCAGGCTCTACCCCGGAAATGGGTACGTTGCTGGACTCTTGTATCCATTTGTACCTACTGCTCGAACTCCAAAAATCACATTATCTTTGCTGAGTGGTATGGTCACGGAGTCGACTTTGCCGACATCAAGCACATGCGTCCACAATGGAGCTGTCGTTGACCTCCACACAATCTCATATCCAGCCAAATCCGGTGTATCTTTGATTATCCACTTGAGTCTCGTATTGTTGTCCAAGGCAGTAGTATCAACGGTCACGTTCCGAACCATGCCTGGAGCTTGGGATAATGACCAGAGCGTGGCAAGATTGACCTTTCCAACACGTGCAGTGTACTCAAAGTCTACGAACTCTATCAGGTCACCGTAGACAGTTCCGTTCTCTGTCCTCAGATCCTGGTGCTGATGCGCAAAGTTCTCGTTCGGTTCCGTGTACCGGATTGCTGGATAACCGGCTTGAAGAAATGGAGAATGGTCTCCACCACGCAGGAAGCGGTCGAGACGATAGATGATGGCGATGTTCATTTCCGTGGCCTCGTTGGCAGCGACCTCGGAAGAAAACCGTGCCAATTCTCTAGCAGGACTGTCATTTTCTCCCCCAATTTGTAGTCTACGCGCTGCTACAGTACTCGATTCCGTCAAGGGCGGTCCTTGGGCAAAGATGCGAATAGTAAACGGGTCTTTTTGCCCCCGGTCGCCGGTCGACGAACCCACAATGTCGCAATTTAACATCCCTTCGACGTTCGTGCTTGCGTTTTTAAGTGTCTGAGCAAAGAATGTTGACCCATATAGACCTTGCTCTTCTCCAGCTACAGCACCAAGGATGATTGTCGACTTTGGTTTCCTCTTAGCTAGCACTCTGGCGATTTCCATTGCCACTGATCTATGTTAGATTCTCTTCCAGCGGAAGAAACGAAATACCTACCAGCTGTCCCACTGGCATCATCGTTGGCTCCAGGCGCATCAGACGTATAATCTAAGACGTCCGTAACACGGCTATCATAATGCCCTGTCATCACATACACCCGGTCTGGATCCTCGCTGCCCTTGATCGTCGCTAACACATTCGAAATCTTGACCGGAAAGGGAATCCTATTTCCAACGCCTTGAGTGTATCCAGGTACCGTAACGGTCATCCTGCCATCACTCTCTTCTGCGTATTTTTGCATCTCGGATGCGATCCAATCCCGTGCGGCACCGATACCTTGAGTTGTTGAATTCTGAGTGGAGAGCGTGTGCCGTGTTCCAAAGGAGACCAGTTTCTCGATGATGGATTCAACATTTGTAGAACTCATTTCAGCCAGCATCTCTTTGAGCTCGTCATCTGGGGCTTGAGGGACCAGCTTGTCGCCTACCTCGGAAGGCGGCCACTCCGCGCTCTTACAGTCGCCATAGCTGCCAAAGTCTGCTGTAGCTCGAAAGGACAAGTCACGCTCGGAGAGAGTATTTCCAGCGCATGCTGTCAGTAGCAGGCAACCAAGGACAGCCGTTGAGAAATACATGATGGAGAAAGCCCAACGCGACGTGGACTGCTACCAAAAAAAAAAGGATGTTTATCGCGCTCTCTGGCGCTTTATACGATGCACCCAGAAGTGCAACCGGCATAATGACAAAACCTAGCAAATACTCATTCTGAGAGGCCAATGGATAATGAGCTGCTTCTATGAGTTAGAAAGCCAAGGAAGACCTGGTAACCCCTCATTTTCATATCAAAATCGTCGTTGATCCGTACCAGTTCCGATCCTTGGCAACTGTGGGCTTCCTGGTAATGGAGATAATATAGACAGGCAAAACCGCGTAAGTGTTTACCGGAAGTGGCAGGTGGTTAAAGTTCTCAGATTGGTGTATCAGGTATCGAATAATACTAATGTAATATTTTCTAGGCTTCCTATAGGCTAGAAACTATCATATACAGCTGGAAAGCAGTAAAGTCCAATCCAGGTACATGTGGAAGGTAACTCGATATACTAAAGTAATTGGCTGTGGGCGAATGCGGAGCACACTTGGGCGATATGCTTTCATTGCTCACTTGACTTGAACATCGAAGAGCCCTCGATGGTCTAGCATTCTAGAACAGAGGTGCTGTTTTTTATCGGTACTGTACTCTATTGCTTGGTCTAGGCCGAAATAGTCGAAGCAGTCGGTACAATCGAGTGCATGCCGAGAACCAAAGGCGATGGCTTCATTTGGAGCTTTTCTCTCGAAAATAACATGGCTGAAGAGCGCTTTGGCTTGTGTATCCCGCGCTTGAACCGCTATCGCGATGTAGTAGTCGTCTTGACATCACCACTTCCGAATTGGTCAGCCGCCCCTGGCTGCTCGTTCTCTGTTACGTTTGGTCTTGCAAACCATTCTTTTTGACGGCTGCCTTTGCGTTCGTTCCTAGATGTCATCTCTAGTCAATCCATCGCCACACACACATACAACATCTGTTGATTAGCAATGCTGCTTCTATGGCGTCCTTCGGAGGTAGGTACCCTCCGTTCTTAGTCTGAGTCGCTGAGCAAAATCCAATGAACTTGTCCATCATGACGTCAAAATCGAATGTTTTTGGGACGGTAGAAACGCCATGGTCATTCCAGTAAAGTAGAAGCGACAAGACGGAAGAGATGGGGTTTTGGGGGGTTAATGTGCACTGGAGAGAGAAAAGAAAAGAGGAGGACAAAAAGATCGATGGGAAGGATCTTCATTCGCAGAGCCCTGCACCGGAGCTAACCATTACTGGTTAGATCATCTTGGCACTGGACATGCAATTGCAATGATGCAAAGTGTCACTTTGATAAACGGAAATTTATCCCAACCGGAACTTGTGCAGAACTTTGACAGCAGTAACTCCACGCAAAAGCACAAACTACTTTCTCTTCAAAACGCGCGAAGCACGCGCGACGTTTCAACATGGTTGGTTTCCACCTTTATTTTTTCCAATGGGCAAGGTCTCAATTAACCATACACATAGAACGCCCTCTTCAATTCCGCATTGCGACAATCAACTTCTCTCCGCAAAGATCTCGATCTTTTCGCCGATAGTTCATCCCCATCACCAGCTCTACAAGGCCAGATAAATGCCTCCCTCACGTCCTTCTCTCGCACCATCGACGACTATGCGAAGCTGGCCAAACAAGAGCCGGTGCAGACTAAACAGGAAAAGGCATTCGAGAGGCTGAAAACATTCCGATCGGAACTGGATGAATACAGAGAGAGCTTCAAGCGGATAAAGAGCGCAAACGAAGATATTGTCAGTTTTCCTTGCTTCCTACTGGCAGATAACTTCGTGCATGGCTTGCTAACTACAATAGCAAATAACAAATGCCCGCACTGAACTCCTTGGTCGTCGTCCTCACCACGCCTCTACCCCAGAGAACCCATATTCCCTCCCTGCTGCCAATACCCACTCCGCTTTCGCGCCGTCGAAACCGTACGACCCAAATGCTCCATATCGCCCGAACCCATACTCAGCTGGAGCATCAGCCACAGGCGAATATGACAGAGAAGGACACGTGCTTCGCGAGCAAACCTTTTTTAACCAAACATCGGCACAGCTCGATGAATTCTTAGATCGAGGAAGAGCCGTACTGGGAGATCTTGGTCACCAGAGGGAGATGTTAAAAGGGACACAGAGGCGCTTGTATTCTGTGGCAAATACCCTAGGTATTAGTGGAGACACGATCAGGATGGTGGAGAGGCGAGCGAAGCAGGACAAGTGGATATTTTGGGGCGGAGTTATTATATTCTTCGCTTTTTGCTGGCTCGTTCTGCACTATCTGAGATGATTGACAACACGTTGAGGGAAAGCGTTGTCATTTTTTTTCATGTGCATATTTGGCACAACGTTGATTTGCTCCAAGTGATTTTACCTTGGAGCCTCTGCATTTGACAGGTAGCGAGGCGTCTGTGGATTTTGTATGAACCTGGAGTCCTTTGCATGACTCAGTTAGATTTCGTGGTGCTCATGGGCATCACTTTGAGAGCGCAATGCTCCAAATACCATGTCTTGTTCGTTGCACAGCAAGAGAGTAGGGTAAATTTGATATGAGAGCATAGAGTGGGCTACGAATGGGGACCCATCAGTCCAACAGGGCAGAACGAAACTATTTCGAAAAGTTACTCTTCATTTCGATAAGTCTAAAAAAGGCGGGTTCTTGGATTCGGTGGCTAGAACGAAGACCTGAGAAACTCAACGACGCAGATTCAATGAACGCCCGCAGTGCAGAGTACTTAGGAAATACAGCTAGTATAGGAGTATTCTACAAGCTGGATTCTCCAGAACACAAACGAGATATATAATAGAGCTACTGTACTATGGAAAGAGAAAGAGTGAATATTAAACTTCTCATTAATCCATCTCCAACTTCTCCAGCTTCTTCTCCAGCATGTCCTGCCTCCAGAGCACGTATTCAAGCTGAGCATTAATGTAACTATTATGCAGCGTAAGATCCGGAGGTGGCGTACGTGTAGAAAGTACAAGTTGATCCTCCTTGGGTTGAGGGAGATATAGCGGTGGTGTCGGAGGCGAGGGCAGATAGTGAACGGTTCTCGCACGGGGAGTCGTTGGCATACGCCTCTTGATTCTTCTCCCGCGATCAAACTCGCCGTTAACAGCGGAGTCGAGAATGCTCAGGATAGCATCGATCAGTGGGTTCTGGATTCCAGAGTTATAGTACTCTGTTGTTATGTCGTTGCGTCGTCGTGCAAGATACTGTAGACACTTGATGATTTCGTCAGATGGCGCGACATCACTAAGCGCCTGAATAGCAGCCGCCCATTCTGGAAGGTATTTGGTGCGTTCTTGGCCCATGATGGTGTGTCGCTGGTTCCAGAAGCATTTTAGAAGTGCGTTGGCTAGCATGGTGGAGTTCATGCTCCCGGCGAAGAAGGCAAGGACGACGAAATGGTTTCTGCTTTTGACCAAGCCGTTGTGATGTTGATAATTGTGCACATCAGTGTTGATGATGCTTTCGAAGCCGCTCAGTATCTGGGGCCGGATGTTGTGGAATGGGGTATTGGCGTGCTTGACGGTGCCGAAGAGTGCGCGTAAAGCGCTGTTGATGGATGAGGAGCTGAGTTGTTTTGGTAATGACAGCTCACCTGCGAGGACGGGGACGTTTACTAGTCCATAGAGACGAATATGGATTGAGATTTCAGGGAACAGACTCTCGACTGCCGTTTTGCTTGCGAGCCACGGATCATTCTTGCTTGTCTTAATTGGGATCATCTTCATCTAGATGTTGGGGAAGATTCACGAGGTACGATTTCACGATGAGGAGGTACTTTGTATTGAAGTAATGATGCTTATTGTGAGATGTAAAGGAGTGATAGAGAAATGGGACACAGGGTCAAGGTCATATACTGCCTGATTCCCTTTTGCATGGTAACACAATTGATGTTTGCTTTCTAGTCCAATGACCCACTGTTCTACCATCACCTTCCAGACTCCTGACAAGCAACCATGCGAACTGCGCCTTGCTGTGAGCAAACAAGTATGTACAACTACTTGAGCCAATCGGCTACTTTGCCGTGGATTGCCCAGATGCTTCCGCTCCAGTTTCACTAAGCAGGTTTATTCTACACAGAAAGTATGAGGCTGGTGTTGGTGTGACCTGTGGGTCTGAGTTTGCGGTTGATAGTGATTCAGCTTTCCCTTTGAGTTTAGACACATGACGTCGAATACAACTCGGGGCGACGAATTGATGTAAAGTCATGTGGCATCGGCGGACTCTTTCATGAATGATCAGTCTAGCATCATGTATCTACATCAAAAAAACTCAACTTCTGGAACTCCATGTATCATGCAGAACAACGAATTGTGTGCAATGAATAAGTAGGTGAGCGGATGACATATGTATATCCATTGGGGAATCATATCGATCTACAAACATTTCAAAAAAGAAATAACTCCATGTATAATGCCTTCGTTACCGTTTTACACTGTGAAATTTCTTACCAGTCCAGGCCACCCGCTCCTCTCTCACCACCAGCCAATATTGCGGCGGCCTTTGTCTTCTCTCCCAAGCCGCCTTCGAGGTGGCTGACTTGCATACCCTTCCTTCCTTTCATCTTCATCTTCTCTAGCTTCTTATCCAGCGCCACAAACGGGTCCTCCGTTTCAGACTTCTTGATTTTCCACTTCTCAGTGCCTAACACGCTGTCCAATTCCTCAACACTCGGTAACTTAACATACAGCCAGCCATCGCCGCGCTCTTCAACTGGGAAGGTGGCAATATTGACCGACTCGTCGTTTGCACAGCGTCCCGCATTCTCGCCACCAAGTTCGTAATTTCGTTTGTGGTAAGGGCAAGATACCCAGAGTTTGTTGTTTGCAAGGTCGTCGCCAATGAGACCGTCGCTGAGCACAAAGGCGCGCTTGTGCGGACACATTTGCTGCGTGCAGTAGTATTTCCCACGGACCTTGAAGACGGCTAATTGCGTGTCGCCGCGTTTTATCGCCTTTGAATCACCGGTTGGCGTGTCTCTGAATTCGTCGGCCTTGACGAGCGGTTGCCAGGATAGTTCGCTCCATTTGTGGCCACGGAAGTCTTCTTTGATGGACTCGCTGGGCCAGTAGCTTGGGCGTTCCTGGCCTCGCTCTTGCGTGGGCTCAATAGTGTCGTTGATGTTCTCGTTTGTGTTTGCGAACTGGTTGAATAGTGCTTTGCGTTTGGGATCCTTGAGCACTTCTGTCCATTCGCAAAAGAATGTCCCGACGAGAGTCTCCATCTGCTTCTCCAAGTCGGCACAGATACCCAGCTTATCTTCGAGGATGACCTCTTGGAGGTACTTGATTCCGCCAGGCATATTCTCGATCCAGCGCGCTGTGCGCTGTAACTTATCGGCTGTGCGGATGTAGAAGGACAGGTAGCGATCGAGAATTGGAACTACATCGTCAGGCGGTACGTCTTTCGCCAGCAATTCCGAATGACGAGGTTTCGCGCCACCGTTGCCGCCTACAAAGATATTGAAGCCTTTCTCAGTGGCGATGAGTCCAAAATCTTTGTTCTGGGCTTCTGCACACTCGCGCACACAACCAGAAACTCCTCCTTTGATCTTATGTGGTCCACGTATGGACTTGTAGCGCTCTTCTAGCCGGACAGCCATACCAACACTGTCGCCAATACCAAAGCGGCACCATGTAGTTCCTACGCAAGACTTGACAGTTCGGAGGGACTTAGCGTAAGCATGGCCGGACTCCATACCACCGTCAATAAGTTCTTGCCAGATGTCAGGAAGATCCTGCTTGCGAGCGCCGAACAAATCGATTCGCTGACCGCCAGTGATTTTAGTGTAGAGATTGTACTTCTTCGCGACTGTACCGATGATGATGAGCTTTTCAGGAGTGATCTCTCCTCCTGAAACCCTAGGCACAACAGAGAATGTACCGTTGCGCTGGATGTTGGCCAGGAATCTATCGTTAGTATCTTGGAGACCTCGCCGTTCTGTGTCGAGCAGATGCTTATTGAACAGTGAAGATATGATGGAACCGATGGTGGGTTTGCATGCTTCGCACCCGGTAGATTCAGGCTCTTTACCGCATTCCTTCATTACATCGGGGAAGTTCTGCAAGTTCTTGACGTAGATGATGTTGAATAGGTCGGCACGAGAATATTCGAAATGGGGACAGAGATGATTCTTGACTTCTTGTCCCATCGAAGCCATGGTCTTGTTGAAAATTGTTTGGACGAGCGGCATACATCCGGCACATCCAGTTCCAGCCTTGGTGCAAGACTTGACGTCGCCGATGCTCTTGCAGGTTCCGTCCTTAACGGAGTGAACGATATCGCCTTTGGTGACGTTATGGCAAGAGCAGATCTGGGTGTCATCAGGTCTGTGACATTCGTTAGTGTTGTACGTTGCGTAAGGCCACGTTTGTACTCACAGATCCGAGCCGTCATCGTCACCTTTCTGCGCCCCAATGATCAACTCACTCGGCGGTATCTCCAGCTGCTTCTGACCCTTCACCATTGGTACCAACTTAACGTAGTCCTTTGTGTCGCCGATCATCATTCCACCCAGCAAGTACTTTCCATCCATCGTAAACAGGTATTTTTTGTAGATTTGCTGGAATGGGTCTTTGTACGTGAGTGCCTTGACCGGTGGTGGCGCTGGCCCATCCGTCAGGCTCTTGACCTTGTCCCTTGACGATCCATTCACGCCGTCCTTTGCAGTCTTGTCTGCTGCTCGCCTTCCGGGCATATCTTTTGGTCCGTCGCGGTCAGCAAAAAAGTCGCCGAAACTAGCCACCTCGACACCGAGCAACTTCAGCTTCGTGCTCAGATCTGGGCGTTTGAATTTTCGTAGAGCATGTGCTTTGGCTTGCGTGAGATTGAAGGCAAGGACATCTGCCATTTCAACACCGGGTGCGATTAGGCCGAAGGTTTGGTTTTCCCAACTCGCACATTCGCCGACGGCGTAGATGCCTGGGGTGGAAGTGGATAGATCGGATCCGACGACTATTCCACCGCCGCGATCAGCGCATTTGATGCCTGCTTTCCGTGCCAATTCATCACGGGCTTTGATTCCAATCTAAGATTGTAAGTCCCAGGTTCACGAATAATAGTCAGAGAGTAGAACACTTACGGCGAAGCATATGCTTGAGCATTCCATCTCTTCACCATCTTCAAAGACCACACCCTTCACAAAATTTTCTTCATCGGCAAGAATCTTGCCCACACGCTTGCTGAGCATTACATCCAAACCCAGCGCTCGTACTTGCTCAACGACCATGCCACCCGCATCCCCATCTAATTGCCTCGAAAGCACCCATCTGTTCCTCTCAATGAGCTTTACTTTTCCATACTGCTCCAAGTCCATCATCGCTTTCGCAGCTTCGAGTCCGAGTAAGCCACCTCCGACAACGGCTCCAGTGGTGCCCTTCCGCGTCGCCGCAAAGTCAATGAGTCGCTGGAGATCATCGATTGTTCGATATACGAAAACGCCTTTGGCGTCATGGCCTGGTGTATGCCGTGGCAGTAGGGCATCCGACCCGGTTGCTAACACTAGAATATCGTATGGTACTGTGTCGCCCATAGCCGTTTTGACAACCTTTTCATGTGGTACGATTTCAGTTACGAGTGTGTTGATGTGGTAGCTCAATGAGCCTTCTGGCATCGATGAGTACTGTTCAGAGGTCAGTGAATTGCTTCAAGCTCAACTTGAATTAATTGGATGTACCCATTCTTTGGGATTGAGATATAAGTTCTCGACCTTGCGGTGCTCGAAGAAGGTTGTTAATCCCACTCGGTTGTATGCTAGATGCGGTTCTTCGCCAATGACTATGATGTCGTATTCTCTCCGCTTGACGTCGAGCTTCATGAGTTTCTCACTATCTTGCAATTAGTATCGCGTACTTCTGTTGATATGTCCTCACTACCCATTCTTTCGTGGACATCATGGTCCAATTTCATGGGATACTCACATGAACGCCACACCGACCATGCCCAATCCGACCACCACAATCCTCTTCCGCTTCGAGCTTTCCTGTCCATTCATCTCGCCATTCTGGTTTAATTGCTCGACCTTCTCAGGAAGATCTTTTGCATCCGCATCGGTCAAATTGTTGTTGAGAACTTCTTCGCCTTTGCTTCCCCACATCGCTTCGAAGGGAGGAGAATGTGATTGCCTGGATGTTGGCTCGATGCCTGGTGTAAGAATGGGCTCCGCGTCAGTCATTCTTCCTCAAGAGCTCCTAAGGGAGCGGGCTGCGTAATTGAGTATCAGGCCTGTGTCTTTCAGAGGTGGTTCCAAATCCTGAAGATGAATATAATGGACTCGAACTATATGAAGTTCTGAGCAGCTTGACTTATGGAGGAGCAACACAACTGTCTAAACAGACGAAGTAAAGAGTACAAAGGAGAAAAGCGAAGAAACAGAAGACAAGAAAAGATATCGCGGAAGAAGGGCAAGAAGATAGACTAGAACGGCAAAAGTAAATCCTTGACACAAAGCATACAGGTAAAGCCACACGAACAACTCCGTGGGCCGTAAGTAAGTAGCAGCAGCCGTAGATCAAGCCCAACTCCAGGCCAGCCCCGATTCGATTCCGATGGCTCAAAACCTGCAGTCTCATCAATCTACCGCGCAAGCCATCTCCCCACCACGGAACCAACGTACGATTAACTGGTATCAGCACCCCAGGCAATGCAATCCCCTATGAAAATAACGCGCCGGATCCCCCGCGGCGAGCGACGGAAATCCGTCATCGCTGCGACTTCCTGCGCGCGAACCTATTAGATCCCACCCGCACATCATAGACAGGGCACCCTACAAGTGCTTATTCTAGGCCAATCAGCACGATGACAATTCAATTCAGCATTACCTTTTCTTTTTATCCCAAGCTCCGTGGAGAACGATGGTGTGCGGTTTTTTAACCATGTGGGCGGTGGGGACTGCTCAAGGGAACGCACAGACGATCCTGATAAGGGGACTGAGAATTGCTGTGCCAAGACATTCTAGGTCCTGATAAGAGATTTGCATCGGAGATGCAATGTTCAAAGTCGATTCTCCGTGAGATGAATGACGGGGTCTGCGTTTGGAATTGGTGTCACAGAGACAAGAATCCGGTTGCCACGAATTTTCAAGGTTACTGTGGCATGATTGCGTTGTTGAGGCATGCGTTGGAGGATTTTTGGGTACGACTATTTTTAGTCGTGACATGCGCTTACCACTTAGCACTCTAAAGGAATTTGGTAACCTGAGTGCCTGTGTAGTTCCTCAGGTGTAGGAAGACAAAATCCTTACTCTCTTTGTAGTGATGTGTAGGACTCGTATTATAGTGTCCACTACTCAAATTGTATATGCTTACACTGGAAATGGATACGTTGCCCGCTATGCCAACTTTCTAAGAACAACGCAACCAGTCGTTAATACGACGTCCCTTTTTACAGCTTTTGTAGCAAACTTTCCAGTCCCTTAAAAGAAAAGCAACTCGTCGTCTGTCCATCCTTGCTCGTTCAGTGACTTGTGCACACTCTTCTCCAATGCTTCAGGCCCGCAAATCAGAATCAAATTCTCTCCACTGGAACCTCTCACACAATGCTCTTTCAGCAATGGTGCAGCAATACGTCCCCGCAATCCAGTCCAGTCCTCTGGTCCCTGGGTAAGTGTGTACAATAATTTGCAACGATCGGCATTGTCTCGAGCGAAAACATCCAAGTCCTCCTTACATAGGATATCTTCAACCAGTCTATTACCGTCTAGAACCACGCAGGTCGTCGGGTCGGATTTGTCGTTCATGACTGCGCGGAGGACTTGGAAGATGGGGGTGATGCCACTACCACCACAGATCATGAAGAAACGCTTTACATGGCGTTCTTTTCCGTTCACAGTGCAGCGTCCTTGGCCGAGATATTCAAATTTGCCTATTGGCCCTTTGAAGTCGATCCAGTGTCCTACGGGAATTGCTTCAAGCGCTTTCGTCATTTTACCTCCTTGCTTTTCTTTCGAGTCGAAGTAGATCTTGACAAGCACATCTATGTAACCGAACTTGCTGGTCTCTGAAATCGGTGTGTAAGATCGAATGATGGCTTCCCTGGTCACCGGGTCACGAAGTCGGATCATAAGATGTTGGCCAGTTGGTAAACCGAGTTTCTGTGCATCATGCTCTAGCTTGAATGTAAAGATTCGTGTATCCCATGAGACAGTTTTCTTAGCGTGGAGAAGTGCTTTGTGCCAGGCTCGACTATCAAGGAAGACTGAACGTGGTTCGGCAGACGTCTCTCCTGAGGTCTCGCCTTCGGCTAGAATCTTGCGAGACACTTCATCCAACGAACCAATATGGTAATCTGGCATCATCGCCTTTGCAGTTTCGCTGTCTGAGCGTATGTTAGTGCCGTTCCTATAGGAAACATTTCTGATATCTAAATGCTACACTTACGAATCGCCAAAAATTCATCTGAAGCATCCATACCAGCTGCACTGACGATGCTTTGTGCGCCACCAGGATGCCCTTCCAAAAATGCTGTGCCGTCGTACACTTCCCCATTCACCACGAACCAGGGCTGTTCGGCTTTGTCGTGTTTCCGTAGCTCATCAATTGAGATGACCTGATCCACTCCGTCTTTAGTCATTTTAATCTCTTTTTGCTCTTCCACAACCGCTTCTTGGGCGTCTTCCGCTCCAATCTTCTCACCCCAATACCCATTAGTCAGGTTGCCACCTTCTTTCTTGACTCTTTCCATCCAGCCTCCAGGCATGAGCGCTGGTTGGGTCGGATGTTCAAATCGTAAAGTTGCATGGTCGTTGTGGACGCATATCCGGTACCAGGGGTTGTTCATCATCCCCAAAACACTCCAGTACATGTCCCTAGGTTGAATACACATGCTCTCATCCATTGACCGCATGACAATATCTTGTGCATCTTTCAGCTCCGAGACAAGAATTTCAAGGTTCCAGAAACACCAGCAGAAGCTTGTTTCGCGCCAGTCCATATCCAAGCGACCTCCGAACAGTTGCTTGTCCTCGACGGCACGGTACTTGTCTTCGCCGTAGTCAATTTTGGCTAGACGCCATGTTTTGCCTTGATCAAGGGATACTTCACAGCGAGTGATTCGACGGCCGCCTCCGCTGTATGCGTACCCTTTTACGGTGTACGTGCTTGCGGCTTCTGTCAATTTCAGCTCTTCGTTGTGTGCTGGATACACGATTGCTGAGTTGGGGCTTAGGTCATAGATGGCGTATCGCTCATCCGTCCACCATTTTGGGTTCTTTGCAGACTCATCTGGATCTACCATTGTTCTAATATGTTCGTTAGTTTACCATTACGATTCACGGAATACGATATGAATTCACTTACGGTAATACTCGGTTATCGTAAATATGGTACCAATTGTCACTCGGCTCAGCGGTGATGATCAACTTCTTTAACCACTTGACACTCCTGCCACCAATCTGTCCAGGAATGACAGCACGTAGCGGCATCCCGTGATCCGGCCTCAACATCTCTCCATTCATCTTGTGCGCGAGCATGATACCCCGATTAGGGTCCATGACCCAATTCAGTTTTACGGATGTGCCGTAGTAACCGTTTGGCTTTGGTCATCAGAATCGGGTGGTACGGAAATGGAAGGCAGAACACGGAAACTTACAAGTTTATCAGCACCTTCCATGCACACATACTTAGCCTTTCTCAGCGGCCTGGCTCTTTCAATTACATCTTTCATGACAACACCGGTGAAAAGGGCAGTAGATAAGCCGGCTGAACCCCAAGAGAATCCCTTGCTCTTTCTCACAACATTCTGCTCTTTGCGGCGATTTCCGGCGCATACCAGAGTGATAGGGTATGTCACGTTCTCGTACTCAGACAGAAGATCTCTAAGCGTGATTTTGAGTGGATTTGCTACCATTCTGTCAAGAATTTTAGCACTGAAAGTCACTAGCAGGAATTGGGTTTGGAAGAATCCTACCCTTCTACCGAGAACTCCCAGTCCAGCACATCATCTTCCCTAACTTCTGGTACGGCTCCATGATTTCTCACGTAGAATAATTCCGGGCTTGTCAAAAATCCCTCGTTAAATAGGTCGCTGAGCGGCGCTTCGACGTTAAACGGATGCACGCCCGTTAACCTGATCAACCTTGGATCTCGGGGAACATGCGCATCTGGTGTCGATTTATCAATGTCGAGTACCTCTGGAAGAGTAGTTGGCGGTGGTAGAGGGATATCAAGGTCTGTTGTGGAAGCGGAAATAATTGATTTCGAATCTTCGGTTTCGCAGTCCACTACTGTTTCTGGCGGTGTCGGTGGAAGTTGTATGGCGGAAGATGCTGTGTGAGATTGCGACTGGGGCTGTGATGTTGATGGGAGGGGGACGTCCCGTGGCTGCTGCACAATTACGCTCATGTTGTACGGCTGCGAGCGGACACGCGATAAAGGAAGAAGAATTCGAATCGGGTATGTAGCAGGGTATAGAGCGCAAAAAGAGTAATAGAGTCTGTGCAAAAAGTGATTGTGTAGGGACTGCCCTTATCTCTGTCTAGCGGGGAGATAACAATATGGGGATGTAAAAGTGTTTTGGCTGCACTCGCAAAGCAACAAAAGCAATCCCAAGGAACCCAAGGCTCGATGCGAAAGTTCTAATCATAACAATCCCAATCTAAGCAAGCAAGTTACGGGGAGATCGTATTGCGGTGCTCGTCATTTCTTTGACTGACGCCGTCCCGGAGAAAGTCTGGAACAGCAACCCACCTCCACAGCAGAAATCCAATGTCCCGCGGAAGAATGTCACAGAAGCAATAACGCAATCTAGTTTGCGGAGACCCTGCCATCGCCGTCATCTCAAGACAGGCACTGGGGTAAAACTCGACAGATCTGCGAGCTGATATGCGCCCTTATCTCTGGCGCCGAGTTGGGCATAGCGCACACTAGGTTGTGGCAACCAAGTGGCATATATCGCTCGCTGCCGTGTACAGTCCTGGCCTGTTCCTGGTCCAGAATTTCGCTCTGTGTGGGGGTATATTGCCGGCATCTGGTATATCCTTTTGGCAGCGGAGATGCTTCACTCATTGTCAGGCTCATGGAGAAGAAGGAGATGGAGATGGGCGAGCTTTCCATGGTATCCCGTACCGGCAGCTCGACAGAATGCGTCGAGACTCTGATGTGGCTGAAAAAGCCTTGAGCCCTCTTCTTATCACTCCTGCTCTTTTTTGCTTCTTATTACTTCTAGAAGTGAAGAACCCGCGATCAAAATACTTGCAACCGCAGCCGCCCATCCCAACCCACAGCATCAGGCAAAGGATTCCGATCGTTTGGTTAGCTTGTTGAGCACTGCGGGGGTAATCCACACGGTACTTGAGTGCTGGATTCCCACGGAGAACGTTGTAAAGATTCGGCTGAGAAACATTGCTAGTTAGTAACACAGAATAAGAGAGTCTCTGACAAGAGATAAGCTCTTGATACCACAAGTGGACCGATGTGGTTCTATCACGGATGAACTCGCGCTCCGACAATGTTGTTTCTCCGCGGCGCCTTCCATCAAGACAGACATGCCGAGGCGAGGCCGAGCAATTGCCGATTGCAAATATGTACCACCGCGAAGATGCCGTACGTCCTGTCTTGGAAGTCTGTTCAGCATTTTGATGAATTTATGGATATCCTCTCGCATATGCCGTTGATGGCCCTCGCTAATTTGAATATCTACATATGTAAAGTCATATTTAAATAGCCATATCCACAGTGCATTGGGCAACCTTACGTCGTTCCAAACTCACCCAAATACCTTTTCTTCCCAAATACCCAACAATCTTTATGTGTTTCTCCATTTATATCCAATTTCGTGCCTTCTTCGTCCATAACTCTCGATAGTGTTGGCCAAATTACCAGCTCTGAAGGGGCTATTGTGTCTACCATTGGAGCGTTTACGCTGGTCGCAGCTCTGTCGAAGGGCGAAATATTGTGAGCGACATTCCCACTAGCAGATAGTCCGTCTCCCTTCACAGAGTCCGGCGTCCAGTCGAACTGCCAAAAACAGGGCTGTCCAAAAAGAGTGAACGCCAACCCTGCCCCTTTGCGCAAAACTTCACGAAGCCCTGCAAGTCGAGCGCCTTTTCCATGACCCCCATCGTTCGGCATGGCATATGTGCAAAGGAGAGGGTCGAGATCGTGAAGGGCACGTTCAATATTAACAGTGCGGGAGTCGAAGTGAGAGAATGCATGTTTGACATATGTTGAATGCATTAGCGTTGCCGAAATCTGCTTCCATCTCGATAACAACGCAAAATTAACTGTTGCCTCTGGTGATTCAGCGTCCAAGACAACAGCACCTTTTCCTAGAGAAAAGCTTTGGAAGCATTCGACAACTTCTGGTGGAAGAAATGTGCTCCCGGGACTGTTACTAAGACCTGATTTCAGTAGGAGGCTACGGCTCAGTATAGTCCATCCAATGCAGAGCGCCAATGCCCCGAATCTGCTATCGACATCCTCTAAGATTTTCAGCATCTCAGGCCATGGCATGGTTAATCCCGTCGTAGCGTGCTCAATTGCCGAGCGCGTAGCGGTTTTCTCCAGTCGTTCTCCTGAATAGTATGTCCTGACATGGTTTATTATCGATTCGTGGAGGCCTGCAAATTCCGAGGCAATCACAGCGTCCGGTATGGTTTCTTGGATACCACTGATAGAAGCCAAGCGAGAAGGAAGTGGTGAAGTAAAATACGAGGAGTGTATCTGGGAGGAGGATGATTTCTGCCTTCGCTCTGACTCCATAGAGGGAGATTTTCTATGGCAAATCTTGTGAAGAAACGAGAAGCGATGTGATTTTGGTGAACCGAACTCCGAATCGCCCGATGAGCTTGATGCTGATTTACGCGAACGAGAATTAAATTCTGTCATGATGAAACAAGCGGACTGATAGCATTCCAATGACCTTCACATCCCTGATGAAGCGTATACTTTAAACTTGGGAAATGCTGTAGGCCATGGTGCGGCGGAAGACTTGTAAATTTCGAGAACGCCATTAAACCAAGTTGTTGTAATTAATTATTGCATCCTGGAATGAAACGTGAAAGACGGCGAGTCACGGTTGTTGGCCGAATCCGGAATGCACAATGCGCTTCCACGTGTAAAAACTGTGTAAATTTCTTTGACAAGTTGACCAACCTTGGTGCGCCGGCCGCACGTTAATCCATGAACGAATCGTCGACGGCGGCAGGTTCCGTGCGATCTGATATATGCTGCAAACAGCAGGCAAAGGTCAGGGAGAAGAGTTGAGCAGCATCGAAAATACGTCGGCTTGCCAGACAAGTAAGTCTCCAGAAACAGCTGCCAATCGATCATCTTTTAAAAAGCATCTGGTCCGAACTCTTCTGGCAGTGGCTTCGTTTGCGAGGCGAGTTCCACAAAAAATTTTGGGAGTGTTTGCACCAAAGTGCATGACCTCTCAATGGGAGGAAGGAAAGGAGTGTGCGGTAGCCTTTCTTAGAACTAGCGTGTTGAAAAAAAAAAAAGCCAAAAGAAGCCCTGAATAGAGTAATTTGTTTCACATGCGACATGGAAAAATCGTCTCCTAAGTGCTGTGTACTCGATCAGATTCGGCGGAAGGATCCAAAGGGCCAACCTGAATCTGTCCTTGTAGCTTTGCCCGGACAGACTCTGCGCGATCCTTCATCCGGGCTTCACTTCTCTTCTTTGCTGTTGCCTTTTCGTAACGGCCTCTAGTACCGTGCTTGATGCGCGTTATCATATCGCCCGCTTTTCCTTTTGTTAGATCTTGTGGCTTCAACTGATCTTCTATGGGTCGGGTCTTGTTGATGAGGTCAACCTGAGCTTGTGACGCCTGGCTTCTACGCCATGATTGGTTCTTCGATATCCACATGTACTCGAAAACTTCCGTCGCAAAGGTGTCAGCGGCATGTACAACATGTTCGAAGGAGTCGCCCTGGGCAACGACTCGAGGAATCGCATACGGGCTCTTAGACTTGGCACCAGATGGAAGCTTCCGGTAGAATTTCACCACGAAATCACCTTCTTCACCCTCTATTGGCTCGATGAGAAGGTAATTGCCGCTGTTTGTTGACAACACGAACTTGCTGTCGCCGACTCCAACCCAGGCAAGCTCGCTGATGCGGCGAATGTAATGATCGCCTGATGTGTCCGCAAGAAGGTCCTGAACGGAATCGTAGTCAGTGAACGTGATTGATCCAGGCAGCCTTTTAGAGAGTTTCTGTTTCGTCTCTACCTGTGTCACCTCTTCCTCACGCTTCCTTTGCGATTCCTTTCTTTCTTTAAGCTCTCTTAGTGCCTTCGTATCCGCATTTTCGACGATCTCCGCAGGATCTAATCCAAAAAGCGTTGGGGTAGACACTACACCAGTGCTCAATGCGGCAACCATGTCAATGATGTGGCAATTCTTTTTCTCCTGGTGCAATCGCATGCCCCGTCCAATCATCTGCACGAGCAAATTTCGAGACTTGGTCGGTCGTGCTAGGAGCACACAATCAATGTTAGGAATATCGGTACCTTCTGTGAAAACCCCACAGTTGAGAAGCACGGGGAAGTCTCTCTTCCTGAATGCATCGACTCTCGCGCTACGAATCTTGACTGGTGTATCACCAGTGACGAACTGAGCGTCAATACCACTCTCGCGGAATTTTGAAGCAAGATTTGCGACGTGATTTAGATCCACGCAGAAAATAAGTGTTGACTTCCGATTTTCCGCTTTTGAAAGCCATGTTTTCACCACAAGCTCATTGGTTTGATCAGTATTGATAGCCTTTGAAAGAGCTCCGGTCAAAAAATCGCCGTTGGTGCCTGATCCAACTTTGTTCAGATCAGCGTTCATCTCAACTGTTGTGAATACTACATCAGAAAGCCAATTTTCTTCTATCATGTCAACGTAGTCACTGGTATGATTAGCTGATGATGGTTGGCTGTATTCATGGACACCTACCGATGGTATACAATATGGTCAATGATAGCTCCAAGTTTCCTGCCATCGAAGCGGGAGAAGGTTGCGGAGACACCTACCAGAGCAGGTGCGTGGATGGCATTCCAGTCAGCAGCATGCCTCAGGCCAAAGTGTGCCATGGCATCGAGATATTGCTGACTGACGATATGATGAGCCTCGTCTACAAGCACCAACTTGTATCGTAACGGATCAAATTTGTCGATTCTATTCCCAGACATGATGCTCTGTATGGAGGCAACGGTGATGTCGGCGGCGCCAGAAGCATGGGCATTGCCCATCTCTATATCTACATGTTTATCCGGGTAGGCGAGGGTACAGTGGCGGGCGGCTTGCTCAACAAGCTCGCGACGATGTGCTAGAATAAGGGTCTGTGAGGCGTCTCCTCTGGCAGGTAGGCGATCAATCAGATGCGTGAAAATGACGGTTTTTCCGGCACCAGTTGCAAGAGACACTCCTAGTCGCTTATGACCAGCATCCAGGTACGACAATACGGCTTGGATGCACTCTTCTTGGTATTCGCGTAGAGTAATTTGCAGCGGAGAGACGGGCAGAGAGAGCTGTGGCGCGGTGACATGCGATTTCAATGCAGTAGACACATTCCGAATTGTAATTCGCGAAGGTCGAGGGCTATTGCGCGACGCCAGCTGCAGCACATGTCGAGAGAAGCAGAACATGGACGTGAACGGGCTGAAGGAGCGAAGCTGTCGCGAAGTCACGCTGGGTTTGGGATGAGAGTTGAGTACTTTCGGTAACGCCGAGGTATTCCCGTCTTGGCACATCCCACTCCACCGAGTGAAGGCCCAATTCTTTACCAAGCGACTCCTCGTCACCGCTCACCATGGCCTTGTGCGTAGTACAATCTCTTGGTCCACATCAAACTCTCCCCGTCAGGAGTGCTAGAGCCAACAACACTCCACCTTCTCCCGGCCGCAATGAGCTCAGAATCCGAGTACAATGCCGCTGAAACCTCGTCCAATTCTTCACCCGGCCGTGAACCTAAGCGTGTCTTCCCACCAGGATCGCGACACCAATCGCAAGCCCCTTTGTCCCCTCGAAAGCGCCGTCGTGCCGAGTCTAATGACACCTTCCGGGACCGCAAGCGCCATCTAGACGGCAAATATAGCAATGCCTACCGCATTCTATTCAACGAAGATGTCCGTCGCGTCACCGCACTTACCAACATACATGAACAACCCCAAAACTATGCTGCTCAAATCGGCGCGTCTCTCTGGTCAGCCAAAGAAAAGTCCCAACTTTTTGCGGCCTTGGAGCGGCTGGGCAGAGACAATATACCGGCCATAGCCAAAGCAATTGGAACAAAGACTATTCCAGAGACGAGGGACGTAGTTCTACTTCTTCAAAGTGCTTCCGAGAAGCAGGCCGACACGAAAGTAACACTTCGCGATATACCCGCCGCTGTAGACATTGGCGAAGACTGCAATGCTCGGTTGGAATTGGCTGGAGATGCGCTGGCTTGGTACCAGGAGCGTTTCGAAGCTAAACAAGAGCAGGAGCGGTACGGAAAATATTGGCTCATTACACCCGCATTGGCGGAAGAAATTGAGGATGCTGTCAATGCTCCTAGGTCTCGAGCGCTTTCCTCTTCGCCAGCACCAAGTACATTTGACCTGAAGGACGAAGTTTCAATCCCGGCGAGTCAAACACCCATTCCGCAAATACTACAGGATATTCCAGAAGCAAGTTTACTCCGTCTTGATACTATGCTTGCCCTTTCCAAGCACCTATTTATGAACCGTTCCTCTTGTATTCCTTCTCCGTGGCCGCACTGGTCTGAGCTGGTGTCAGAACTGGCCGCCGAGCCATCTTTGTATCGCACAGCCTTGAACGACTTTCACAATCTAGTCGTGACTCTGACGAGAAGGCTCATGCAGGCAGCCATAATGCAAACGACTTCAAGATTGCGTTCCCTAAGACGGCGTGCGAGAAAGGGGGTTCAACCTCTTGTAAAGAGGAGGGACGTACTTAGTGCCATTGACATTCTAGGCATGAAAAGGAATGGGAAGGATAGGTGGAAATACGTAGCAAGACGATGTGGAGTCCGGGTTTTTGAAGGACGATTCAACTCGGTGAGGAAGGGTAAAAGAGAGATACCTTGGGATGAAGTGGAGCGCATTCTTGAATTGTCCACCGAACCTCTGAGTACTGATGCGGAAACGACTGACTTCACGTCTGGGCCTGAAGATAGTGATGGTTTCAAGGCCAGAGCCATACGAAGTGGCACACCGCTCCCTCCCATACGCCTGTCGTCAGTCGAAGTTGATGGAGACGTTGAGTTGGAAGATATGTCTGATGAACGTACTCTCAGTATAGAGAGTTCGTTAGTCCATGAAGCAGATCAATCTTCGGTGGTCCCCCTTGAGGACCAGCATGACCCAGAACTCGACCAGCTTGAGCGATTTGATCAATACGCCAGTCGACAGCAAGAACATGCCTTGAGGGAATTACTAGGGGTCGCCCTACCTCCAGAGGTTGATACAGTCAAAATCAGTGAGGACGAGACAGAGAGATCCGGGCCTATGGAGAAAGTTACTTCCAAGCCTGATGGCTGGCGTAGTTGGACGGAGTATCGGTCTCCTTGGGAAGAATTTCGTAATCCAGTCCCAGCCTCGCATTTTCTGGCAAATCAGAAGCCAATTAACGCTTCAATCACGACCCCGAGCAGAGGGTCTGTAAAACGGGAGCCCGATTTGCTAGATGAGGATGCTGGCGAGACTGATACATCCTCCGATCTGGGTGCTATAGGAAAGAGGCGTAGCAGGTCACATGCAGCTGAGATACCTATCCGAGGCGCACGAGCCTATGCAGCATTGCAAGAAAAGATATCAGCCCCAGCTGATGGGAGTCCAGAAAATTATAATTTGGACGAAACAGTGGACGACTGGGATATAAATCCGATTGTTGAGTCGGTCGAGCACCCAGCTTCTGAAGGTGAAGAGATGGACTGGGGTAGATAATCGATAATTAAATAGAACTATGGCATTCTATTGTCCGCTAGTAAACCATCTCATACTTGGCGCATAACATCTGGTTGCCGGTTGCTGCTCATGATGAATCATGATGAATATGAGAGATACAAACTCTTGCTACTTTACATCTGCCTCCCAGCGTCGCTTTCCGAACCGTACTCAGCGCCAACAGTGTTTTCCCTTACTATAATCCGCTCACATCCTACCGAAACTTTGAAGAGCAGGGTTGTCTTTTAGAGGACTGTTGAGGACGGCCGAGAGCGTAAAGTATGCACACACATTTAAGCTGTTATTAGAGTCGGGATGTTCCGCAAGCAAGCTCAGGTTGAAAATCCAATGGCAAAAAAAAGAGCATCACACTCAGAATTAGTAAGATTTGCATTTAATCCAGGTAGGCATCTCATCCTGTGAAAATTGAAAGTCTCCTATTGCAACGTTGAATTCACGCTCTTGATCCCGACATGCATAGAAATAACAGAATGCAAAATTTTCTTTCTTCAGGTGTAGAACGGTTTTGGCCCACCCCTTGGTTTTCCAGGTACCCATCTTCTCTTTCGGTCTGCAGGGTCCCAAATATCCAGGCCCTCGAGAAAGTCAACAAACATGTTCATCTGTGAGACAGTCCTGGATGTGTCCGATTGCAGCCAGATAGAGAGAGATCTCTCTTGATAATCTACCCCACTGATATGCAAGCCCAACCGGCGCGCTGGATCAATCGAGCCGCTGGCTGAAACATATAGATGGGGATGAGTTTCTTCGTCCAGACAACATCTCACTTGTATAGCAGTATTAGCCTTCAGACAATCCAAATGCGGGTTGATGTTGAATTTGAAGTGCGAAATGACGAATTCCTGCGTGGAGCATTTTGGTCGGACGCGCACAATCACTTCTGTACCTTCAAGAACTCTCTTTGCCGATTTGGCCCTCTCAGTGTTGCCCGCGGCTTTCTGTTGGCGCTTCATCATGCCATCGTAGTAGGCGCGCAGCAAAGGATTCTCTGAGTATTTTAGATCATAGAATGCCCGCCGTAAGCTCTTCCAATACCCCTGAACAAGTAGATCGCGTGAATGGTACAGGTTTCCATGCCGGATGTCGGTAGTTTTCTCGCTTGTTCTGCTCTGACACAAAGGCACGGTTACATTGAGATGCTTTCCTGCATACGGCGCAGCTTCAGTGCAATAAGAAATAATTGCGTTCCGTGTTAGAGTCTGCAGGATAAGACTGCAACCCATCTCGAGCAAGTTCAATTTCAGAGGGTGAACGTCTTCAATCAAATTTGCCAGGTATACGAAGATGTCCTCTGTCTCCTTCTCCTTATCAATGAGGCCTACGTCCCACAAGTAGTAGTGAAGGCATGGGTGTCTCGCTCGATACCTAGGAACCCGGTGATGTTTTAGTCGTTCATCCATCTCAGTACTTTGTCCTACGTAGAGGTAGAACTCAGTTTTCTGATTTTTTCTCCAGATAATGTGGAGATAGACTCCCTTTGAGGGCGGTTCTCCCCAATCCCTAAGAGTCTGCAGCATGTTCTGTAGCCGATAAGCAAAATCTTGAAGAACCCTACCGTTCTCGAGTATATTGTCGTGACCTGAATGCCTCCCAAGTCTCGGGTCGTATTAAATCAATCATTTCCAGAACCAAGGTCTCATCTTCTAGGTGATCCAAGTAAGTTCCAATCCTTTCGACTTCTCGACATTGGCATATACTTTTATTGATAAAAGTATCGATTGGTCATGGGGAGAGAAATGGAGAACAGCTATAGTGTCTGGCATGCTGTGCTGAGTGGGGGGCATGGCGCTAGATAGTGGGCGATTTTAAAAGTTTTGGTCCACCTTCTGCATACTATTAACAAGTAAGGTTTGTTCTTTTTCACTGATATTCACTCATGCACTTTCACCTCAGCTCACCTCTATTTAGATTCAACCCGACTGTAGCTAGGCAACAATCGCTTGTCATCAAAAATTGGTTAACATGACCTATGAACAATCTGTGATATGAAGCCACTAAACGCCTTTGCAAATTCGACTTCTTTGTTCTCACATTAAGCTATTTGAAGTCAACAAGCTGACGTATAATTGAACTTTCTTTCTACTTTAGACAACTCGAGGCTTACAAAATAGTGTTGATATCCACTCCCACCTTGATACATTTAGTTAACTGAAGCTAATGGAATGTGATACACAAGGACCTCATTCTTTAAATCCCAAAACATTTCAAGTTATCCAAATAACATCTGCTTCTGCTCTCACTCCCATGTCTTAAGCTATGTGAAGCTAGCAAAATGAAATTAGATTTTCCCTCTTCGTTTCTCAAACTAGTAACCACATTTATCCTTACCCCCATTATCATGTCTTGAAGGACCTAGGCCAACAAAGTAGTATATAGTGTGTATGATTTCTTGTCTTATCCATTTTGATGCTCTTCGCAAATACTAGGAATTCAATGATCTTAGGCCACAACAGTAACACCAATCGCGATAACTTTGGCTATATATTGTGGTATGTATTTTCTCTCGCTACAAGGCCACTTGGCAAAAGTCTACTAGGGTTGCTCTCGTTTCAGGCTATGATATATATGAGGCTACGGACGATGAGAATTTTACTGCTGCTGCTCCCTTTGGTGGAAATGGGTCGTATGATATCTTGGGCAACAGCTGTGACGCTTGGGATGGTGACGTGAGGCCGAAAAGGTCGCTGCAGTCCTACACTCTACCACTGAGTTACCGGCCCGTAGGCTTATTTGATGTCCAAATGTTGGAAATCTTACAATATAAACCCAGCAAAATTGTGAGCCAATGCGTGGCAAAAGCGGGGGCGGGGTATGCGCGCCAAAAGATATTCGGGCTGTGCACGGTTTGGACTTTTGACATGGTCTGATTCGCTAATACCGAGTAGGATTGGGCGTACCAGCAACCCATGACTCCAAAATCTGACTCCAATTTGAGGCAGCACTGCTGGATCTGGGCGCCACGTACATCCACGGAGCAAGTAACTCAACTTGACGTTGCCTCCGCATCGAAGCCAGCAAAAGCGACAAACACTATAGCACGGGCAGACTACGAAATCTGGAGTGTATGGCTCGATACTTGACCACGCTTCTCAACCTCAAAATGACGTTACCCCTACATCGAGGTGTGCAGCAGCGAGAAACCAGGAATACTGAACTCCCTTGACCCATGCGGGTATCTAAGACGCTGACACCACATAGGGACTAGATGAAACAACTACTTAAACCCTATGAACAAGTTTTAAATGTGCAAATAATCAAATAAAACCATCTCGAGATAGTTAAACAGCTTCTCCGTACATAATATGACACTGCCCCTGCATACACTGCCCCTGCATCTCTGCAGCAAGAATACCACCGCCTAATAAATCCACCTCCAGACTCTTACGAAAAGCCTCCATCACACCTCTAATCCATTCATCCAGCGCTCAAACACGACAAATTAATCAAGAAATAACCAGTTCTTACCAAGCAACGACACATGATTTAGGTTAAAAGAACCTTGTGAATAGAAAGGTTACAGTCATATTTCAAGTATGCCGGGCTCTCGTGCCGCAGAAAAGTCGGAAGGCAGGTCCAGCAGTTGTCACCGAAGCCGTCTGAAAAGCTCTACAGACATAAAGTACTCTTACTCCAGAGAGCAAACAAGACTATATTTACTCCAGATAGCTTCTCTCGTCCTTAAGCTGGTTCAAGCCAACACGCTAGTTCAAATTCAGTCAAATACCTGAGAGTTGATTTCCTAAGATACACAAAGCGCAAGAGCCAGGGCGGTTGACACCACAACCACCCCAACAAAGGCAAAGCAAGAATTGGAAATCCATGAAACAAACAGTGCGCCAAAACCAGACCGCATCAACAGAAGCTTTAGTTATCTTCCCGTTGCTGAGACCTCTCGAAGCCAGACAAAAAGAGCTTCCGCATTCTTCACTTTTAGAAGCTTCAGATACTTCCGATTACAAAAAAACTGATGATCAGATTCACAGATTTACTAACTTCAATCGATTTTCTCAGTTTTTGTGTGTGATAAGGTAGATGGGCGCTTCTACAAGTTGCGGCTGCGCTGTTATACAAGGCGAATCTCGCTGAAACACACAAACACATTCTCATCCTTATTCCCATACTACCTCTTTCCTTCAACAACCCAGCCGCTCGATTCCTTTATATAAGCTCAGCTCAGCGTCATGTCATCATCTAAACGTACCATACATAGTATCTCATCTAACAGTCTGGAATCACGTATTCAACGCCGAATTTCCCCTTACCTTTCCTTTCTTCGACATCTACAAATACACCCTAGTTTCCAAGTCCATCTTATGAATAAGCACGTCTATGTCCACCAAACATGCACTGAAAGCCATGGAAAAAAAAAAAGCAATAGATCAACTGAGAACACCTTAAACATAGATCAACACGAAAACTACATGGCTGGGACTCACGTTGTGAAAACGAAAACTTCGAAATCAAGGCTCTAGGTTTCAATCAAACTCCAAGTCCCCTTTTCAATTGGCTTCAATATATCTTACGATGAGTAAAAAAAATATCAAGGTAACATCTGCCTCTTTTTACCTTCTAAATCCCCGAAACCAGCCGCCTTAAATAGATTCAAAGAAGGTTTTGATTACTCGACTACCTGTACTTATTTCCGTCTGAGAGCTTGTATATCCGTAGCCCGGTAAAAGTCAACCAAAAAAATAGCTCACAAATACCCGTCTTGTTCCTACGCATTATACAGTAGATTGAAGGACTTGATTTCGAAATTAATGTTAGCAAGTTAGCGATATAGATATCCGGATATTAGCAAGGGAGCGAGTAAGTGGGTAAGAAAATCGCACCACTCTTATAGATTTGTTGGCTTTTGTGTTCTAGATTAAAATACATGGTAGTACTAACGACTTGTTAGATCAAATCTGGTCGCTTCGACTCCATGAGTTTCCCCACCTCACTGCCACGAAACTAAAACTCAAAAAAAAACCAAATACCAAAACTTTCCTCCCCTCCTCCCATCCTCCAACCCAAGAGTCCCCACCTAAAATTCAAAAACCCAAATCCATCCAAATCCCAAAATACGTCTGGCCCGGGCCAGTCCAGTCCTTGTCAAGTAACAAAAGAAAAGCTCACCCAATAGCCACCACCGGACTCGATTTCCGATAAACTAATCGCACCGACTTCTCCATTCACAATTTTGATATTTTAATCTTTGGGTAAGATGTGATTCGGGATTAAATAATACATACATCACAAACACACAGCATGTATGTACAATGGAATGGATAAGATTCAAACGACGTCGGGGATAGGTATATGACTCGCAAAAAAAGGAGCGTTGTTCAGGGGCAAATGTAACGTGCAGTAGTTTGTTACGGACAAGAACGGGGTGCTTGGAAGTGAGGCAGAGTGGTTAGAGTCGGAGGGAAAGTTAGGCAGGTTGACCCGACTTCCATATTTTGATGGAAACCCAAGCCCTGGAAATCATAAACACCAAAAAAAGGAAACACAGGCGAGGAATGTATCTTTCGTTGAATGTTACAATACTACTCAATAGCTTTTCATACAAAGCGCTTTGAGTACGATATAATATAGGTATATAGCGAGTTATCACAAGGGCTCGACGCCAGAAGTAGATAAATTATAAAGGTTATGCTTCAATAGCGTCCATTCACCGATGCGCTCGGTGTCGCGCAACCCAACCTTTGCCTTTCCTCCCAACTCGTAAGGTAGATCTATGTGTAGATCACTAGATGTATAGTCGTTATAGCCAGAAAAAAAGGGGGAAAAAAGCAACAATAAAAAGAAGAAAACAAGACTAAAGTAGTATCCATGAATAAATAGTGCAACACCAGCACAGCCGGAAGGGGTTCAACCCAGGTTTTGAAAGGAAGCAAAGGTCGTCATATAGACAGACCTAGCAAAAGCGCAAAACCAGCAAAAAGAAACACCAAACAACTACTAAGGCAGGCCGTTTCTCGCATTCGGCATGCGTGCATCCAACGGCATAAGAACGTTATAATAATACAGTGTGAACCAAAACTAACAAGAGGATATCAAGAACAGAACAGAACCGGGAATGAGAGAGGTATCACCTATATGAAAGAAAAAAACGTAGCATGACAACATAAAGAAAGCCTTGTGATGAAAATGTGTAGATCCCGCCCAGATGATACTAAAACCCAGGAGACGAGAACGCCTTTATCGCACTTTTTATGGTAATGTGTGCAAAGATTTTGAAGAAAAAGAAATGCAGGATATGCAGTAATGGTCTACACCGCAACAGCTCTTGGCGCCGCCATTGGAGGTGGAGGTGGTAGAGGCATGTTTGGTGGAGGAGCGGGAGGAGGGAGTCCCATGACTGGGATACTCCGCCTAGGGGAAATAGTCTTTTGCTGCGCCTGCGCCTGCTCTCTTAGTGTAGTGAAGCTAGGGCTTGGTTGTAACTGAGCGATTGCACTCATAGCAAGAGGTGCTGGTGGGGTCGAAGACGCCCTTCTTCCTGGTACAAAAGAAGGAGTTGAAGATATAGCCCGAACTGGGCGGGAGGAGAGGAAAGGCGCGGTATCAGCAGGTCGGACTTGGACAGAAGTAGGACGGCGCAGTTGCTGGGAGGCGGTAGTGGTGGATTGAAAGTTTTGCATAGAGGCGGATTGAGGTAGGGTATTCGAAGTCACAGAGGGTGGGCGAATAGGAGCAGTCACAGACCGATTGACATTCACGCTAAGAGGAATGGGAGCCGGAACTTGATTTAATGAAGAGAGACGTCGCGGTGCAATCATCGATGCATTGGTGTGTTGGGCTTGCGGACGAACCGGAAACGGTCGAAGGAAGGGCTTCGGTGTAGACGATATCCTACGGGATAAACGTTCAGGAGGAGTTGAGCGTTCGGGAGAGATATGGTCAGGAGAGGTCCGCTCAGGAGAATTGCGCTCAGAAGAGGAGCTTCTCAGTGACGAGCTTGTTGACAGAGCCGGAAGATTGCCGATCGTGGAGAGAGGTCGAGCTTGCGCCGGAGGAGCGGGCGCTGGATCTCTCGGTGGCGGCGAGATTGTCAAATTGCGCGCGGGTGGAGTACTGGAGCTTCGAACGCTAAACTTGGGACGCGGTTCAGAGTCATTCCGGGTTTGGTCTTGACTCTGCGCATGCGACAGTAGCTGGGAGTGTATGTGGCTACTGAAACGGACGGGACGCGGAGGAGCGGCAGTGTCAGTCACAGTGACCGTAGCGACAGGAACTGAAGCGGACGTCGAAGCCAGCGGTACATTGGGCAGATCAATAGGAAGGTCAGCCTTTGCAGGTTCTCTCACTGTGGGTGACGTTGGGCCGTAAATAGAATGACGCTGCGGTGTCACTTGGACGTCGGCGGGTAAGGCACAATCTTCGTTGGTGACTGGAAGGGGCTGCATGGATCTGCGACGATTGGCAGCGGTACCGTTGGTAGGGTTCATATGAAACGACCTCAGGGACGTTGCGCTTCGGAGCGGCTCAGCTTCCGCAGTACTGACAGGGGAGAAACCTTCCTTCATAGGTGAATGTGGAGCTGGCGACGGGTTTCTCGACGTGTCCCTTGTCCCCGCGCCGGAGGCAGAGGTTACCGACATGTACGAAAATCGTGACCGCTCTCGAAGCTGATCAAGCTGCAGCTGGTCATGGGAGACTACTGTAGTTGCAATCGATGATACTTCTGCAGATTGGCGATGGTTGTCTTGTCGTGTAGAGTGCAAGCTAGAAGAGTCTGTGATGCTCACAGTTCGTTCGCTGCGTCGACCCTCCCAGTCGGAGGTCACAATACGAGGTGAACCTGAATATTGAGATTGGAGGGGCGAATCCACCGGGGTCGATCTACTCATGCGACTCTTATTGCGATGAACGCGATACCGATGGCCGGGAAGCTCAGTTGACTGCTTTTCGGAAGACTCATCAATTGACGAAGACTCCCGGATAGAGTCTTCCTTTTGCTTGGCCCCGCCAATACGGTCAATCTCTTTGCGCACAGTAGTCATCCACGAATCCATCTCCCCTGCGCTCTCCAAAACCAGTAAAAAGCTGGCTGCGGCTTTCTTGACTCCCGAGTTCTGAAGACGAAGTCTTGACAGAAGCGAGCTCTTTGGCACCACTGCCACAGTGCCGTCATCATGCGCGCATTGCGAAATTTGTAGTACCCAGTGTTTACCGGGAATCAAGTCGCAGGCAAACGCGGCAGACTCCTTTCCAAGCTTGAGAACCTTTTCAGGGAGTCGGTCAAAGGGCCCGTCGCCGGAGTACTGGAGAACATATCCGGATGTGATAAGGATATATATCTTGTTCGTCAAATGGGGTGAAGAAGCGTTTATTGTAGAATTGGATATGAGCCGTCGATGGTTCTTTTCCAGTTTTCGCGTCTCTGAAGGCTTCTCATGTATGGCGCTGTCGATTCTCTCGCGGACCAGCTCTGCCTGACGTCTTTGGCTCTGCGTCCTCAGCAGAATGTCCGGGGAGAAGGCACAGGCTTGCAAAGTGGCATATTTGATAGCCTGTGGGTAAGCTTGAAATAGCGGTGGTGGAGTCCAGTTGCCATGGTCCTGGTTCGCCGGGATCGTCGGGAGAGTGGTGGATGTAGGTCTTAGGGACATGGGCCGTAGGATTTGACTCGACCGTGCCCGAATTGTTTGCTGTGCTGGAGGAGAAGGGTTTTGTCGCAATGAAGACTTGGGTGGTGATTGATGGGTAGGTTTCGGCGGTGTTTGTGGTCGCATTGGGACAGCTAGGCCCACCTCGGTATGTCCTCTGGCTTTTTCCACCTTGGGCTTGCTGAATAGATTGAAGAGCGACATTTTGGAAGGCGTGCGCTCCATCTTTGGTGCAGATTTGCTGGCCGGAAGGGTAGGTTTGAGCGGCGGGTGGGAGGCCTGCTCAGCGAGGTTGACGTTGGAGCGATTGCGGCCCCAGCGAGAGGAGAGGGAACCGTGGCCATGGGTGAGGCTGCGGAGGCCGTTGCCAGGCGTGAGCCTGGACCTGTCTTCGGCAGCCATTAAGAGGGGCGTTTATAGCCGGATAGGAAAGGAGGGGTGCTCGAAGATTAATACATAGACGTGTCCGTAGCAACAGCAAAGGCAGTAGAAAGGAGAAGGAGTAGTAGGTTATGCGATCACGGGTGTGTGGATAGACAGGCGGGGTTGTCAAGTATAGGTGTCTGCTGACACTATATCTGGGATGGCTTGTCTAGAGGTTGTTGCGCAAAGTAGGTGCACGGTGGAAGTAATTGCAGCAATGTGCTAAGAGCCGAAATGGCAAGGAATGGCAGGCCTCGTATAGTTGAGTGTCCAGAGAGGAAGAAGGTCCTCTCGGAGGGCCAGCAGAAAGCGGTGCGGGCGGGCGACGGTTGGTCAAGGGATGGTGGTGATATTGACGAAGGGGCAAAAGGTGATTGTGGTGGTGGTGTGGTGTATGTGTGCCCCGTCCAGCGAAAAAAAAAAAGGCAGTGCGTTGGAGATTGGAGAAGAGGAAAAAACCGATGCGGGCAGGAGGGCAAAGTCGAATGAGCGGCAAGCAGCAGAAACAGAAACGGATATCAAACGAGAGTACCGGGCAAGAGACCGCAATGGAGGGAGGGGGAGTGTCTGCTGCAAATATGGGTGCAGGAGAGAAGAGGAAGTCGGACTGAAACGTCTAGGGAAACGTCGAGGGCAGGAGAGGGGTGACGCGAGCGTTGGATTGAGTCGATGGTCTAATCATGGGCCATGCGCAGGGGAGGGGAGATGCCACTGCACCAGGCCTGCGAGGTTCGCAAGGTACCGCAGAGGCAGAGCGTAGTGTGATTTGGAGAAGGCTCGGGCATGAAGACGGCCCCTATTCACTCTGTCCTGGGCGCTGGCTGCAGGCTAATGCTGGGTAAACAGCCCACGGCGCGGGCCCCATGTCGCACTACGCCCAATGCAAATCGCCGAGTGGCGGCCCTGTATCAGTTGGAGGTTTCGCAGGGTTCGACGGCGGCCCTTTTGGAGCAGCGGGCGACGACGTGCAGGCTGCTTTTTGGGGCTTCTGGCTTTTGGCTTTTGCTTTTTTGCTGTCTGCTGTGCAAAGACTATTTTCCCAGCAAGCGCCGCTGCCTCAAAGCCAATGTTTACTTGATTGCAGGATCGACATTTGGCTCGACGCTGAGGATTGCACTGGTGCCTGGCCTGGGTTGAGAACTATACTTAATGGGAGGAGTAGGTATTGGCGTTGGGGCGTGGGCTGTGGCGCAGAAGATTGCACATCGAGGGTACTGAATGTAGAGTAGCATACGAAATATACTTGATTATTACTTGGTATGCCCATAACTATTGCCAGAGTTGCGGAAAGGGGTGGGCAGGCTCCGGCGGCGTGTGATTTGCTGGCATTGCGAGAGGGAGCCAGCAAGGCTGCTGACAGGCTGCGAGCACCGGAGGCGAACGGCCGGGGGATGGAGGGATGCTCCCGCTGAACGGATTGTTGGAACCGTTGCCGGGTGCATTGGGGGCCTTTTGCTTTTGGAGCCCGTCTGAGGCCCACTCTGCAAAGTCTTTGCTCGCTGGAGTTGTCTCTCCGAGGTGTGCACAAATTCAATTTGAATTTCTGGTTTGGGCCTCGTTCACTCGTTCACAGACGTCTTCTGGCCCGGCCGTTCCGCCCTGTTCAAAAGCACGTTCTGTGTCTTCTCTCGTCTTTCCCATAGCACGCGCTGCTGCCGCTGCCGCTGCCGCTGCCGCTGTCGCCGATGAAAGTGGAATTTTGGCACACATTCACGCGTCGCGTCAACCTCAGCCTTGGGCATGGCAGCGGAATGTGACGGCCAGAAGAGAGCGAGATTTCCATGCCCACCTGCAGCCACATCGGCATGCGGGCATGGCTAGACTGAATGAAGACGAGGGAACCACGCCTGGCAGACGATTGACAATCATTGTGCCCATCATGTCCCTTGTCCCATGCCCCCAGACAAAGCCACATCCCGCGCTGGACCAGGACAGGGCAAGACTGGACAAGACAGGGCAGAGACGAGGAGTCTCAAAGAGGCCGAGGGCGAGTCTGGCAGTCGACTACTGAACCTACATACATGGTACGGTGTGCGGGGCATGCATAGAGTACTGTAAGTACATGCCTATCTTGCTCGCCCAGCATGGTGGAGTGGTGGATTAGATAAGTGTGATGGTGGTCCTCATCACGCCGAGTACGCGTCTGATGAACAAGGGCGGCGCGGTGGGTGCTTGCAAATTGCAGGTAAACAACGCCAGGCGAAGAGGCGCACGCCAGCACACACACACTGCATCCGCAACCGTCAATGAACATAATTAAAGATTTCGATGGCAATGGCGATGGCGCAGGAAATGAGAGAGAGGAGAGATCGTTGGTTGGCGCAGCAGCCTGCGTTTCTCGCCTAGAACTACTGCACTGTGCAGTGTGGCCATCTGCTTGAGCCCACATTTTCTCGGCGTGGTAGATAGGTGGTAGGGCCGTTGGAGCCGCTTGTCCGCTTGTCTGTACCTGCATTAGTAGCCTGCTTTTGCCTGCCTGTCTTCTCTACCCCCTCTCTCATGGCGCGGAAAGGGCCGAAAATAAGACTTCAAGTTGATCAATCCTCAATACCCAACTTTGTTGGCTTCTATGCCTTAAAATCTAGACTACCTTAATATCTCGTTGAAAGGGTTTGATGACTTCGACGACCTATGCTTAACTTTTTAGACTTTCCTGCGACACAAGAGCCCTCCTACCACCTCTGTCGAGTCGAGCAGCCGTGCCTTCCAAGGCTGCAGTCGTTGCTTCCGTCGCTGGTTGGCCGCTCCTGCCTCTTTTGACGGTCCACAGCCCAATCAATCAACCGCGGGCGTGTTGGCCTCAGGTGACTCGAGATACCATCACCCCCGACTGCAAACTATTCAGACTTCTTCAAAGAGCCATGGATACAAATGACTTGTGCAGCTTTGCCAAATGTTATTTTAACGAATGACTGCAGCCTATTGTATGAATGTCCTGGTGTACGCGCGCTGCCGGCCATATCGGCTTCTCTAGCCTTCAAGCGCCCCGTCACACGTCACTCTGCCCCGCGTCTCACAGCTGGTCTCTCCACTATACGACCACCTCCACACACGCGACCTCAAAATCTCCAAATCACCTGATCATGCGTTTGCCTTTACTCTCCGCACTTCCGTATCTAGCCATACTCCGACTCTTGTGAGTCTTTATTATCTCAAGCGATGCCCCCAGATCTAAACTCATTACCGCCTTCTCCCTCACCATCCTCCAATTCACCCCTCCAGCCCCGCTCCATGGCTTCGCCCACCGATCCAACACGCACACAGTCACCTTCTCATACTCCGCCCACCTCCCTTGCCGCTGCCGCCGCTATGAACGCCGGAATGCAAAACGAAGACACCCGTCGCACGTCTTCGGGCAGCATGCGCCGTGAGGTGGAGCGCGCCCGCCGCAGAAGCAGCATTCGCATGAATCTAAACCTCAACGACCCAGCCGTCCCCGCGCCCGGTGAGATGCAAAGGAGCCCTTCTTCTGGTAACCGCGGCCCATGGCTGCATAGTCCGCATCACGAGCGCGCTCCAAGCTTGGGCGAGCTTCACCAGGAGCTCGAATACGAGCAAGAAGGTCAAGTGGTAGGTTTCCCAAGTGCTACAACTTCAGTCTTGAGATAAATACTAACAACCTCTGAAAGAATCGTCTTCTGAACATGATCCGCCAACAGCAAGCCCAAATCCTCACTCTCCAAGCCAACCAGCAGCCCCTTTCCTCTTCGGCCGTTGATGATAGCACTCCGACGTCAGAGCGCTCCATGTCTCTGTCTCAAAACCACCCGCAACCCGCGCACACCTCCCAACCTAGCATGTCACCGCTCCCCGCTGCAGGACAGCCGCGCTCCCGCTCTCCTTTCGGTCTAGGCAACGTCACAGATAGATCGCGAGGCAGCAGCCACCATGGCTCACCAGCATTACGCCCCATGTCTGGCCAAGGCGGGGCACATGAGTCCTACGACTGGTTACCAACGGCCGCAACTACAACAGGACGTGACGAAAGTGCATTCTATCAAGCAGAAACCCAAAACTTGACTCGGGAAAATCAAATGCTGAAGCTGAGGATACGAGAGTTAGGTAAATCATCTACTTTCTACAACCACCATAGAAGTACATCGCTAATCATAGAACAGAACGGCAGCTAGCTGATCTGAACCCTACAAGCCCAATCACCCACTCTCCCGTCGTCCCATCCGGTCTCCATAGCAATCCTGCGATTAGTGGACAGCAAGACATCCGGACAATCACCGAGACAGCCGAACCGTCTTCCACTTCAACTACAGAGTAGATGCATATCTAGCCTCGCCCAACTATTTTTGGTTTTTTTTTTCTTTACTCAACAAAGCATACGAAAGGCGTTTGGGCCAAAGGGCGAGCGGCGCACAGGGCATAGGCCTTTGAACTATATATCGGCGCTAAGAATTCAACGAAGGCTAAATTTAGGTTCTGTTTTGAAGTTTTCAGCCTCCCTGCTCTACAGTAGCCTTTTGCTTAGTTTGACTAGTGTTTTAGTCGGGATGGGGGGGCTGACTTGAGCTTTTTTGCAACGGCGTTTCTGGTTGTTTGAGGAAGCGTTGGGGAAGCGGGGTTGATAGAGGTGTTTGTTTAGGGTCTAGGTGAGAGGAATTCTGGAGTCTATGGGTGGTGAATGGGATGACCCGCATGATGTATGGACATATGAGTTAATCGTGTTAACGACCGAAACAGCATGGTATTTGAAAGCTCTCTCCTGGCTGTGCCTGAATTTTCTTGTTTTTCTTCATGCTCTTCCGCTTTTGATCTTGGTGTGCAGTCCCCCACTTTCCAACTTCGCATGGCTCTTCTCTGTCTATTGTGTTTTATTTCCTATTTCTTACGCATATATATGTATGTGGTGCGTTAGGTGGTTAGTGATGGATCTATCGTGTCGTTTCTAGTTCGGCCTCTGAAGAGACCGTCTCTCTAGATTGGGGGTATCGTGGTGTTTTGTTTGGGACGTCGCGCTGAATTAACAGCGTTAGCTTGGTGTATTCATTGGAAATGCTACTTTCTGTTCTAAACATAAATCGGCTTCGGTGGAAGGATGTGGATGTTGCGCGGGGAGGGGAGGGGAGGGGGTTATGGTTTTAGCATGGCCTCTACGCACTTAACTTCTTTTAAATCATGTTATACCTCTGTTTCGCGATTCCTGTTATATATATATGATATCCTCGCTGGTAATTATATATATACGTTAAATAATTCTATCTTACCATATCTTTCTACTACCGTCTTCCCCTTTTTGAATTTAATTGATAGAGTTGCAGAGCATAGAACCTAGAAACTCTTCGGGTCTTGTGGGTTTTATATCTGGTGTTTGGTTTTGTTTTTCTTTCTTTCTTGTTTCATGTTGGGATTTCACAAGGTTATATTTCTGGTGATGGCCTTTTTTTTTTATTTATGACTTTCAGGGTTTAATATTTCCAGAGAATTATATAGTTATATATATATATGTGTGTGTGTATACGGATAGAGAGGTCTAATATTTCGAGAGAATTATATATATATATATATGTGTGTGTATACAGATAGAGAGGTCTAATATATGATGATAGTTATATATATGTGTACATACATACTTTAACAGACAAAATAATGACTCTGGACAATTCGACCCGCAAAAATCTATACAAGTCCAAGGACTTAAATCACCAGACACACACGCGCACACCATTAAGGCACAAAGGCTAGAACCATCATCGATTATAAATTCCACAATATCAGGACAGCAATATTTCTCCCTCTTCACTCTTCGCATACCCCCTAAGGTCCTAACCTGATTCATAAATATAGAAAACAACAAAATCCTGTATTCGCTGGAGTGATATCCCGAGTAATAAGATTTGCGTTACGCGTGTATGGAACGTACTTTGTATACATTATATCTTGTCTTTCGACTCCCACTTGCTCTAAGTGAGTCTAGTGAAGTAGGTTTTGATGGGTGGGAAAAAAACTCGAGGTCCCGCATCAGCGACAGCGACAGCGACAGCGAGGCATGTGAACAGAAATAAGCGGCCTGGAACAAGCAAAACAAAGGCAAAAGAACAAAGATATAAGATATACAAAGTACAAGAAGACGCCATAACCCTTCTCGATTCACTCGCGCGATATCAAGTCAAAACTGAGTTCAGCTTCAATAGACCCGGGAACAAATATCATCCCCATATAATTTTTCCCCTACACACACCAGCTACCAGTGTTTCTGTCCAACCCCTTCCCTCCCAGACCCAACATATCAATCCCCTCCATGACCGAAAACACAATTACACCAAAAAGACCCTGCGTTTGGCACGTACCCTTGCCTAGCCTGGCAACCTGCACCTGCACCGATATACGCCTCAATATATGCCGAGAATGGAGTAGGGAAAAAGGAGGTAACAAGACACAGACGAATCTGGAGAAAAAAGGTCGCTGCCAATTTCAACCCACACTTTGACCAAAGCACACACCACCTAAATATCTACTCATCGTCATCAGCCTCCTCCACCGTCGCTCTCTGCGGTCGCTGCGTCACGGCCCCAGAGCTGGGAGCAGGTTCAGCACCAGTAGGCTCGGGCGCTGCGTCGACGTCCGCGGCTTGCGCAGCGGGGACGGGGGTAGAGGCTCCAGGAAGGGGAGAATGCCCGCCCTTCTTGGTTTTAGCAGGCTTGCCGTTGGCAGCGGCTTCTGCTTTGGCGGCGGCTTTGGCCAGCTTCTTTTCCTTTTTGGCGCGCTTGCGATTCTTGATGTCTTCGGGAGTCTGGGGAAAGGGTGTAATGTCAATGAGATGTTAAGTTTCAACTTCAGAGTTCTATCAACGTACCTCTTGCCATGCCCAGAGTGGCCTAAAGGAGTCGAAGAACCCGACATCCTCGAAAAGATTGGGATATAGCCATAGACCAGGAGGGACCGCAAACATGGTGATGATGAATAGGATCAATCGCACAATAGCCATGGCGAAGAAGAGACCAATGAGACCGAGCATGCCCATGCTAAGATACCATACGCCTTGCCTCATGAAGAGCGGCCATAACGGGAACATGATGATAGCAACAATGGCGATTAGAGCACCGACCGCATACAGCTTCTGCTTCCACTGGGAGCCCTCGTAGAGCCAGATGTAGTAACAATCGTCATTGGCCTCCTGGTGTTGCTCGATTCGGACAGTCCAAAGGCCCTTGACGCGCTTCGCTTTGGCGTGGGCGTGCCCTTCATGGCCGTGAGAAGGGTCGACTTTGCTGACACGAAGCGCAAGAAGGGAGAGCGGGAGGAGTTTGAAGCAGTTTTCAGCGGAAGCACGGTCGTGGACTTCTGGTAGAAGTGGGTTCTTTGCGCGAGCTTTCTCATATGCGGGGGACTGTATTGCGCGGATCGCTCGCTTCACTGTCAAGTCATATCAATTTCCGCTTTGCCTGGGTAACTTTTGGTTGGGCTCACCTCGGAACATGTTCTTTCTCTTCTCGTCATGGATGACAGTCCTAGGCTTGAGATCTTGGGACATCAGAAATTGGGCGACAGCGAGGGCTTCTGGTTTTGGAGGGCCGGGCTGAATAGGCTGCTGTTGTTGTCGTTGCTGTTGCGCCTGCATTTGCTGCTGCTGTTGCTGTTGCTGATGTTGTTGGATGGCCTGCGCCCGGAGCTTGTTGATATATTCTGGAACAGTCATGCCATGCTTCTCTGCTTCAGCGGCGATTTGGCGCTGCATCGCTTGGATCTGTTCAGGCGAGGGCTGTTGGCCGTTGGGTCCCACAAACTGGGGCATGCCTTGAGGTGGGCCTTGGGGCTGGTCCTGTGGAGGGGGACTTTCAGCACTCATGTTGTGTAGCTGTTTCTCGTGTGTGACAGATTGGCAGTAGATGGCAGCGATGGCCGGTAGACCCGTGGGCGCGAGAGTGTGGGAGAGAGGATGTCGTCCTCGGGGGATTGGTGGTGGGAGGTTGACGATCAGTGATCGGGATACTTTATTGTCCGCGCTCGTTGCTGAAGCCACATTGACAGCAAACTACCCTGGTCTCGGCAAGCAATGAACCCCGGCTCCGGCGCATAGTTCTTCCATTCCGGCTTAGTCATTAGCCTGGTCGCTGGCGCTGTCTCTCCAAAATTTCTCTTGCAGCTGTTACTTTCATCAAATCTTCATCAACCTTTCTCTATTCTTCCGCCATTGAACCAGCATCGGTGGCCGGAGCTGCCGGGGGCGAAAAGTCAATAGCCGTTTGCATATCTTGCATCATTGTTTGTCAATTACAAGGTATCACCAACGGTAAGCCTGTCTCCACACTCTTCTCAGCTCACGATCACAGCTGACGTGAACAGCGTGTGCCTATTTTTTTTTTTTGCTTCACCCCATGGATCGCTGAGTTGCTTGCCTGGCTGGTCTGCGCCAACCGTGATGCGACGCATGCTTTCTCGTGGCTGCAGACTAGAGCCGCCGGATCGCCGTGGTCGTGCGGCAAGGCTGGCGGGTGACCTCCTAAGACTTGGAGGCTTGCTTGTGTTGCTCTTGGGGGTCAGGGACCTTCATTGTGTCACTAACGTAGACAGCCGCATGGCAAACTTTCCTCGATTCGAATAACCTCATTGCTAATTGCCAATGGAGTTACCCTCAATGGACAGCATTGGCACATGTTATCCCGAATAGGGCGCTACCATGACATGGCTCGGCCGTTCCCTGGACCCTTTGAAACTTGATTTTCACAACAGCAGCATTATCTCCCCATGAGTCCAAATTCTCTGACGAAAGGGGAAGCTACAAACATCGTGTAGGTAATTCGAACGCTGCCACACCGTGACATGTAATGATCACTTTACCAACACTCTGGCCCTGACTTCCTGTCTTCGGACAGGACCATGGTTTCGGCCTATTTTGGTGTAAAGAAGAGCAACCGACCTTTTACTCACCGCGGTACTCTTACCTCCGGGTTTGGGTTCAGCGGTCCATCAATCTTGGGTCTATATACATAGCAACAGATAGGCAGCTTCTTTATGCCGTCTATAATGTAGTCTGTAAGCTGTATTGAAATTGTCGTCCTCTAATCGGTGACTTATCGGCCTGTCTCGGGACACTCAAATCAATTCAATAGCCACCAATGCAACCAAATATTGGCGATGAAATTAGACGGGAACCCTTGAAAACTAACAAGGAGCGTCTTAAGGAGGCGGAGATCTTGACGAAGAGGTCAAAGCAACTTGTTCTGTCGAAGTTATTAAGCTGGATCTACTATGTATAGAGTAAGGGACGGCGATGGATGAGCCCATCTATACATGACATGGAGGACGGATGTATCGGTTTCAGCCGTCCCTTCTTTTCAAGATTTGACGAGTATTTCTGTTACTTAGTATCGGGAGATGAAACAACGCGGATTTGCAGCGATTGCAAGCTGGGGATTCGCCATTTTGATGAGCGAAGAAGCATGTGCATAGTCGAGCAGATTCCCGACATTTGTCAAGGATGGTAAGCAGCATCTCGCGCCCGTGTGTGTGAGTCGCAATCTAGGCTAAACTGGTAGCTGTAAGACACGCAGCAAGCAGGGCACCGTAGTAATTATAGAAAGCCGGCCTAGGTGGTCGGGAGGCTACACCGAGCGGTCAGGCTGGGGGCTGGAGGGTGCTGAGAGTGCTGAGAGGAGAGAAGAGGGTCAGAGGATGCGCGGTAGTTGATTATTTTGCACCGGAGCTAGTTGAGCAAGACGGAAGGTGGGCCTGGGAGAGGACACGACTTGCAAGGACATAAGACGGGCTGCTGTAGCGCGGTTTTTTTGTGGATATTGCGGCACCGCGGCGATGGGATTTTGGCGATGATCACTGACCGACCGTTGGAGGAGAAGCCAAGGTGGGAGGGTGCCTGCAAGCCACATTGCCCGGCACGCGTCGAACCCACTCTTTCTGATTTATTGTCCAGCACCAGTTCGGGGGTGATGAATTGTGCGGAGGTGTGTGTGTGTATGTGCAAACTGCAAAGGTTTGTGGAGGTGTGTGTGTGTGAATGTGAAAATCTGCGTGTACGGGTGCTGTGGGTGCTTGCTGCGGCGCACCACTGCGGCTGGCAGCAGCCCATTCCACATGTGCAACGGGCCATGAGATGAGTCTAGCGGTCGGCGTGGGCGTGGGCGCTGGCGAGCTGCATATGCTTGTAGGGGTGTGGTTTTTGGAGGTTTGGGCCAAAGGTTTGGGTTTTCGCGGTCCTTCTTTCTGGTGCGATCGTGTTGGAATAATAATAATAATAATGCCATTAATGGTTCGCCCGTCTTTCGTGAGGCAAGAGGAAGACCAGGTCGACGTGTGTGCCTTCCCCAGGCAAATGAAGCAGCTTCCTCACATTGTTGGCCATGTTTACTTACTCTTTTAGTTCTTCCTTTCTCACCGACTAGTAGCAGTCATGTTGCTTCAATCATTCCATGGTTGACCGTATTTTTCTCCACGCCGAAGCCAGTCGTACCAGTCGTGCCCGTGAACCCACCCACAGCGACGCACGCTGCCCCAGACGGGATGCTGGCGTAGGCGCTGCGACAGGGAATCCTTCAGCCACCATTTGAGCGACACCACCGATTCCCAGCACGCGAAAGCAGATAGGCCAACGCTTGCCGGGGCCTGTCTCCGCCTCACTGAACACACGGACACACCTCGTCATATCACCTATCCCGCTCGCTCTCTTGTGCTCAAAAGAAAACCCTCCACACAGGCTCGACATCGACGCATACTCGCGGTACACCGTCCACACCCTTCCCTTCCCTCACGCCCTCCTTTCGGTCCGCTGCTTTGGAGGCTGCAGAGAGGCTTGCCCCGGCCACCACCACCACCTCCACGAAACCCGCGCCCGCATCTTTGCTGGCGTGCGGCTTGCTGCTTGTTGCTTGCTGCTTGCTACGTGCTTGCTGCACTTGCTAGCACCCTCGCAGAACCTTGTACTCCACCGCTTGTTGTACGCCCTCTCTCTCCCGCACATATCACACATACACAGCTTCCCGTCGCTGCGACACCACGGCCCACAACCTCTGGCCCATTTTCGAACGCAGAGTCTTTTCTCTTCCCAGGCCCGTTGCCAGTCTGCCCTTGTGTGGGGGCGGCTCTGCGCTCAACCTCGACCGGTTGGGTCCTTCCTCATTCCGCCGCTGACCAGCCTGCGCCTGCCTTCTCTGACGCCCGCCCTTGCTTTACCACGTCGCTCCCTCACCAAACACTTCCATCGTCTCCGTCGCCCGCATCTGTCTGCGAAAACTCCTTCTCATCCCCCGCCTCGATACCGGCGAGACACAGCCGATCTTCGCGATTCTCACACACCTTCGCTCCACGTTCTCTTAGTCCCAGTTGCTCTTCTCTCCCATTCCGCTCCTCCTGCTCCGCACGCGTCTGCTGCACGCTCGTCGACACAAGCCAGATACGATCGGGGCCTCTGCTGGTGTTCAACGCCAGTGCGAGTCGCCCGGTGTTCAAACTGCCTAGCCACGATTGAAGAGATATGTCAGACGTAGTAGGCGGGCGACGACTTCGCAAAGGCATAGGCACAAGCCGGTCTTCGTGAAAGCGTCCTTTTGGAAGAGGATTTTTGCTCCGCTGCACCTGCCATCGCCGGAGCGCATCAAATCTCTACATTGAGCGCTCACACGCCTACGCCGCTTGTTCACCCTACATCTACAGAAAAGAAACCCTCGTAACCCATCCCCGTTCGATCCATCTCTGATATTCCCCCTGCGCAGCCCGCTTACGCCCCGACTCCACGCTCACTCCGCCTTGGAGCTTCGGCGAGGAGCTTCTTCCTCTCTCAGTCATGACTATGGTTCGGCAGTACCCCCCGCAACCGCAGACGCAGCATTTCCCCTCTGTCGGTGCTTATCATAATCCGTCTCCTACACCTTCTCCACATGGCTCACTTCTTCGAAATACTCCAGCTCTCAACCAGCGGCAGTCGATGCCGCAACAATACGCTCATCCGCTATCGCGACATAATTCATACAACTCAACCTCACAAGGCTCGGCGGATACCAGGCGGACAAGTAAACCTCCAGAACATATGCTGCGCCGTAAAACGCCAAACGGCATACTAGCTGCGGCATATGATGGAACTTCAGTCGAACAGACCGAGAAGCCGCATGCGACTAAGCATATTCTCTTGCCAGTCACTGCAGAGTCGAGTATTCCCTATGGTTTCAAGCAAGATCTTCCACTCCGATCACCAGGCATCAATACTAACTATGGATACATGAAGCCAGATGGTTCGTCAGATTGGAGTCCGAGCCTGTATTTTGAGACAGGATCTGGACGTACGGGTGGACAGCATCCGTTACCCCAGATCGATTCCATGCTGAATCAGATACCCCCACTTCAACCGCCGTTGCCGTACCAAATGTATGGTCAGCATTTCTGCGGAGCCATGGAACCGTCTCTGCAAAGCCCACTAGGCCCTACCGTCTCGAATGACCAAGGCCCATTTGGGCCATACTGGCATGACGGCACTTTTATTCCCTATCGGCCTGCCGCTCTACGTGACCCCCGCTTTTTGCATCCTCATCATGGTCCCAATTGGACCCATCCTCAGCACAGTGCGTTCATTGGACATGCGTACAACAATGCTTTATCCACTATCAATAATTTCCCACCAAATCATTTCCAATTGAATCAAGGTATTACCTCCTCTTATTTTGGTCCCTCCCACAGCAAGACATCGTGCGGCCTGGCAAACGTCGAAGACAGTTGATGTTGGACTCTTAAAACCAGTCACCGAATGAACTTGCCAAGGCCATTTGATGTGTTATCTATAACCGTTGACGCTGGATGTCTGTTTGCCCATAACTTATGCTGACTTGAACTAGCTCCAAATGTGTTCAATAATATAGGAAGACCATCTATTGAATATCCATCTTATCCCCAATCACATCAAAATCCGGCATTAGACTACCAGAATCCGCCTTTACCTGCACCATTAACGCAACGGCCTACCCAGGACCTACTTTCCTCTGGCCAGACGACTCCGGTAGCAGATCAAACGCCCATTTCAACCCCCCTAGCTGAGTTTGGACCTCAATCGAGCAATGGTCAGGCGAGAGAGAAAGTGTTTGCTTGGGCCCACACGGTCTACGTGGAGCTTCTCAAATATTTGCAATCGACACGGAAAGCCAACGCACAACATCCACATAGTCATCAACCCCAACGACCGCATATCTACCCTAAGCCGCCTCGACAACCCGGCGCCAACTTCACGAGCCCCTCGAGCAGCAGCAATTCACAATCTTCGGATCGCACTGAGACCCTCCCCTCAACTAGTGCTCATGGATCCTCTCCACCGAATGCGGATGCATTTTTCCGGAAGCCAGAGCATTCTCATCATCGCTCGTCCTCAGCATGGTCGCTTAGTGCGGTAGAGTCAAACATTCAACGGCAGTCCTGGCATGGCCCACAGCAAGTATTTGGAAATTCACATTCAATGCACCCCCAGGTTGCTGGTATAGAACCACTCCGTCCACTAAGACGCATGTCCGGGTCCGTCGCAAATGTCCATCAGACCATGCGTCATGAGATACCTCCGAGCATGACAGCAGCATCTGCATTAGAAGCAATTACCAAACACTGTGAAGAGAGCAAGTGGAATTGGATAGATGGCATACTTTTGGGTGGCTGTCTCGCATATGCGTTGGGCGACTATCAGAAAGCTCAGGATTGGTACAAACACATCCTAACTCTAGACAGGGAGTAAGTTTTCTTCTTTATCTCTTCTCTAACCAATGCATTTGTTCTAATACAAATTAGTCACGTCGAAGCAACGTCCAATCTTGCAGCCACTCTGCTCGCTCTACAACAGAAACGTGAAGCCGAAGAACACTGGAGAAGAGCTGTCAAACTACGTCCCAGCTATTTCGAAGCGGTCGAGCACTTAATCGGGCTGTTATGCAGTGATCATAGAGGCCAAGAGGCAGTCCAGGTCATTGAAGAGGTGGAGCGCTCATTGAAGTTTATCAGGAGGGCGGATGCTCTCAAGAATTTTGAAGCCGAAAGTGAGCGTTCGACCGTAAGCGAATCATCATCAAGCCTCTCGGAAGCATCGGATAAACCAACATTTGAATTCGATGGGGATAACGAGTCTGTGATCAAGGATCTGGACGAACTTCCAGGGTCTGACCAACCAGGTTTCGGGTCGAGTGGCTATGCGATTCCCGGGTCCGATAATGGCCGAATTCTCGCCTTGGTACATGCCAAAGGTAATATGTTGTACGCCCTCGGAGACAATGCGGGTGCAGCGAAGGCCTTTGAGAACGCAGTACTCATCGGTGCTGGACTTCAAAGCCAAGGGATCAGCGGCCTGATCAAACATATCCTTTCCGTTGTCGGCTACGATGCAGCGGAATTTTCCCCTGATGGCCGCCGCATTCTACCATCCACTGACCCTATTTTACTCCATCCGGAATCAGCAACAAGGACTGCGCATCTTTGTTTCCCGCCTCACGGCCAGCTCCCGGGTTTGAAATATGTCCCAAGTGAGGGAATGGCTCGTAAGGCCGCTATTTCAACGACAAGCAATTCACTCCTCTCACTAGCAAAGATCTTTCAGGATGGCATGGCGACAAACTCACCGAGAGCGGCTGCTTATCAAAGTAATTACGGAGTGAGGGAGATTTTGGCTCTGTATTACCTATCGCTTTCGCTGCAGCCGAGTCCATCAACGGCCAACAATGTAGGCATTCTTCTGGCCAGTGTGCAGCAATCAGCACCTTCGAAGCTGTTGCCATCGTCGAATACCGTTCAACATCCACAGATACCAGGCTTAGTCCCAGGTAGTGGCATTGCTCTTGCACTTGCCTACTATAACTATGGCTTACATTTGGATAAACGACATGCCCATCTGTACACTAACCTCGGTAGTCTGCTGAAAGACATCGGCCAGCTCGATGTTGCAATTTCGATGTACGAGAAAGCCGTTAGCTGCGACAAGAACTTCGACATTGCTCTCGCCAATCTCGCGAACGCCGTGAAGGACAAGGGCCGTATTAGTGACGCTATCCATTATTACAGGAGGGCTGTGAATGCCAGTCCCGATTTTGCCGAAGCTGTTTGTGGGCTTGCCAATGCTCTGAATTCGGTATGTGGCTGGAATGGAAGAGGTGGAATTGCTGATGATCGTGGTTCACGAGATCGCTGGCATGTGGATGAAAATGGCATGCTACTGGACGCTAGGCTCCCTGGAGCCTCCAGCTTTGGCTGGATCCACAAGGTTGTGAAACTGGTCGAAAAGCAGCTTGCGGATGGTGAAGACTGGGGCCGTGGAATTATGGACGACCAATTCATTCAGGATGTTACACGGCCACTTGCCCTTACCGATGGAAGCCCACAGGACATAAAAGAGAAGCAGGACAGCGTCCGAAGGGTGCTAGTGAAATGGCGCGGTCAAAAGTGGGAAGGCGCTCGGATGGTTCGACTCGTTGAGCGTGCTATTCGACGGATAACATGGCAATGGTATCGAGACCGGTATGTGACTGGTAAGCAACGGCCGTCTTCAGCCTACCGAAGGCCAAATCTTCCAGGGGCCCTGACGGTCCCTGCTGCACCTACCGTACTTCCATTTCATACCTTCACCTGTCCTATGTCAGCCAAGCAGATTCGTCTCATTTCTCAGCGCAATGGCCTCCGCATCTCGTGCTCTACGCTTAGAGTACCCTGGCTGCCTGTCCACGTCTATGAACCTCCTGCTCCTCCAAAGCCTTATCTTAAGGTAGGGTATGTCTCTTCTGACTTCAACAACCATCCACTTGCACACTTGATGCAATCTGTCTTCGGCCTACATAATCCGAATCGAGTTAAAGCGTATTGTTATGCAACGACAGCGAGTGACGGGTCCGATCATCGTAAGCAAATTGAGAGGGAAGCTCCTGAATTCCACGATGCAAGCAGCTGGTCCGCCGAACGCCTAGTAGGCCAAATCATCAGCGACGGGATTCATATCCTTATCAATCTGAATGGATACACTAGAGGTGCCAGGAACGAGGTCTTTGCTGCACGCCCAGCACCCATTCAGATGTCCTTCATGGGTTTTGCCGGAACTCTCGGCGCTGAGTGGTGCGACTATCTGCTGGCTGACGAGACTGCTGTCCCCCCAGCGACTCTTCGACAATGGCGCCGTAATATTGACATGGAGGATACATTGGTTGATGAGAACAGCGGTGGTTCAGATGATAACTGGATTTATGGCGAGAATATTGTCTTCTGTCGCGACACATTCTTCTGCTGTGATCACCGACAGAGCGCTCCCGACGCACAAGGACGACAGTTGAATTGGGAAGAAGAGCAACAACGAAGATGGTCTATGCGGAAAGAGCTTTTTCCACAGCTGCGAGACGATGCTATCATCCTTGGTAATTTCAATCAGCTGTACAAGGTAAGCTGACTACCTATTAATTTTGAAATGGTACGAGGCTAATCGTTCTTCAGATCGAGCCAACCACCTTCCGCACTTGGCTACGCATCCTTCAACGTCTTCCCAAGGCGATTCTCTGGCTGCTTCGCTTCCCTGACCTTGGCGAAAGCAATCTCAAGCAGACAGCCTACATGTGGGCCGGAGCTGAAGTCGCCAGTCGTGTCATATTCACCGACGTCGCACAGAAGCATCAACACATTGCTCGTACACGTGTTTGCGATCTGTTCCTCGACACCCCGGAATGCAACGGGCATACAACAGCTGCTGATGTGTTGTGGTCCGGCACTCCCTTGCTTACTCTTCCACGTTACAACTACAAGATGTGCTCACGCATGGCGGCTTCAATTCTCAAGGGAGCGCTGCCCAAGACTCCTGAGGGTGCACAAGCGGCGAAAGAATTAATTGCCCGTAACGATGAAGAATACGAGGATATGGCTGTTCGACTCGGCAGCGACTGCATCTACCAAGGACATAGAGCAACTGGACGTCTGAGCCAGCTTCGACGATTACTTTATGAATCTAGGTGGTCTAGTGCGCTGTTTGATACTCGAAGATGGGTCAATGACCTAGAAGAAGCGTACGAAATCGCCTGGAAGAAGTGGGAGAGAGGTGAGGGCGGTGATATCTGGTTGAAAGATCGACCTCAGCCGAAAGCTGCCTAAAAAGTTCTCAAGAGTTGCTTGGCATCTTAGAAAAGAGCATAAACTAAAGGGGCCAACCCCTTCATTGTTATTGACTATCATATTGGCATTGGAAACTTTTCGTTTTGAGATCCAGGACATGTTTGGATTTAAGCGAGCGAGCAACACGGGCAGATAAGCAGGCAATCTTTCTTGCATGGTTGTCTGTGGTGTGCACTGCATTGTTTTGAACTATTTTGTCTTATTCTTTTGACAAAGTGTGTTCCAAAATACCCCCTCCTCCAGGATATGGATTGGAATGTCATTTTTTGGGTTATCATCTGGCGAATATCGTTTTCATAGCATGCCAAGCTATTTGCTGCTATCTACTGCTACCTACAACCATTTCACTGGAGTTAAGGAGTAACCACCCTTCACATTTTGGAGTTAAATCCTAAGCCCCCTTTATTGGAGGATGTTTAGTTTTGGGTTTATATGAACATTATTGGTCATTCGGGTTTCTTTTAACTCTTTGAGCAATAGCCGGAAACAGTCGTTGATGGGCATTTCTTGTGGCGTTTTTGTCAGGTTTGGATCTTTCTATTCGTCTTCCACTTATCCTTTTTCTCCTTAGCGAGAATTGACATATTTCTCAATGCTTTTCCTCACTCTTCTTTGAAGGGGGTAGGGGAACAAGCGGATCCCTCTCTATTGTGTTTGGTGCGTTTGTGCTGTGATATGCATGTGAATGATGAATGAGGGTACGTGTAAGATACTAATTAGCAGTAAGCATTATAATTCTCGATTTCGACAACTATGTTCTACCCAGCGCCGTATTCCCCCGTCAAAAGCCCCGAAACGCCACTATGTAGGTGGTAGTCACCCTCCTCCGCTCAACCACTATACCCTGTTCCACATGAAACGTCCCGACCCACAGTTTCCACCTGCGTATCCCTACATGCTTACAGTAGGCTTGTGACCCCAGAGTCTAATCTCAAACGCCCGTTGGAAGCGAATTGTCGATCACGGCGAATTGAAGCGCATCGGATGTGTGAGCCGGGGGAATCAGAGCGAAGGAAAAAAGAGTGCAAGGTGAGGATTTCCTCACAAGTGAACCTCGTCGGTCTTGCTGTTGCACAAACCTACTCAACGAATCTGACTACCTACTTCTTACCACTTACCACCTAGGTGGTAGGTGGTAGTTTGAGAAACTTTTGTGCATTCATATATAATTAGTCTATGTGGTGCGTTTGGATTCGAGGTCTAAACCGGTCTGGTGCGGTCCGGTTCTGAGTCTCAATTCTCCTTGGGAAATGTTGGGTAGGTGATACCTGATACCGCCTAGGTTGGACCGAACTGTGTCGAGCTAGAGGCGTGCTGGGTATGTATGTGGCAGATAGGGGGTAGGAGGCAATGAGCATGACTAGGGGGGGGATCGGTCGGGTAAGTTGGGTGAAAATGTGGGTAAACGATCAAGGGGGACTGACAATGATAATGAAACAGCGAGGTCATGGAAGGTTATTGCGAGTGGCTGGGTTGCGTGTGTTGAAATTGAGTTTGTTACGGGTGTTGGGGAGGGAATGTGGGTGAGGGAATGAGGGAGCGTGCATGTATATATATGTGGTAAGGAGTGGATGGATGGATGCATTTGCTGAGCGAAAACGGACTAATTAGTTGCCTCTTAGTCTTTTTAGGGGCGCGATATTTTTTCTGTCGATTTTTTTCTTCAAGATCGTGTATTTCTGGGTGGGAAAGCTAGCTTCCCTAGTACCTTCGAGCTAGAATTATCATTATTTTCAGATACCAATCTAGCTGTCAGTTTGCTGTGCCTGATTTGAAAGACTTTTTCTTTGGCTGGCGTTTGTTTATTGTTGGTAAAGAGGGAATATTGGGAGACGTGATGTGTGGAGACGTGTTGGCGGGATGTGTTATATATGTGTAAGTATACAGTGAAGTATGATGTCATGCATGCTGGTAAGTTTGATCCATCTGTAGTAGGGCTGGGTTAAAGAAAGTTTAACGGTATTGGGTTAGACGCGGCTGAAGATCGGTGCTAAGGAGAACTACTGTTATCAAAAGGGAATTTTGACTTTTAGAGTCGTGGGTGGGAATTGCCGTAGCTTGACTGATTATGTGTTGGATGTTTGATAGATTTGAATCTTGTCTTAATATGCTTGACATCTCCGTGTCAAGCGAGGACTTATATTCGTATAGGTTTCTTTCCTAAAACTAAATAAAGTCTGTCCCATCAAGCCTTCACATGCCCTCCCTATGAATCTAAACACGCTCCTCCGTCTTTGTAATTGTATTCACAGACTTCTCATTCCCTCCATCGACTGATTCCCTGTGAAGCACCTCAACCTTTTCCAAGATAGTAGATGGCGGAGGCGCCGCATCCTGTCCATCAAACAGCACCGCCATCTGTTCCAAGGTATGGCCTCGTGTCTCTGGGTAGAAGAAGTATACCGTGAAGAACATGGTAATAAGCACAGCGATGAAGACGAAGTAGTATTTCCAGGCGATGGCCTCCAACGCGATGGCATTCACGAAGATGTTGAAGAAGAGGGCGCAGAAAGCGGAGATCCAGGCGACGGTCAAGCCACGCGCTCGGAGGGAGAATTGCCAGATCTCGCAGGGGTAGGCGGAGATGAATGGGGTTCTGCAGAGATGTTAGTGTCTTCGAGGGCAGAGGGTGGGATTGGGCTCTGAATATAACTTACAGTGCGATATCGTAACCGGCGAAGAAAATGAAGATGAACGGTATCACAGCAGTTCCAACGCTAGGAGACAAGCTTTCCGCAAAAGAACCACTAAGACCGGTGATGATGATGAAACTGACCAACATCACAAGCGAGGATGCGAGGAACAGGGCACGTCGACCAAGACGGTCAACATTCAACGACGCTGCAGTGGCGAAGAAGAGGTTCCATACATTCAGGCAGGCCGAGATGAGCGTTTGGTGGGTTACCGATGTGATTCCAACGGTGTTAAGCATAAGCGGTAGATAGTACGACACGACGCCATTGCCCGACCATTGAGAAAAGATTCCCAATGTGATTGTGATGAGTAGACGACGGCGATTTCCGGGTGTCTTGACCATGTCCAAGTAGGAAGCGCTAGAATTGACTTCTTTTTCAGCTGCAATGGCTGCTTCAATCTCAACCATTTGATAGTTGACCAGTGGGTCATTCTCGTCTCCGCCAGCGTGGCAGTCGGCGAGCATGCGCCGAGCGTCTTCCAGTCTGCCCTTGCTGATGAGCCACCTGGGGCTTTCAGGGCTGATCAAGAGCCCGGGGAGAGCAATAAGTGGACAGGCGAGCTGAAGCAGAGTTGGAATGCGCCACGACCAATTGTTGTCGATGACTCGGGTTCCAAAGACAACCCAGGCGCTCAGTGTGCCACCAACATAGTAGCCACACATGTACAGTGCGCTCACGATCGATCGATGCTTTGGAAGTGCGATCTCGTTGATCAAAACTGGGGTAGCCACCGAGAACCAAGCTCCAGCAACACCGATCAACATTCGAGCATAGGTGTAAACGCGCTCGGCCTGAGCAGTGGTTTGCATGATCACGCCGGGGATGAGGAAGAGGTAGCCAAAATAGATGGGTGATCTACGACCATACTTCTCAGACATCCATGCGCCAATGGGGAACGCGAGTCCACTGGCTAAGAGTTGGCAAGCATTGATCCAACCTAGATATGTGCCGGACGGGTGGTTCATGAATGAATTCCAAGTCTTTAAGGCGAGGAGATTGCCCATGACGGACCCATCATAGCCACCAGTAGAAGCTGGACGTAAGTTAGATTAATCGACTTCGATATTTCCGTCCAATTGAATGGTCTACTTACAAAACATGGTGAGCGAGAAGATGACAAAGTTTAGTTTGAGTAGGTAGGATCGCTTGTACCATGGCATATCATCAGCAGGGAGCTGAGCTAGATCTGAGGGGCCTGCCATGGCGAGTGCTATGAAGGTATCTCGTCCAGGAAAAGAAGGTCGACGTTGTTGAACACTGGGGCATGAGATGTGCGTGGAGAGGGCAATGCGTCTTTTATAAGTGTAACCTGGGGCAAACCCAAGAAACTGAGCATCCCCAGGACTGGAGAAGGTAACCCCGGAGTCCCAGACCTAAAGGCGGCCCCAACACTTACCCCAGAGCAGCGTGGACTGTGGACCCCTGTAGGCATGTCCCCCACGGTAACATTATCGAGAGCATCCTTGGCAAAGCTTAGACTGCGGCGAAGCTGTAATACAGCCCTAGGCCCTACCGGTGGTAGTTCAGGACCACAAGCTAAGCGTTTTCTACAATCTAGCAGGCATTTTAGTGTTGATATTCTGGATAATACCCAGGTTGACACCTCTCTCTTGGAAGGGATACATGTCTGGTAAACATACCATCGGTACTCAATTGAGTTCCAGAATACCGCACTCTGCCAAGTAAACAGTAGCCAGGATACAGGTTTTGCGGTGATACTCTCGGTGCAGTTTGATGAAAAGGGGATGGTTTTGAGCAAGTGGGCCGAAGTTCACCCCGTGGAGAAGAATGGCTCTACCGATGTTTTCCCGGGGTGTGTCGACTTGCATTAATTGATGTCTTGTCGTCGTCAAAATCTTGTCGCCAGACTTCAAAGGAGGCCCTTGCTCATGGACATTCATATCTATCAAAAGGAGGCGCGCAAGCGTGTTCCACCGTAAAGCAAACGCTTTCAAAATGAGATTTTGTATTGATTAGTGGTTGCTGATACCGCACATAATTGACAGTTCCAAATAGGTGGTATGAAGAGTTAAGTGAGCCGTTTCTGGTAACCAGAGCCTACTACCACACCCACGTGAAACGACTACACGGAAGCAACCCAAGCACACCGATTTGGAATTTCAGCTCTTGTCGTTACATCTGGAGAAGCCCAGATTATCGGAACACACGTGGGAAAAAGTGGAGATGCCGAAATATTATGACCTCTCACGCGACGGGCGCGTCGTCCCGACCTCGACACGAGCTTCGTATGTCTTAGCAGTGCGGGAATTAGACCTATTCGAGTGGGTGTCGCTTCCGAAAGAAGCGGAGCACCGTTGGAGCATCGCTCTGCCCCGGACTAGGATTGCGCAACTTCTGTAGTGCCCTTGTAACTCGAATACCGGTAGCTGGAACCGGTAGTGGCATATGCGGCGAAGACCTTTTTCTCCTGGGGAGGGAGAGTCAGTGCTGACTCGTCCCAGCTCAGCTCTGAGTAAGGTGCCTGCGGTTTCGATCATTGACTTACTCGCCTAGACTGAGTTGATGCTGTCTCCATGTAGACTATCAACTCGGTTTATCCAAGTGCGATCTGGTCAATCCTATCGGGTTCATCGTATACTTCGAGTGGGGTTTCGTTCACGATGATACCCACTTTGAGCCCGGATAATGAGGGTGCATTGCCGTGCGGGTCTCCACTTCTGGATTCTAGACCCTGGAGTCTGGAGCCTTGACAAAAGAGATATTGTCAGTAAAAAAAAGTGGTAGACTGAGCTTGGTGATATACTTTGTTCTGCGTTCGATTCCTGAGTAATGTACCTATTCGGTTGAACGCGACATCAATATGAGACCGCAGAGCTATCGCAGTACACAAGTATCAACGAAGCCTTCAAATGTATGAGAAAAAGTGACTTGGTAAGACATGGTCATAAACCGGGCTTGCTAAGATCCTAGTGAACGATCGAATCTATCCTCCGCTCCTAATATGTTCGACTTTCGTATCTATTCGATGCATACAACTCCACTCATCCAAGTACAGCTCCTGCACTAGATTTACGCTTCCAAACCATCTTTCGCCCACGCCAGCCCCTGGTAAGTCAGGAAGAAGCTTGAATGCTTTCCCGCTCCCGCCCGCCGCGCCGTGGCTCTCAAAATGCCTCAAACTTTCAATAGCCCAGAGCATTTCTTCATTATCGTAATAGTGCTCCTTGAGTCGCGCACGCCGAATGTCTTTACGGAGCTCAACGGAGACGGTAGGCCACGGAGGCGGGTAATCAGAGGGAGGGACCTTTTCTCCTTTAGAGAGACGAATATTATTCAATTCAATTCTCTTTGCAGTATCGGACTGCCATTTCTCCTTTAATTTATTGAGACGCTCCTGTTCACGGAAGAAGAGCTCGAACATGCGGCGCCAGTCGAAGCTGATTTCCCGCGATGCAGCATTGATGTCAAGCTCTGGGAGGGCAGTATCATTGACCAAGGGTCCTATTCGTATTGTATAGTTCGGCATTTCTGGTTTTGAGGTTTGGACATTTTCTTCCCATCGCTGCATCACACGTTCAAAATCGGACTCCCCCTTGCGTGCGCCTCTATTCCTTCTTGCTCTTCCTCCATTTATGGTAGCGCCTCTATTCCCACCGAGTCCAATGTCTATATCGTCTATATCCCTTTTATCCTTGAACCATGCTATCCGCCTCCCTCCTTCCTTCGGGTTTCCTAGCCGCGAAAACGTCACTGGTACCTCAGGCCTCTTACTCTTCCCGCCAAGATTATACTTCTCCAGCTGGAAATCAATGTATACATCTGAGAGAAAGTATTCACCAAAAGCGTGTTCGGCGCATGCACGGAGCGTGGAAGAGATACGGCGACAGGCGGTCCAGAGGTGGAAGAGGTCGGTATGGAAGCGCAGTACGTTTATCCAGATCTCTGCGGGCAGGGAAGGGCATATGGGTTCGCGAGCCGGTCTCGAAGGCTTCGAAGATGTCTCGCTCTTCGGCATTGTGGCTCCAGCGGTACGAGAGGGTCGCGATGGAGTGTGGGGAAGGGTGGCGGGAGTTTGGAGAGCTCTAGCTGGAGCTTTGGATGCGGAGGCCGCCAATGAGTCGCTGGGCTATGAGGTAAGCTTAGACCGCGAGTCAGGCTACAGTACATCTCCATCTCTTCCCGCTTCTCCACACAGTCCAACATTCGTCCGTACTTTCGTCTTCATCACATTTTCTGGTGTGAGGCATATCCATACTCCATCATCTGTATGAGGTCCTCTAAATATGCACATCACCTTGTGCCTTTTACTAGAGATGGGTGCGCATAACAGGAGGAGGAAACGAGAAGCTGAAGCTGCCAGAATCCTCTGCACACCCATCAGCGTCATTCCTTTCAACGCTCTGCGGTTTCAACCTGAGATCTAACCATACCTTAGGCAGCGTTCAGATTCGAGGCAACTCATTATTTCGCTGGCACACAGCCTTGCCTATTTGACATTTTCGTTGCGACATGAGCGACCAGTCTACATCCAGTATGCATTTCGCTGTGTCATGTGCATGTGGTATGACCAACGAAAGGCAGCCGATCCCCATTTTTTGTTTGAATCTTCTCCGTTGTGCACTCTAGCTCGGCCCCCTTAATGCATCATTCGCATGGCTTGCTGTACAGAGAGACGCCCGCTTGGCGTTGGTATTGCCACCGCTGCCTTTTTGTGACACATTTTGCCTTGTGACGACACATCTAGGTCTGCTCTTCATAGTCTTTGATTTTTCGCCCGCATTCTCTGACCACACTCATAAATCCTTTAAAATATGACCGCCAGGAAAATCTTGCACGGAAAATGATGGATTCGAGAAAATGGCGAGGTAGAAGCGTCTTCTGGCCCCCACCCAGAGCCTCAAAATTCAGCCTTGTCCAAGTTGTACAGAATGGGGGCCATTTGGTGGCGTTACGCCCTGCTCCGTTTTTGCCTCTACCAGCCTCCTCTTCAGTTTCATTACTAAAGCCAAAGCCAATCATGAACGGTAGAGAGCGGAGAGCCTGACCCCCGTTTGGTTTAAGCTTTTCCTGCTCTCCTAATCTTGAGAGATTTGGAGATGATCAAAGTACCTTAGCGTCAATGGCTTATCTGTTGCGTAAGGCTGGTGGAACGAGATAAAAACGAATTCCCCGGCGTGAAATTACCGAAAGGAGCGAATGGGTCTTTAAACCTTTCATTGCCTTTGCTCGAAACTTTTTCCGTTTTGGAAACGACAAATTAAATCTATCGGGTATTGGTCTGCGCAGTCGCATGCTAGGAAGCATGACGAACGACGTGTATAATGGGATTTGGACTAATTGGGGTAAGCCGCTGCCCTCTTCTACACTGACATTCTAGTCGCTAACCTCTTACCAGAACAAGGCCGTATCGAGGGAGCTACGTTGACGTTACCGGTATTTTGGGGTCTTGTCCTCGTCTCGTTCCTTACACTTTATGTTCAATTCGCTGGCGCTTGCTTTTGGAGAGTCCTCTGCTTCATCCTCCACCAAGCGAGGTCAACAACTACCGCTCGCGATGGCCTCTTCCACCAACAGCAAGCTATTCTACGCAACTCTATAACGGCCCCCTTTGCACTGTGGAGCTTACTTCGCTCGGCCTCGGCCTGGGCAGGTCAGGTCAAATCGCCGTTTAGCAACTCTCTTCCACTCATTCTTATTACCATTCTTCATCTCGGCATTTTCACAGCCGCTGGTTTGTTCACAGGTCAAGTCACGAAGACAAATGGCGCTCAAGCCCTAGTCCACAGCGAGAAGTGTGGATTTCATAAGCACTTCCCGAATATACAAAGCGCTTCGCCCACCACAATGACTCAGGAGGAACTGCTCACATTCAATACCGAAGCTCTCTTGGGTCGTCTCACTCTTTCGAAAAGTGCTAATTATGTACGCACGTGTTACAACATTGACCCCGGCAATGCAGCTACTGAATGCAATTTGTTTGTTCAACCCTATCTCATGGGTGTCAACTACTCAGCGGTTTACAACGCCACCTGCCCATTTGGTTCCGACGCCTGCCATACTCAGGCAGCCCGATACGATTCCGGCCACATCCATTCAAACGAAGACTTAGGAATTAACTATCCTAAAGATGAAGGGCTGACCGTGCGACGAGTTACGTCCTGTGCACCAATCAAGGGTGAACAGTACTCAACCGACTGGGTTGCTGATGTACCTGAGGGATTTGGGGGCAAGACCAACACTAGCGCAAAGTTCTACGATTTTGGCCAGACCCTTGAAGGCAGTCATTGCGATGCAACAAATGCGACTGCGTCAAACGACACCACTTTTTGTGTTACTGAGTACATGAAAGATTACTTTACTTCGGCGTACACTATTCAGTGAGTTATATTGTCTAACTAACTAATCTCTAACACTAAATCATGACAGAGCCGTTACCTCGTATCACGAAAATACACCCGTCAGCGACTTTGTACCAATTCCTGACTTCAAAGTACCTAATGCCGACGTCACACTCATAGGCATCTTCAGCAAAGTAAAATACATCGACAAAGTTGATGACAGGCTTTTCGAAGCACACAAGAAGTCTCAAGGGGAGACGGTGTTCTATACCGCAACAGATGATCTTTCTATTCTTGGATGTACAGAGCAATATCAGTTCTGTAATTCAAGGACAGGAGTGTGCACAGACCTGACTGGACTGTACGGTATTAGAAATGCAATTGAGAGGGGGGACCTTGGTTTTTCCTCAGACCAGCAAGCATCATACGAAGTCCTATGGAATGCGACTTGGGCCATGGGGCTCCAATGGGCGTTTAGGGTTCTAGGAGAAAGCGTTTTTCTTGCGGGTGATTGGGTCATCACCACAGGCTCTCAGACATCATCTCCGTTGCCACCAAGACAATGGGAAACAGAAGCAGAAAACCTGCACAACATTTCTCTTGCGGTTCTTCAACGACGCACATTGGAGTATGCGAGGCCGGAAATCTTCCAGATCACTCCAAATATTACCTCTCGCGACCGAGTCGTTGAACCCACGGAACCCAACATGAAACGGCTCTGTGGCTTCCAGAAAGTTCGCAGTTCGGACCATCATTCTATCAGCGTACTCGGGATGGCAATCATCCTTGGAGTGGGCTCCTTTCTGATTCTCCTTGATTGGGTTTTCATTCAGCAAATCTTCTGGTTCCGTTCTGTGATTCTTCACAGTCGCCAGGCGAAGAAAGATGAGTGGTGCGGTATTGGAACCTTGGAGCTTCATCGAAAAACACTCGAGGCCAAAGGGATTGGACCTTGGGAGACAAAAGACTACGAATTCCCTGTCTTGGCGGAAAGGGGAGTGTTATTTGGGGCGGTGGAGAGTGAGAGGGATATGCATATCAGACAGATGTATGCCGGAGGCACTGGGTACGATGGAGGGAGATATGCTGCTTTGCAGAACCTGGCTAGTTCAGACCAAGAGACTCATGGGTCAGATGAGAAGTGGAGAGATGCGGATCGGAAATAGTTGTATAAGTAGCGTCCGAGTATAGATTTACAGCTATTCAAAATTCTTGGGACACATGAACTTTGTTTAATGTTTTAACCTTGCACTTCATCTCGTTTGATCATCATGACCCCTAATATCCATACTTTTGACTACCCCAAACCAGCCTAGCGCGCCGACAGACACCAAAATCCCGGACATAGTCCTATGCTGGCATCCACACACATGCCACTCATTATTCATTGCTGCAACTCCATCACCAACACCATCATCACTCGCTTCAATTTCAGTTATATTTCTTGCACCATGGCCCCGCGCCGCAAACTCAAACAATCCCAGCCGCAACCACCACCTCCAAGCTCAACTCCCTTTCCCCAACCTGACTTCCCCTTGCCAGTCGCTAATCCCCCATCCCGTTCCCACACTCCATCTTACCACTACCCACTCCTGTTAACCCCCGACGCGACTTGCACCGCGTTGTTGGAATGGTTTGAAAGCGTGGAAGATAGTAGGAGTATGCCGTGGCGGAAGAAGTGGGTGGATCCTGGGACTTTTGAAGGGGGGGACAAGGAGTTGGGAGAGACGTTGGCGAAGAGAGCCTATGAGGTTTGGGTTAGTGAAGTTAGTGAGTAGGAATTTCGTCTTCTTGTTTTCGAGAGTGAGGGTTTGCAAAGAATTTGGGACGCGTGTCGCGCGGTGACGCGGTGTCACGTGCTCATTGTGACGCTCTGAGAATCGTCCACAATTGATGGCATACCGAAAGGCTGATGTACGATTTGGTGCCCTATTAAACGAAATTCTATATCTTTGAATTGATGGTAGTGTGGTCGATAACGGCTGTCTAAACTAATATTTCACAGTGCTCCAGCAAACACGCGTGTCTACGGTGATTCCGTACTTCAACAACTGGATATCAAAGTGGCCAACGGCCTATGATCTCGCAAACGCCAACCACGACGAAGTTCTATCTGTTTGGAAAGGACTTGGGTACTATTCCCGTGCGACTCGTCTTCATGAAGGTGCAAAGGCTGTGATCTCTAATCATCAAGGCCCATGTCCAATTCCGAGTTCAGCAGAGGAACTTCAGCAGCTTCCTGGAATCGGAAGATATACAGCGGGCGCCATTTCCAGTATCGCGTTTGGCGAAGCTGAACCCGTGCTTGATGGAAATGTTGCTCGTGTCCTGAGTCGGCAGCTTGCGCTTCGTGTCGACGCCAAAGACAAAAAAGCTACAGATATACTGTGGAGTGTTGCGGATCAAGTTATCAAGAAGGTCTCTGATTTTCCGGATGTCACTAAGAGCGCGGTTCCAGGACAGTGGAATCAGGCTTTGATGGAGCTTGGATCTACTATTTGCACGCCACGGCCGAAGTGCGACGAATGTCCTATTAAAAAAACATGCAGAGCATATGCGGAAGGACTTGCGCTTTCTAGCAAGGCGCAGAAGTCCCCTGCTGTGGTAGATATCGAAGATGCCTGCACTTTGTGTGAGCCACTGGACACCGACGACCTTGTTCTCGACCCTGAAGAAGATGTAGAGGAAGAGGAGGCTCCAGTTGTGTCCAAGAAGAGGAAGATTGTAACCAAGCAATCAAACACTATCTCGCGCTACTTTGCTGTCGGCCCGTCAACTACAAAGCCGGATGTCGATAGCTATAAGGGCGCTACAGCGGATGCGCCACAGACGGACGCCTCAAAGAAGAGAAAGGTTGCGACCACGACAGCAAAGTCCAAGTCAATAGCTTTGTACTGCTCTCTCTTCCCCAAAAAGCCACCCAAAAAGAAGGTCGCCGAAGAGGAGTGCGTGGTGTGCATCATTGAACTGCAGTCAGATGGTGATAGCCAGTGGTTGATAGAGCAGAGGCCTGCCAAGGGTAAGTTCCGAGTAGCTGCTCAAGTACAGGTTCCCGGTTTGCTAACCTGCGCGTCGTAGGCCTTCTTGGGTCCCTGTGGCAGTTCCCCCAGAGCCCAATACCAGCGTCGAAAAGCAGCACCCCGTATCGGAAGACCTCGGCCCAAGAGTACGTATCAAGCCTAGAAGTAGGCGACACCGAGATGACCAAAACAAATTATGTCGTCGGTTTCGAACCATTGGTGCATGTGTTCAGCCATATTAAGCTCACCATGCATGTCCATCATTTCAGATATCTGTCGGATAAGGGTGCGGATGTGAATACCGCTGTGCCTGGCCTCCCGGCACGTCGATGGATCAAAACCGGGTCCATGGACGAGCAGACTCTGTCAACCGGCATGCGAAGATGCTGGGAACTGGTACAAAAGAGCCTCTGAATCCAATTTTAACCCCCGTTCCAGCACTACGGTTGCATACATGCAACCCACGCAACTGACCGTAAACAGCTTACGGTCAGTTTTGTTATCTCTAGCCAAGGCGATACCTGACTTGGCTTCCGCTCCGCAACCTTGGCGACGACCCACTCCACCCCAGGTTTTAGGGGAAGTTGAGTGATAAGCCGCGTCAAAGTATACTACACTATTCTGTAATTGTTGAAATAATCCTGAAAAATGTGATTGGGGAGCACCCAACTCAGTGCCATTGGCTGGATGCAACATGGTGCGTATCACCGAATCCTGGCCGCCAAAACGTGGGCACAACATGGTACAACAACGCGTGGATAAGGCAATGATTGCAGCCAGATATAAGCATGCATTGTCCTTGCCGGCTGCATGGCTCTGGTACTGCTCGTCTATGTACCGGGTGTTGTCCATTCACCAAATACAGACAACGTCACTTTGAAAGCTCAAACTTGCCCGACTTGCTCGCGCAAAGATGGCAGAAGTACCCGCACCTACTCCTATCACGGCGTGGCCCGACTACAATGCCGTGCCTACGGGTGGAGATGTCTTCACGCAAGATCTTAATTCGCTGTACGACAAGGGCGATCTATGCTGGCTGCTGGTCAGCTCTGTTCTCTGCTGGTAAGTTCGCAAGCAAACCCTAATGGTCGCAACTCACACAATGCAGGCAGATCACCCCGGCCATTGGTTTCCTATATGCGGGTATGCACAGGAGGAAGGCCGCGTTGACTATGATCTTCCAGTCTCTATTCTGTGCCTGTGCCGTGGGTATCCAATTCTGGGTCTACGGGTGAGTTTTGCTTTCGATTCATGCAATGATCCGGAAGCTAATGTATATGCCTCAGATACTCTCTCTATCAATCCCATACCACAGGTCCGTTCCTCGGTGATATGTCTCTGGCCGGTCTCCACAATGTCCTCGCCCAACCCTCTCTCGCAAACTCGGATATCCCAGACATCCTCTATGCCTGCTTTGGCTTCACCTTCGTCACAGCGACCGCCATGATTCTGGCAGGTGCTATGCTCGAGCGCGGTCGTCTTTGGCCATCAATGCTTTTCTTGCTCTGCTGGACAACCTTTGTATACTACGTTTTAGCATACTTTGAGTGGAACCCAAGCGGATGGCTGTATAAGCTGGGAGTATATGACTTTGCAGGCTCGGGACCCGTGCACATTGCCTCCGGGTTCTCTGCGCTTGCATGGGCGGTCATGCTTGGTCCGAGGGTGGATCCACATAAAGAGAGTCATCACCCAAGGATCCCGCATTTCAAACCCCATAACCCGTTCCTTGTGGGTCTGGGAACTATTCTGATTTGGTTTGGGTGGTATGCGTTCAATGGTGAGTTAAGATACTTCTCCAGAAATACCTCATAAACTAATTTAGCAAAGGTGCCTCAACTGCCAACCTCTCCATCCGCTCTATCTATGTCGTCGTAAATACCAATCTTGCTGCCTGCGGCGGCGGCATCGCCTGGGTCCTGCTCGAATACTCTTTCATCCGCAAATTCAGCATCATTGGTTTCTGCTCCGGCATCATCGCGGGTCTCGTCGGCATTACACCCGCAGCTGGCTTCGTCCCAGTCTACGTCGCCGCTCTTGTTGGCGCCATAACATCCAGCTGCTCCTTCTTCACCGTCAAATACAAGCACCTTCTCCGCATCGATGAAGGTCTCGACATCTTCGCCATCCACGGCGTCGGCGGCTTCGTTGGCGACATCCTCACAGGCTTCTTCGCCGCAAAGAACATCCCCGCCCTCGACGGCGCATCAAACACATACGACGGTGGCTGGTGGAACCATAACTGGAAGCAAATGGGCTACCAGCTAGCAGCTGCATGCACGTGTGCGCTTTGGTCCTTTGTCATATCGATCATTCTGCTGTTCATCATCAATAAGATTCCCGGATGCCATCTTCGAGCGAGCGAGGAGGATGAACTCCGGGGTCTGGATTTCAAGTATTTCCATGATGTGGAGGGCGACACTATGGTACTGAATGGATATGGGGCTGCTACGCCTGGGATGACGGTTTCGGGTGTGCAGAGTGGGTCGGGGAGTCGCGAGGGTGTGGATGATGCGGTCATGCCTACGAAGCAGGAATAGTTGCGTTTTTTGATGTGTTGTAGGAGAGACTTCGGGTGCCTAGTTGGGTGAATCTGTCGCCTTTTTTGTATCATCACAAGTTCTAGGTGTGTGAAATTAAACACAAAATGACAAGAGGTTTCAGCTGCAATTTGATTCGTTCCTGATGGGAGGATGTTACTTTATATCCTCCTTCATCTCAAGGGGAATTAAAAGGCATTTATCAAGGTCAAACACAAACGCCTTGTCAAAAGTACCCAAGTAGTCATGACTTCATTACCCGAAAATCTTCTAAAACTCAAGTCCCAACCCCACATCTATCGTCCTACTATTACTCCAGGAATAGTCCATGCTTCCCTTCTTTTCAAAACAAACGACTCCTTTTGTTTTCCCTTTTGCGTTTTCTTTCCCGTTCCTTCCGGCCAATCAACCTCCACCTCGAACACATCCAAATCCCTCTTCTTCGCAATTCTCCTCAGCGGCTCAAACACAAAAGATTCTCTAGAGCCTATCACCTCGGGGTCCCTGGCATGCAGCACATCTTCAAAAGCTTCAAAGCTGAGCTGGATCTTCAGTCGCTTGAGAGATGTCATGTTGGATATGACGTCGCAAGCAGCATCCCAGATGCCCTGGTATGATTTCCCCTTTTCTTTTGGGATGGAGGGAGTTCGGGGAGGGAGGTGCGAGAAGCGGTCGCGGTAGGAGCTGGGGAAGTGCGATGTTGTGCCTGTGAAGGATGTGTTTGCGGCGATGACTTTTGTGTTGAGGTATAGAGAGCGTATGGAGCGCAATTGGTGCGATATCACCATTGATGCTAGTATCAAAGTGTCGAGGTTGTCTACTTGGAAGGTTCGGTGGTTGAGGGTTATGTTGAGGATGTCGTGGTAGCTGTTTGAGCGGGTTAGCATTTGAAGTACTGTCATGCGATTTACTTGATGGCATGCAGATGTATCATGAGGTTGGAGAGGTAATATAGATGTGGGGTTTCCAGGACTCACAATTCTCGACAGGTCAACATCAAGCTGGTCACATCGTTGCCTAGCCCTGGATCTGGAAATCTGGTAACAATCATTCTGCCGCCGTTTGTTCTCTGTCGCCAGCCTGTGAGACATACGCACATGTGGTTTCGAGCTGCAGCGGACGGGTCAAAACAAGGGTACGAATCCAGATGATACTCATACGGCCTATCATGAAATGAATAGCCGGGGTATCTGAAAGTAACGAGGTGAATGTCGGTGAGGCCGAAGACGTAGTTATAAATGAGAAGACGAAGTTCAAGTGGAAGATGGAAAAATTTCGACTGAGGGGCGCTGTTCTTTTCAGAGATAGTCAAAGGCTGGATCTGAGTGCCACTTGAACTTGTAATGGGCTTAGGCCACGCCGCATATTGATGTTTACGTCTGCGGTTCCTAGGTATGAACAATTAGCTTATGGATCTTCTCCGGCCCACAAGGTAAAGCACCAACCTGGCTATAGACCGGTCAAGTATGCCATAGCACTTTACCAGAAGGTAGCAGGGGCCACAGCAGATGATGCAGAGTATGTCCCACAGAGTAGTCGGTGGTTGGCTTCTCTGTCGTCGCCTATTGTGCACTGGCGCTGGCTGTCGCGCAGCTATGGTATTAGGACGCATAGTGTGCTGCACATTGCTTGAGATGCACACGAGTTAAAACTGCGAAAAGAGGCCTCGATACTATCGCCCGATGAGATACCACCGAATAATTGAGGAGCAAAGAGACAGGTGGTTGCCTGCTTACTGCATGCCTTGGCATTTTGAGCTAGGCGAAATTGGGAAATTCCTGGCCCGATTCGCGATATTGTAATACCACCGACGCCATAACAGTCCAGACGGTCCGGGATCGATTCCAAAAGGGACCGGTTGATTCATGAGAAAAACCTAGTGGGGAAGGCCAGAAGAACAATTTCGGACTGAAGCCCCTTTCCAGTTCACCAACCACAACCCATGTACGGCTTCCGGCTGACGTGGATCAAGCAGACATGTCAAAGACACTACCTATTGTTTCGAGAGAATTTCCCCTCCACATACCGGTAGTGTTGGTCAGGGTACGATCTGGTGCGGAATTTGGTCCTCGTTAACACGAAACCAACTGTTTCCTCACTATTCTCTGACCATCATTGATCCTTGCTCTCAGGCCAGTCGACTTCCAATTTGAACACTTGTAGTTCTCTCTTTGCTGCTATTCTTTGTAGGGGTTCGAACACAAAGCTTTCGTTCGGTAGTTGCAGTGAAAGTACAGGTGCAAATGCCTCGTAGCAAAGTTGAATTTGCAGAATCTCAAGAGATATCATGTTGGAAATAGCATCACAAGTCGCATCCCAGAGCCCAGGGAGCTTTGCCACAGAATAGAAACGTTTGGGCGAGGGGTATAGATGTGAGAATCTCTCGCGATAATTCAATGGCAGGTGCGAAATAGAGACTGTGAGCGGCATAGCCGTAGGGAGAACCTGAAGGTTTAGGTATAGGGAGCGGATGGAATTGAAACGTTGAGGCCTAATCATCGAGGCTAGAATGATAGTGTCGGGATCGTCGATTTGGAAAGTTCGGTATTTGAAGATAATATGGAGCGCCTCATTGTAGCTGAGCCTCTTGTTAGTGTTATTTGATACTGAGGATGTTGCACCCATATATATGAAGGGTCGAATTGAGATGACATTTGTTGTCTTTTATCAACTCACAATTCTCGAGTGGTCAACATGAAACTTCTCAAATCTGCTTCGATTTTGCTTAAGTCCTCATTTTCCACCCAGCCGCGCTCCTCAATGCAGTCACACTTGCAGTTTTCCTCTTGCGCGGTATGATAGTAGCAGGGATATGATCCTAGGTGATACTCGTATGAATCGTATAGGCCCCTCTGATGCGGGTCTCTGAGATATCGAAATTTAAGGAGGTGAAGGTCGCTAAACCGAAATACGTAACTATAAATAAGAAGACGAAGTTCAATTGGAAGAGCGAATAATTTGCATTGTGGAGTGATACTTTTGTGAGTTTTTATGGCGAGTCGGTTGGAGCTTAATTTTGAGACAGGCTGGGGCCAGGCTTTTAGTTCCTTTCGTCGTTGCTTGGTCCTAGTAACTGTTGGCTTGCGAATAGTCCCATATTCATGACAATTAGTACATACCACTCATGGCTAAGCCCATCATCCTGACTGAAGATACGGCCAAAAGGGTTCCCTATAGGCAAGAAACTCATGCTTGACTTCCTGATTTGTTGTTCTCTCTATCGTCTGATTTGTGCTTTTGCATCAAAGTCGGAAGAGCATCCGACCGTACATTTATACTGGATGCTGGGAATGAAAGTTTTGAAAAGAGTAGGCCGGAAGTGATGGTTTTGGTCCCATGCGGGGCGTTGAAACGTCAAGATGGTTGTCATAAGTGTCGGTTAACTCGTTTACGTGACCGCTTACTCTGCAGCTATTGGATAGGTCTGCAATGCGCTTCCAGGCGAATCAGGGAATATCGCACCTTCATATGAAGAACGGTTTTATGGAAATAAATCATTCAAGGCTTGAGCAATCGCAGAATCGTGGTTGACAAGTGTGGCAAGCCAGAGCAGGTTCAAGTGGCACCGCCTTAAACTTAGAAGATATCATGTGACGCTAGGCTCCAATCTCCTCAAAACGGCGAGCTATCCACCAACTTCCTACTTAGCGATCCATTTCTTTATCAAAAAGATCTAAATAGACGGTGTGGGAATTTTACTCCGCAAAACAAACCTTGCTTGTAGGGAACCCAACAATGACAATGCCTTATCCATCCGGGCTCTACCAGAAACTTTACTCCCTTTGGGGCACTCTATTTCAATCAACCAAGTCTGTGCCCTCACCCCCCCCCCCCCCCCCAAAAAAAAAACATGCCCTTGATAAGTACTCATAGCAAATAGGAGTAATAAATGCGAACGGGGCCAAATTACATACCCCGAGCCTATCTCGAAACCTCGAAGCATTAAACCTCTCGTGAAAGCAGCCAGCAAGCGATCTCCACAATCGAGATTTTTTCTCCTTCCACTAGAGATTCGGCTTCTCATTTACAATTACATATTTGGCCCTGAGGATCTCGAACTTCTTCCTATCAAATGTCTTCAAGATCAAGACTGGACATGTCAAACTCGGTATTACATAGGCTCATACCATTGCTTGTACCCACTTCCTACTGAGGGTACATTGACGTGCGCATGTTTAGACGAAAGAGGGTGGAGATTGGATGTCAGATACGGCAAGGGAATAGACAGGTTTCATTCGAGATATGGTCCGAAAAACCTGATGGACACAGAACGTGAGAGGGATGTGATGAACATGGTGATGACATGTCGAGACTTGTGAGTTTTGATCATCGCCGTAATGACTTAATCTTCGAAAGCGAAGGACACCTTGAGTTCACGAAGAACTAACCAATTATTAGCTACCACGATGCCTCGAACTTCATTTTCAACTACTGCACGTTTCGATTCGAAAATCTCAATACTATCATTGTAGCCTCAATATCGAAACCATACCGATTTGACTCTATAAGCTCACTATGCCTAAACACCCACTACACCGACATGGCTTCTATAAGCGATATTTCCCACTTTCCTCGGTCTTACCATAGACGGTTTTATCATCTGGCACGTATTTCTGGTAGAGCCGCGGAAGAAGTCCCTAGAATCTGGGATGTTGCGTGTGATGTCATATCTAACATGACATCTTTGAGGCGACTTGAAATGAAGCTCTATCAGAAGAATTTCCAAGACATCCTTTGCATCCAAGGCTCAGTGGGTTTTGGAGAGGATTTTGTATTTTTGCCGCTGCAGAGAATAGGAGATAAAAAAAACCTTGAGATTTTTGAAGTGCAAATCGACTGGGCAGAGATTCAGAAGGGACGGTGGGGAGAATGTGCTGATGAAGGGAAAAGGAAATTTCCATTCAAACTGCTGCGGCCTGACTCCTGTGAAGCGTGTCTGCCACGTACACATCGAGTTGATGAATATTCAATTTAAGTTTCCGCATTCTCAAAACTTTGTAGTTCTTACTAGGAGATACGAGGAGTCGACAACACTCAGGTATATCTAATATTCGGTCATTACGACGATTGAAAACCCATCTAACTAGCAGAGATTTCTAGAACATCCATAGCCCAGAAGACAGCTGGATGAGCAATTTTGGCGAAGATCGTGTATTCGCATCTTTGCAGTGAATCGGCAAGAAAAAAATATCTGGAGACGTTCCAAGTAGAGGTTGACTGGTGGGAAAAAGAAGGAGGCTGGAAACCGAGCTAAGAGGAACCAACGTTTGTTTTAAAGAGAAGGGAAAGCTGGTTGAGATGATCAGGCGTCCTTCTTCAAAATCTACCTCGAGTCAGTAAATGTGGCTACTGTGAGTTTTGTGAGAGATTCTTAAAGCATGTAGCAGGCTTCATCGGGGCGTAATTAAGCGGCTTCAGGCACCCCCCCCCCCTTTCACTCATATTTATTCTTGTTAGCCCCGTCAACTCAAACACCATTAAACTTACTCCAAGTTGTCCTTCAATATTTCCTTGAGTAAGATTTAATAGATACGATTATGCCATTTCTCGCCCATGATTGCACATAATAAGTTCATTGAACATTAGCTCAACCATGGTGAAGCGAGCACCCAAGAAGAGCCTGTCATCCAAGGTCGGCGACGCAATCTTTGACATTCTCTGTTTCCCCTGTATCATAGCCTATGACCCAGTTTCCAATTTTAAATCTAGGTTCTCTATTCCTTCTACCTCCAAAAATGAAGAACCCAGGATAGTCTAACAATTCGTAGACGAAGACAACTCGCTTCATGGCCTGCACCCATTTCAAAATCAAAAGCTCTTAGTCCTCCGATCAAACCATCCACCAAACCTATACCAGCCTCCAACTTCTTGATACTTCCACTCGAAATTCGCTTGATGATATACAATCACATATTTGGCGTTGATCTTGTTCACCACCTCACCTGCAGAACACTCGGAACTTCTACCCGGAGTCAGCAACCATTCAAACATCAATTGCAGTCGTACGCGTGCCCAGATCCTCCTCCTAATGCTTTGGATCCCATTTGCAGATGCATCACGTATTCTTTGTCGGTATACGATGATTTGTATTATTCAAAAGGTAAGAAGCCTCGGTGGGAAGAAAACGAAGACGATATATTTCGCGTAAAAGACGAGATAGTAGACAGAGATATGAAGAGTCTGATGAGAACCTGTCGAGACTTGTGAGTCGATGTATATTATCAGCTCAAAGAACCCTGCCTGACAGATGTCTACTCCAGCTATATCGATATCCAGCATATTGCGTTCAAATATCATACCTTCCGATTCGATGACCTGGAAACAATCGTTATAGCCACCATGATTCAACCGTACCGGTTTAACAACATACGATCCTTGTATCTGAACACGCAGATTATATTGAAGGGCCGTAATGATTTTACTGGCACGATATGCGATTTCCCTTCATCCTATCGAAGGCGATTCTCTCACCTTTCCCCACCGCGTAAAGACATGTTCAAAAGGACCTATCCAAGAATCCGGAATGTTGTGTGTGATGTGATAGCCAACATAACATGCCTACAAGGACTGAAAATACAGCTCTGCCAGGAGGGCTTCGAGGCCATACTCTACGCAAACGACCATGAGATGAACAAGGAGGTTTTCGAGAAAGCACCAAGGGGTTCACGGCTCAAAGTGAATCGGAAGACCTGCAATGAAGCTTTCATTTTCGAGCCGTTGGAAAAGCTCGGACGGAAAAGAAATTTAGAAGCCTTCGAAGTGGAAGTCAATTGGCCAGAAGAGGAGGAACCAAGCAAGACTACACGAAGCAGTCGGGAAAGGAAGGAGAAAATGTCGTTTGATTTGACTAGAAATATTGTCCCACGCGAAAAATGCCCCAAGATCCATCATGATCTAGTAATATATGAATGACGTTCGGTCTTGATCAAATCACGGAATTAGTCACACTGGACGTACATACTTCTGCAGCATGAACATTTGGGGTTATTACATGTCAGTAGAGCGAATACTAAGGGATATGAGCAGGCGCCATTTCTCGTCGCCCTAAGGCCAGCCTTCACGAACCCCTAGTGTTTAGATAAAACGAAAAGAAGAAGTAGAAAATCTCAATAAATCTAGTCATGTCCATGTGCGTCTATCTGGATTTCCTACCATTATTTCTCAAGCTCAGCGGAGGACCAAGTCCTGCAGTTGTACATACGTCCATGCGCGCCCTGATCACAACCGCTGCCTGCATTGACCTTAGCGACTCTCAAGCTGAAGAAGCATGTCGGCGCCGCACCACCAGGCGTGACGGCATCGTTCTCGTCCAGCTCACCATCCTTGCCCTTTTTCTGGTAGCAGTTGAGGATATGCTCGTAGTACTTCGTCAGAGCGTCATCCTTCAAATTGTACTTGGCCATTTTGTCGTAGAACGCATCGTCGGCTGGCTCAGGTTTGTTCTTTATCTGATCCCAGCCGGCAATTTGGTACAGGCGGAAGCACTTGTCACCGCCGGCATAGTTGATGGTGCGCGCTCCTTTGCCTTCACACTTGAAGTTGCCACGCGTGTCCAAGGTGAGGTACCAGTTTTCGCTTCGAATTTTCATATCGATCATCTTGTACTGGACGTTGGCGGCGGTCGCTGCCATTACAGCATTGAGAACGTCCGCATCGTTCTCAACCAGCCATAACGGATTGTTGAGGAACTTGCCGACGGGTGTCTTCAAGTCGCCGACATTTCCAAACTCGGGCAGCGTCTCCCAGTCCTTCACTCGCTCTGATTTCCCGAGAGCGGTCTCCAAGTCCCTGAGTAGGCCTTTTGATGTCGAAGAAAAGATGTCTGAGAGCGCTGTACCAAGTTCTGCGCTAGTTATGGGCACTGCTTTCTTCGCGTCCCTGGCCGCCTTGACTTCTTCGTTGACTGCGTCAAACTGGCCAATAACCAATTGAAAAAGCTCGATACCCTTGGTCAGGCTTTCGCTGCCGCCTTGACTCTATTGTTCAAAAACACGTCAGTAATCTCATATGTTTGAATACGATGTACTGGGTAAGCAGAGAAAGCGGATTAGACTTACCACGCCCGGCGCCATAGGGAGGAAATTAGTGACCATACCAAATGCAAATTTGAACCATTTCCAAGCAGGATCTTCTTGCTTCTCCGGGGTTTTGAAGTCCTGATTGATAGCTTCCAGTTTGAGAAAGGTGTCAAGAGTGTTTTTAGTCAATGATTCGGAGAAGAAGTTGATCTTGTGGTTGACGCCTTCAATAAGACGGAAGACCCAGTAGGCGACCTTACCATTGTAAATGTCGGTATTTTTCCAGAACCACATGCAAGAATATTTGTCGTTGGATTCTGTAGGAAAGATTCGACACGTATCCGTCATGCTTCGACAGCTCCCAAATTTCTGATCACGGGCGGTGTTGGTATCCGTCCATTTATACTCGACAGCATACTGCTCGGGCCAGGGCAGTTCGCCGCGTGTCGTTCCTAAGAATGAAGTAATTAGTTTCCAAATAACACACCTATGGTATACATCAAATAAGGGTAATGGGATAAGGAAAAGCCATGTACTCACCACCCTTCGACATGTCATCCCTGGACAAGCGAGAAATGAAATCGTCAATCTCCCATACGTATCGACCATTATCCATGTGCGCCCGGGCAGCATCTGTAGTTTTGAAGATGACACTGTTGTCCTGGTCCCCACACACTTCCCGTCCGCGAACGTCGTCTTCATACTGAGCTTGTTCTTTCTCAGACTCAGCGACATCGTTTTCCTCCCGCTTCAGCCATTCCTCAAGCCACGGCTTAAACTCCTCCTGTGTTTTGGAGGTGGCATTGCTCCACTTATAGGCGGTGGCTTCGGCTTTCTTGACACTGCGCACGATTGCTGGAAGCTCGGCGAGTCGTTTGCGAGACACGGTTTTCTTGACCCATTCTGATGTGCCGGGAACTCGGACCCAGCTAGAGTTTTTGCCCTTGTTTTCGCTGTCCTTAAACTCTTGCCGATCAGGGCCATAGATTTCAGGAGCACTTTTTAGAAGTTCGTCTCGCCACTTCCACGCCGCTCCGGCCTTGTTAGTTGCCTCAGACGCGGTCTGACCCGCGAGCGAGGAATTCACCCGGTGCCACTCGTCGTAGACTTCTAGGTATCTTTGATGGAAAGCGAGCTTTGCCCAATCGATCCCATTCTTCTTGGCGTCGTCGAGGAACGCATGTCGAACTTTGTTGCCTTCGACGATCTTGGTACGGTCGGTAGGCCTGCTGCACTTGCAATCACCGTTCGATGGGTCCTTAGACAATGGGATACCAAGGAAAGTTTTACCGCAGATTTTGTCTTCATAAGGAAAGCAGGCCGCTTTCGGCTGGATCTTTTTCTTGGTGGGACTCTTGACCTTCTCCTTGGTTGGGGTTTCGTCTCGTTCTTGGAGCATGTGATGTGGCGAAGCCACGGTCATCACTGCGAGGAGCGCCAACTGTAACAAGTGCGCAGGGCGAACCATGATGATTCAATGAATGAAAGGTAACGAATGAGTTGGGTTGAATGAGTGAGTGATGTAAAGAGTGAACAGTTTTGAAAAAAAACAAAACAAAAATAATGTAAAGAACGACCAAAGTTACGACCAGCGTCTAACTAAAACAACATTAAAAGGAAGGAAGAGAAAATGAAAAAAAGCAAAGCGTCTAGGATTTTTATGAAAAAAAAAAAAAGAACATAGACCCTAACCACGGTTCGTTGGAAAGGTCTCGCAACCATATAAACCACCTACCGAGATCAAAATCTCCTTCCTGCTCACATACATATCGGGCGATACGGGCAATGCCATAAAGCCACATATCTACCTCTAATCCCGCAGGGTGAGACTCAACAGCAATTTTACCGTCTTCCGCTGACCGGCGAGTCTGTTGCCTAGATACCAACAAATAAGCACGACTCCCTTGTTTCCAAGGAAACTCATACAGAAAAAAAAGGCAACAGTCCGTTCGGTCTAATGCTAGAGAGAGGCACTCGCACGAGACGGAGGAAATTAATCCCATAAGTACCTGGGGGTTACTTGAAGTTACCACAAGCAGGCAATGGTGCACTAACGCAACAATAGCATAATCCTAGTTCGACGGTAAGCTGACCCCAGTTCCTCTCCGGATTTCCGTATACGAACGTGACTTGCACGAGTCCAGGGTCGTTTGTTCTTCTTGGCGGGGCGTTACACTCGGATTTGGAGAATCTTACTTGGGTTGGATTCCGTTAAAGGATTCATGGTGTCCGTGAAAATGTATCTCCGTCTTGGAACTGTGCCGCTTAGCTTCGGCGCATATCCATGGTGACTGGAGGTTTCCAGCAGTTGCTGAGCCAGCATAGGCTCTCGAGTAAGTATGTCAATCGATTGCGTTTGAAGTCGCATTTCTTCTCTTGTTTAAAAAACAAACAAACACTTATCTAGTACCCTCATCTTGTCGCCTCATCAAACCCCACCCCCAAAGCAAAAACAAAACAAGGTTCACGAAAAAGCCCGAGAGAAACCATTACTCACTAATAATTTTGTAAGAAAATAATAGAAAAAACCTAACACAATCCAAAATATATACCAATACCTATAATTCAACCCTAACCTAACTGGCTCTACTTAGTATCTAAGCTAACTAAGCCACGCTTTCAAATATACCTTTATATCTCCCCCCCGTCCCCCTCGAAGCAAATCCACAAAAAAAGAAAAGAAAAAGGGAACGCCACTACCCATGCGTTTAACGCCTTTTAAAACAAGACAGAAATAAAACACACACATACGCAGAATTTTTTCGAATGAAAATTTAAAGACACCATTACCTACCTACCTATTTTGCCTTAACATAAAATCACCCATCATACACGCACACACTCTCCTTCTCAGTAGATAAAGCCAGCAAACAGTCTACATAATATCAAATGATTTCTTCAGCTCGACGATCAACTTCCACTCATCCTGACTGACATCGCTCCTAAAGTACTCCTTGAGTACATCGATACTCTTACGCGAAATAGCAGAGTACAGGACATCTGACTCCTCGAGGTGGCGGCCGTACATGGGCTGATTGGCGCCTTCAATCTTGACGGCGACGGACGGCTGGCCCTTTTTGCATTCTGGAATTTGCTTGTGGTCACGTTCAATCGATGTGCTGTTTGATTGAGTTAATCATGTGCTTGCAAAAGGGAATGAATATTCAACTTACACTCTGCCGAGATTGATGATTTCCTTCACGCCTGTGACAGGGTTCTTCTTGATTGCGGCGATGGGTGTCGTCATTTTCAGTTTACCTTCAATGACATCGACACCGATAACGATAGGATCCTTCTTGTTGAAGACTGCGACGGTGTTGAGGACACAAGGGAACACGGCCAACATCTTCGACTCTTCCTTTCGCTGCTCCTCGAGTTGTCTCATGTGGGCAGTGAACTTGTCGAACAAATGGTAAATAATGTCGGCCTCAAAAATCTTGACACCGATTTCATCGGCGTATGCCTTGGCTTCTTTGTCAACCTTGACATCGAAGCAAAGCATGACAGCATATTCCTTGGCCTTTTCTAACATGACACCAGCGCGTAGTACATCCTTCTTGAAGACGGGGCCAATGGAAATAGTGGCCACAGGAATCTTAGAGACACGCAAGAACTCGAGCAAAGCTTCCAAGGAACCGAGAGTAGATGCCTGGACAGACACACCACGACCTGTGGTCGAGACCCTGCTGAGCAAATGTGCCAAGTCGCCCATGACCTCGTCCATGAGGTCCTCCTCATCGTCATCAGGACCAACGACAAGAAGTCGAGAACCGGCGATAGCACTGTCAAGACCATCGGCAGCGATCTTGATACCCATGGCAGCCTTGACCTCTTTGTTGTGCACATACTGGGACTTGATACGGAGTTCCTTCATTTCTGCTGGCGTCAGGAGCGCACGAATATTGGTTGCTATAGGCTCTGGATTTCCGCACAGCACTATTCGATCGCCTTCGTGTAGAACACCGTTGGACAGAACAACGTCGATAGTTGTTCCGAGACCTTCAATGACCTTGACTTCGAGAACAGTACACTCAACCTCGGATAGGTACATGAGGTTGGATGTCATACGTTCTTGGGTAAGCTTGACAATGAGCTTGATCATGTCAGGAATACCCTCGCCAGTGTGAGCAGAGGTAGGGCAGACGGAAACATATCGGGACATGTTCTTGTTCTTGAAGAATAGTTCAGAGTTGAAGCCCTGTTCTTGAAGCTGAGTATGAACGAACTGCCATCGCTCTTCGAACTCGGATTGCGTGGACTGCTTCTGGAACTTGAAGCTGTCTTCGAAGCCATTGTTATCAATCTTCTTCCAGCCGAAAAGTCGATCAATCTTGTTGAGCGCAACAATGAAAGGAGTTCTCCTCTCACGGAGCAGCCTCATCGACTCAATAGTCTGAGGTTCTAGACCGTGCATAATATCGATGACAAGAATGGCAATGTTACAAAGAGAAGAACCGCGGGATCGAAGGTTGGTAAACGACTCGTGACCAGGTGTGTCGATAACGAGGAGACCAGGAACGTTGAATTGGAAAGAGTTATCTTGATTGACCACTGCAACCTTCTTTTGTAGCGCCTCAACAGGGAAGTAAGTGGCACCAATCTGCTGGGTAATACCACCAGCTTCGCCTTCCTGGACATTGGTCTGTCGGATCTTGTCGAGAAGCTTTGTTTTACCAGTATCGACGTGACCAAGAATACAGCAAATTGGTGAACGGAGATTGTCCTTGGAGCGCGCAGCCAGAGCTTCCTCGTGCTGCTTCTTTCGTCGTTCTGCCGCGGCAGCTTTGCGTGCAGCTTCGGCTCTCTGCGTGGCAGTTCCTTGTTCATCCTCTGATGAGTCTTCATCACTATCTTCTTCTTCTTCTTCTGACTCCGACTCCGGCTCGGGTGCCTTTGCGGCTGCTTTGCCGTTAGTTGTAGGCGCTGCTTTCTCCTTTGTCTTCTGCTCTTTGGCGACCTTCTCTGCGGCCTTTCGTTCCTCTTCCTCATCGGTGTCGGCGTCCCAGCTGTCTTTGACGCCATCCATGGCATCGGCCTGAGCCTCCCAGTCATCAGCGGACTCATCCCCCTCGTCCTTCGCTTCGGCCTCAGCCTTTGCTTTCTCTGCCTCCGCAGCAGCAGCAGCTTCTGCCTCTGCGATCTTGAGCTCTTCCAGCTTCTTTGCAGCCTCCTCGGCTTCCTTGGCTTCCTTCTCCTTTTGCAGCTCTGCCTGGTTCTTCTTCTTCTTTTTGCGGTCGTCATAGACGGGACGCTTCTTCTCAGCAGGCTCATTGAGGGCCGCTACCTTGGTGCCTTCGCTCTCAAGCATCTGCTTCAGACGAAGTTCATTCCTTGCCTTGGCTTCTTTCTGTGCCTTGGTCAGATATTTGCCCTCCTTCTTTAACTGCTCAATCTTCTCTTTCTCCCTTTGCTTCTTGAGGGCCTTGGCTTCCTCTTTCTTCTTCTGTTCTTCGGCATAGGCCTTCTCCTCTTCTTCGATCCTAGCCTTCTCCTCGGCGGCAAGCCGAGCCATTTCCTCTTCTCGCCTTCGGCGTTCTTCTTGTTGTTTCTGGAGAGCAGCCAGCGCAGCAGGGACCTTCTTCTTCTTACCACCAGCAGCTACGGGCTCGGGAGCAGGCGTAGGGGCTGAAGGGGCAGCAGCAGGAGCTGCCTTTGTTTCGACTTTTGCGGCTTCAGGCTTCGCGGGGGCACTCGCCTTTTTCTTAGCAGCCTGCAGTGTGATATTAGATAAAGACTCATTATCAGATATACGATGCCAAAATCAAAACTCACCATTTCTTTCTTCCTCTGCTTCTCCTTCTCCTTTTTTTCTTTTTCCTTTTCTGCCTTGGTCTTCATCCTAGGCGCTTCCTCTGTCTTCGCCTCCGCAGCTGGCTCCTCCTTCTTATCAGCTCCGCCCTTCTTCTTCTTGCCGTAGTTTCCAGCAAACACATCGTCCTCATCGTCATCGAAGCTCGCTTCAACAGGGGCCTTGTTAGCCAACCCTCCAGCGTCAGCTCCATCTTCTGCTGTGGGATCTTCACCCTCCAATTCTTGATCAGCAACCTTCTTGCCCTTCTTCTTGCCTCGCCGCTGGAGCGCGGCCATCAGGCCACCACCCATGGCATCCTCTTCGGCAGGAGCAGCATCGTCACCCTTCGGTTCTGCGGCGGCATCGTTCTGGGGAGCGATGGACTCGCCGAGGTCGGCTTCCCAGTCGTCCTGAGCCTTCTTGTTACCCTTCTTCTTTGGCGGCATCGTGACGGCGTGGATTTAGTGCCGAAAGAAGGCTTGCACACGCTGTGCGAAGATCTTATGTGAAGAGAGGGGGGCAAAGACTTCGCTTCGGTCCTTGGTGGGAACTACTGTAGATAGTTGCCTGTGGCGGGGTTCCCGAAATGCGAGTCACAAAAACGGGCTGTAGCAGCCGTGGTATTAGGTCTCAGGTCCGTAGAGGCACGGGAAATCCTGTCAGATGACTCGACATCAAATGAGGCCTAAATTCAAGAAGAGAGCGACTGGAACTGCAGGCCGGAGGCAAAACGCACACAAGCGTCGAAATTCCTCGTCTGTTTCTGAGAGTTGTGGCGGGGCAATTTGCCAAGACACTAAATCCTGACCTCACTGTAGACAGTCACAGTGACAGTCATCCATTTATTTGCATGATTCATGGTTGGGTTGCGGTCGATCCTTCTCCATCAGACCGACAAGCACGGCTCATAATCTTCACTTCATATGTTTCAGTCTGACACATAACCCATAAAGACTTATTTTGACTTTTGATATAAGGTTTCTGTATTAATACTATGCAATCTTCCACAACGGATTTCTCCATCTTCATCCAACAACCTGAATCTACCTACCCACGTGAATTTTACCTTTCCAATGAATGCATAACAAGACTTTCAAGAGCCTAAAGCTCCACGCAGAGTAACGCAGCAACTAGATAAAAGGAAAAATAGACCTCTTGATATCCTCACAGATCCAAGTACATTCGTTCAAAATGAGAGAGACACGAAAGATCAATAAACGCCGGCCCCCAGACTGAACCAACCCTAGGTCCAGAAATAGTAAGGAATGCGATGCTTTCAAGGGCGTGATTAAGTAGTTTTTATATTCAAATCAAAATACCCTTTCCAGTCCGGTGAAGAAGGTTATGCAGAAGGAAGTGGCAACTAAATTTCAAAGCGTCCAGTCGTAAAGAGTCGGTGGAACACCTGTCGTATGCGGCCGTAAATGTTGATTACTGCATATGGCCAACGAGTAATGATTCAACTGCGCTTCCAATGAATTGTTTCTTTAATGTGAGGTCCATTCCAAACCTGCATGCGAGTTAGAGATTGGTACAAGAAAATAAAATTCGGGGCAGGACATACCTCTTCTCCAATTCAACCTTAACAGCCTTCTTAGTGATTGTCATCAGGTCTGAGTTCGCGAGAATATCTCTGATCTCGGCCAACAGAGCGTCGTCACTCGGCAAGTTGAGGTTGGCCATTTCCATGTGGTCATAGGCGCCGTAACCGCTCTGCGCCAAACTCATGCGAGAGTTGTTACCGAAGCGAGGGAGGTCAAGGTGGGACATGGGCCTGGATGGTGGCATGCCACCATATTCGGAACCGGCCACAGATCCGCTTCCCATGAAACGCTTGGTGCCGTACGAGAAGCCAGAAACCTCAGACCGGTCATCACGCATGGTGTGCTGCTCCCACATCTCGGCCTGGTACTCATCCCACTTCTTCTTGGGGATGCTAGCAGGGTCGAACTTGCCTTCATCAGAAACAACCACCTTTTGACCCTTCTCACCAGTGACGACACGAGTATTGCCCCATGAGAAATCGTCCATGTGCCAGAAGGCGTACAATGGAAGACCAAAGGCAAACACCGGAGTGGCAAGAATGTAGATGATCATCCAACCAATCATTTCCCATTTGCGACGAAGGACAAAGATAATAATCTGAAGACCGTAAATGGCTCCCAGGAGAATGAAAGAAGTAATGGGGACGATGTCTGGGTTGGCAATCAAGAGGTAGATGAGATAACCAATGTAGACAACAATGACGGGCTGGACGATGGTAGAGAGCAAGTCGATGAACACGACGAAGCGCATACTGAAACAGCAGAAACCGCAGAGTTGTTGCAATGGAATCAGCTCAATAAGATTGTGCACGGTAGAGTTGATCCAGCGACGACGCTGAGACAAGAAAACCTTTGAGCTATCGGGGGCAACGGTCCAGGCGTGTGCTCGATTCAAATACTTGGTCTTGTACTTGGCATGATGCTTGAGCAAAAGAGTCGTCAAGAAACGATCTTCTCCGAGATGCAGCAGGTTCTTCGTGTGGAGCGTGTCGACACGAATTTGCTGGTACTCCTCCAAAACTTCTCTGCTGACGAAGAGCGGCTTTCCGGTATCGGCAGCGCGAATTCGGTACATGGTGAAACATCCGGGAAGACAGGTGACGGATCCAAATAAACTTTCGAATGCCTTGGTGAGGTTATGGGAGATGTAGTATTCGTACACTTGCATCATGGTAACAAAGGATGACTTGGCGTTTGTAAGAGAAGTTTCACCGCAAACACCAATGAGGCGAGTATCGTGAAGGAAAGCTGCAACGAATCTAGTGGCCGCATCGTCTGCAACAACTGTATCGGCATCAATCTGCAAGAGAAATTCATAGAAAGTTGGATTGACACCGATAATGTTGCGAATCTGATGATGCATCTCGAGCTCGAGGGGACTCATTGGTAGGTTGTAGTGGACACGGTTCAAGAACCTCATGAGGATGACCTGAGAGTCACGCTTGCCACGATTACCAGGCTTGGAGACTTCCGAAGGCTTGCCAACCTTGACGACGACCAAGAAAGGAACAATATGGCCCTGGACCTCGTATAGACCGGAGTAGCATTTGCCCATATTGTGTTGCCTCATGCCCTCTCCCAAACTCTCGAAGCTAAGCGGATCGGGATCGGTGTTCTCTGGTACACCAAGAATGTCGAGTACAATGCGAGGAGTAGGCTTGTCGTTACCTTGGCCAATAATCATACCATCGCAAATGATAACAAGGAGCTTGCGCTTATCGTCATACTTCATCCGTGCGGCAGAGTCAATGGCACGTCGAAGAGACTCTTCGTCTTCGGTATAAGCAGGGACGGTACAGATGATAAATTTATCGATATTTTCCGGAACGCTCTTTCGAGTGAATTGAAGGGCAGCGAAGAACTTGAAACCGATAATGGAAACCATGAAAATAGAGATAGCAAGCATAAAGTACTTTGCGAACAGACACCTGGGGGAACCTCGAGTGTCGAGCTCACCAACGTAGAAGAGGTTCTCGAGACACTGCCGCATGTTGGCTTTGAGATCAGCGTTGAGATTCAAGCCGTCCCAGTACTTAGTCACATCATTGCCGGCCTGAATGCGGAAAATATCCACAACGGAGTTATCCATGAAGTTGACATCTGGGTCCTCGGTCGGCTTGTCCTCATCTGAGATTCCAATCGGGAATTGGATTTCACGTCCACCCCTGGAGTACTCAGTCAGGTCATATACCTTGCTTCCCATATGAGCAATAGCTTGGCCCTTGTTCGCCAAAGTCTTGAGATATTGCGGACTATAGCCCACATGACCCTTCATGTAATTTGCCTTGAGGAATTCTTGTTTCTCGTACCACCAGTCTCCACGAGAGTCATTGGTCCAGTAGCGGAAGTCGTGATACCGAGCATTCAGATCAGTGGTGCTGACGACGTTGTTTTGGTTCGTGTAGTTGGAGCTTCTGTAGTTGAGAGGGACGCCTGGATGAATTGAACCTTTGGTGCCTTTGCAGAGTTGAGAAACTTGCACAGGGAACAGGTTGGTGGCATCCTGTCCGTAGTATTTCTCAAGATTCTTGTGAGGAATGATTTGAGGATAGTGATGTGGGATGTAGTCTTCAAGATCGTAGACAACACCTCGAATCGCGACATATCCGTCGTTGCCTTTCTTGCCGTTGAATGAAGTGAGCTCAGAAGTTGAATAGACATTCTGTTTGGGGCAGAGCAATTCGGGGAAACCAATCATGAGGAAAATAAAGAAACCGCAGCTAATCCAGATCATCATGTTGATGGCGAGTTTCTCACGCCATGCGATCCGCACATCCTTTCGCGGCATGCGACCAATCCACTTGATAAGAACGTCGGGGATCCAGAAAGTAAGGGCATAAACAGCGAAGAGCCATCGTTTTCTACTTCCAGAAACAGGGACCGTGTCGACCTCCTCCATCTTCTTTTCGGGAGATTTCTCGTCGACCATCTTCGGTTGCTCAAGGCCATGGAACATGTCACCGCTGGTTATACCAGATGGTGCTTCCGACCTGGCGTCGATATCTCGGCTACCAAAATAGCTACCACCCTTGTCGTCATGGTAGAAGCCACCAGGAGACGGTGCAAGCAACCCAGATCGAACATCGCCGAACGAACGAGTCGCATCAGGAGTCATGAGATTGTCATTTGAGTCTGAATGATTCAAGGCATGTGCCGGGAGGCCCATTTCTGAGACATTTGCAATTTCAAGCCAGCATCTTTCACTGAGAAACACGCCGGTGGCACCGACTCGCACCTCATTCTCCCGCCAAGGTTTGTTATCCAGCACAGTCTCGGCTCTTTCTCTCTCGCTTCCCACCACAGCACTATCCAGCTCAGCCAGGCCAAGGAACTCGGCAAAGGGAAGGAAGATGCTGAAATCTGCCACACGCAGGCGCTGACTGATTTCTGCGATGCCGAGTGCTTGTATTTGAGTGCGAACACACTTGCTGTCAAACTGGTTTGCAATTCTTCGATCGTTCGGCTTCAAACAAAGCACAAAGTAAGGGTTGGCTTTGCGGAGGGAAGATTCAATAGTCTTCAAAGAGCTGACAAATTGGCCTGCTGCGCCGGTTTGCTTCTGGGAAGAGTCACCACCCTTCCTTGAGCCAGACACGGCACTTTCAGTGTCGCTGACAGGTTCCTCATCGAAGACATTCGCTTGCCTGCCAAACCTTCCAGTCTTTCCTGTCCCTCGTCTGGCAATACTGGGCATGCGCATAGGCTTAGAGCTGACTGAAGCTTGTACAATGGCAGTCTTTTCCTTAGGATGCGTGACTTTCTTCAACGCATCTTGACCGAACAATTCCTGGACAAAAGGACTGCGAGCCGACTTGAGCAGGTTCATCATGTCACCAGAGATCAGCTCCGCATTTTCATCAATGAGGCCTTCCACTGAGTAATCAACATCTCCGGCGTAATGTCGGACAGTGAACGAGGGTGAGGTATTAGGCGTAGCAAAATTGCTTCCAGGCTGAATAACAGTAGAGCTGCCTGGCAAGATAGCGTTGTTCTTGCCGTCAAAGCGCTTACGAATCGACTCCAAGAACTGCATGTCGGTCTTACCACGGCGCATCTGATCGTCAAGAATACTCAAGAGACCATTTCCTGACTTGAGAAGACCAGACTTTGCTTCAGAATTGTCGTAGAAATCCATCTGCGGAATACTAACTTCCTCGGCCTCCATTTCTTGGATTTGGCGGCCGAAAAAGCTCTCTTGACAGAAGTTATAGAGACACTCGTTGGCGGCATTGTTGAGCAACTGATCTAACGCCGAGCCTGTGGCAGATGTGGGAGCAAAGCCGGGGAAATCCACGATGGAGACAGAGTTGGCGACTTGATCAGGAAGAACGGATATCTTAGAGTTGATCTGTTCCATAACATATGCTACGAGAAGAGAGTAGAGAGCTCGTGCAAGCTCATCAGCGTTGGCACGCGCACCTTTGGGATCCAACATGACTGTCACACGCTCGCGGTAAAGGGTCTTCGATTTGTATCGCAAGCCCTGCTCCAAGTCGGCAATGGAAACGCCGAGGAAAGTGGCGATGGGAGTCAAACTATCCTTGTTCTTCACCATTGTAATCTGCTCACCACCTTCATGGGAGTATCCTCCGCTGTCGTCGGCAGCGGGGGTTGTGGACTGGCCTGTCTCGAACTCTAGTTGACCAATGTGGAGAATGGTTGCCATGATTTCACAGATTCCGGCGATGTCGTGCTTGGAGAACTCAAGCTTGCGGAGGGCAGTCTTGAAGTCCTGGAAACCCTTGGCATCATCTATTCCCACCTTGAGTTGGGTCGGGTGTCCAAGGTAGCGCCATCTCTTGTTGGCGCCGAGAGATGTACGAGTACCTGCAGGGTCGGCACCGATGGAGTCAAGTGAAAGATGCTTCCGCTCAGCAGGGCTAGTGCCGGAGAGAAGATAGTATAGGATGTGGTAATTGCGCTCTCCGGTTGGGACAGAAGCAATTCTGCTCCTCTCCAGACGATGAGCTAAAAATTGAGCACCGAGTAGGGTAGCGTGATGTGAAGTCGAAGTATTATACTGGAGCTCCAACAGCAAACCGGCCTTGGAAGCAGCAGGGGTAGTGAGCGATTTAGTAGTGGTGAATGCATCAAAAACGAAGTTGGCGTGCTCAATCTTCTTGGACAGCGGCGTTGCTGAGTATGAGAGAAGGGACCTCAGGAGATGACCACGAATGGTCGTCTTGCCAGCACCGGACTCTCCCCTAGTTGTCGTGTCAGTTATGCGTCTTGTGCACCTGACTAACAAAAATTGCTGGGTGTATGGAGATGTAACCCAACGAGGACATGACATGACATGACTTACAGAAACACAATGGCTTGATCTTCAGAGCGCTGTCCGAGGCGCAGATACGCCCTTTGAGCCAGGTCTTCGGCGGCCTGTTGCGCGCTTCCATCCTTTCCACCATCGGGGCCCCGGCTGGCATCTGTGTATGTGTTGAGGGAGATTACTGCGTGAGACGAGAGCGACGAGGTGGGCAGATGCTGATGGAAGCGGCTGGCCAAATGGGCAGTCAAATGCGTGTCGGACTGCAGATGTTGGGGAAGGGAGGGCAGCGATGTGATGGCATACTGGGGCACGTTGCCCGTGAAGGAGTTGTTGGCCATTGTTGGCAGACGCGTCCCCGGGGGAGCGTTGAGCGAGCGGAAAGGTCAGGCCGGTGCGGATGGGGATGCTGGGGGCTCGCGAGTGGTTGTGATGATGGTGAATGAAACGGGTGTGTGGTGCTGCGAGGGTGAATGGACGGTGTTTTGGCGTGGAATGCAGCTGGGGTCAGGAGAAAACGCGAGGGTTGCAAGCGACGGTTGGCCCTTCCAAGCAACAGAAATTACAATCAGCGAGTGTGGAAGAAGAGGTACAAACGAAGGAAAAAAGGATTAGAGGTGAGGGAAGAGGCTGGACGAGGCCAAAGGGGATGGAGAGCAATGGGCAGTAGCAGCAAGAGGCGAGCGGCTTCACAAAATGATGGGATGGGCCTTGCTGGGTTCTGGCTTTGGTGCATCGCCCATTGCCTGCTAGACTTGGCTGGGCGGGCTGGCGGGGGCCCAAGCGCATCGCCGCCTCGGGAGGGAAAAGGGGCCTGCAAAAATAGATTTAAAACCGCTATTTGGTGGTATTGGCCTGTACATTATTTACAGATGCGTCTGGCGCCTCCGATCACGTCTCCAGGTCTCCACTGCTCTGCTTATTGATGATGGGCAGCTAACGACGTTTCTGGCGGCCAGCAGGAGAAAACAGGAACATTCCGAGTCCCGCTCACTCAGCCAGGCTGGCAACAGCTTCAGGCGTCGCCGTTGCCTGTTGATACATTTGTTTGACTTTGGGCCGTTCCAAAGGTAACATGTACGAGAACGGCGAGGCGAGGTGTGTTGCCATGTTGACGTGGATTTCTTGTTGCTGTGGGCGCGCTGTTTTCTGCTCCGGACTTTGCTGTCAACATGTGAGACGAGAGAAGTCCCTGGCGGAGATTGGAGCGGCGTCCGCAGAGTGGGCAAATGCGTAGATGGACGAACGAGTGAACGAGGGGGCAATCGTCATGATACCCGCAACCTGACCAGCCCTAACCCAAACTCTATGTCTGCCACCATTCACCATTCGAGTGCAGTACGCGGTATTGTTCGCCTGCATAGAGTACAAGAAAAATGGTCAATCAACAGTCAAATCATCATGTCACCTGCAGAAGCTGCAGAACCAACGCGTTTCAACAGCCATGACCCGCGATTGCTTCACCAACGGCCTTCACTCCCAGCCCTGGAGCCTTGGTACCATGTACCGTCGAATCCAAGTCTGGGGTAGATCGCTGCACGCCGTCATGCAACTTTTCGTATCGATTGCGCGTTCAAACCCAGCATCATCGATGGCCTGTGGCCGCGGGTAGAGTGACCGCTTGCACGCAATGTATCACGCTGAGTGGACGGGTTTCGCTGGCTGGTGAGCCTCTCCACCTTAGGACGGCAGTAGTCTGTCGAGTGTCGAGGCTAGAAACCGTTGCTGTTTTCGCCATATGCCAGCTGCCATCCGAAGACCAAAGCTTGAGACCAAGGCGGCGGTGGAGCAGAGCTGCAGAGGCTGTGTATGGCCTGAAAGAACCTGACAGACGCAAAAAATATACAGGCCCCAAAGTGGAGGTTATAGCGCAGGGCAACCTGGAAAATTCTCACTCTCCAATACTACACAAGCCTCGAGCTACCGTTTCTGGACGCAGGTCGACGGCCCACCTTGGTCACCCTGTCCATCCTGTCCATCCTGCCCATCCTGCCAGAAGGTGATTCTGGAAAATTTACGGCAGCTCCAAGACTTTGACGTCAGACTCGGTGCTTCAAGCATAGCCGCGTCGGGGGAATAGCCGCAAGAGCGAACGACACAGTGCACACTCTAACTGGGACTGGGGAAATGAAGCGTGTCAAGTCAGTGGAGATTCGGATGCGCACCCTTCATTGTGGCCAAGGGTGACGGTTGTGGTCATTCGAGGGAGATCTACCCCCCATGGCCCCAAGCACTCAACCAAAGCAGGCCGGAAGCGATGGAAGCATGGAAGGGGTGGAAGGGTGGGAAGGGCGGAAGCGATGGGGCCGCCGCCTATCGATAGAGAGTCGATATAGAGAGCCAATATTGAAATATTCCCACTCGTGCTCGCACAGCCCAGCAGCAGCCCGTACTTTAAGACAGACAAGACAGCAGCGTCATGGTTGTTTTGCCGTGTTGTGTTCAGGCCATGCCCGTCCAGCTCGCGAGGACAGCAGCCACGGGAGCCATGGGAACCAAAAAGCAGCTCCAGCAGCTCCAGCAGCAAAGTAAACAATACATAAACAGCCGACTAAAAATAGGGGGATCGTGTGAGAGAAGGCGATTCCGCCGAATCGTGTGAGTGGGTTGCTTTGTGCTTGGGACGCCACGCCGCCCGTAACAGCGCACAAGTTGGTCACCAATTGGTCACACTCACACGCGCACACACTGGGGAGTGCCCGCAACAAAGCTGGTGGGTGGCAACGAAAAAAACAGGCGTTGGCCAACCCCCGTCGTCCCGACGCCGCCTCCTGAATGTCTGGTCTGGTGTCTGGTGCATTGATGATTGATTGATACAAGCATGAAATTGATTTGTCCCCCTGCAAATCCCCTCTATCGTTACCGCAGCGCTAGGCCCAATCCAGCACCCTAGCTCCCTGGGCCGCCGCCCGCTGAGGAATGGAGAAATCGCCCTCAGCCAACAAAACATCACGGCTTCTGCTCTGCTCTGCTCTGCTCTGTTTCCGTCACCCGCCTCTGCGTCGTCGCTGTTGCGTTTCTCTTTTCCCACACAATCGTTTTAATTCTTCCCTTCGTTTTGCCTACGCCGTTGTAATTCCTGCGAGGAGCCGAGACGCACCTTCCCACCCCATCTCATCCCATCTCATCCCCGTCCCATCCTCCCTTCTTCCCACGTTCGTCTCGTACACCCTCGCCCCGTACTCTCGGATTGGGAACAACTCTCGCTCGCCCTGACGGACACTCGCTATCCCAAACCACCTCCATCGCACCCACTCTCGCTCAACTCCCTTCGCATCGACTCCCAAATAATCCCAACCGCGGAAGGGGCTCATCGCCTCAGCCCGTCACCATGAGCTTCGTCAACAATTCTCGCATGTCGGTCTACTCGACCACATCAACCGCTGCTCCCCGTACTGGCAACCCTTCATCCCAGGTGTCGACCACTACCCTGCTCAACACGCTCAACTCGACCTACAAGCACGGCCAGCCATACAACCTTGAGGCCAGCACCAGTCTCGTTGTCAACACATGGATCAACTCAAGGAGCATGGTCAACGACCGCATCGGCGGCACCGTCGACCTTGAGCTCGGTCGAAAGGCCTGGGAACACGCTCGTCGACGTGCCGAAGATGGCTGCATCATATTGGGGTGAGTTTGACTATACATTGACTGTCTTGTCCCGAAACCTTCCAACTGACTCCCTTTTCAGTTCTCTGCACGAGTCCACACCCTCATTGTTTTCGCCTTTCATTTCAGGCCTGCCGCTCTCCATTCCAGGCAATTTCTACATTGCCCTCGAGGCATTGAAGGCCTTCACCCACTGTGTAACCCCCCACAACCCCTCATACCCTCGTCACTCGTCTCTGGCCGCTGTCTTCACAATCAACCTGGCCGGCAGCCTTGTGGGAGCCGAGATCAAGCTCTCGACCTCCGGCATCGACGTTAGGCAAGGCCTTTTGCAAATTCCAGAACATCCAGGCTTCCGTGCTTTCGATGTCTTCTACTATCTCAACTCAGCCTCAGCCAGTAGGGCCGAGAAAGAGTTCCTCAACCTCAAGCCGTTGTCAGAATACTCGCTCTTAAATAAGTCAGGCACCTACAACCCACCTTCATATCTCCCAGATGCAGATGATGCTGCCGCAGCAGAAGACTTCCGCTCTAACCTAAAGGCCATCGGTATCAAGGGCGAAAAGCTACAGAACCTCATCAGCAGCTTGACAGGATTGCTCAAGCTTGGTAACACCCTGGGCTACTTGATCGACGAGGAGAACCTCCAGTCCTTATGCGACGACTGTGGCTCGCTTCTTGACGTCGATCCTGAGATTCTCAGGCGAAAGTTGAGTGCAAATGAGCGCGAAATTGCCATTGCCGGCATTTACGAATCCATTGTAGACTTTGTGATTGCTCATGCCAATGCCACAATTCGAAACGACATCCGAAGCACCAAAGCTGCTTTCACTTCTGGGAGCAGTGACAGTGGACAGCCTGGTATGTTGACGCCTGGATCTGAAGAGGAGGCTGGAGACATTGTCAACGTTACCGTGGTCGAAATTCCGAGCCGAGCACTTGGCAAGGCCGTTGCTCTTCGTACCGTGTTCGATGACACAGAGGGAATCAATGCCGAGATGAAGGAGGACGGCGTACAACTAATACCAGCCGGGGCATCTGTCCTCGAGGGCATGCGAGAGGCCTTGCAGAACTGCGAAGCCGATTTGAGCATCGAGGGCCATGCTTACCAACAACGACAAGCGGATCTGGATAAGCGTGAGGCTGTCCTCGAGAAGATTGCCCTTGACATTCATGAACAGGACAACTTCGTCAAACAAGTCCTTATGCCTGTCCCCGGTAAAGGCATCGTCCTGGGCAACCACGGCCGTTTCGATCTCCCAATGACAGTTGCCAGTAGCAGAGTCTGGTTCCAACTTGCCCTACACCCCACGGATGCTAGCCCCTCGTCTCTCACTGAGGACGTCAACTCCACATGGCAAGCCGGTGTTGTGTCCCGACAACTTCGTGACTGGCGATTGCCAGAATGGGCAAATCGCCGCAATCGATCACTAGACTTCACGGCCGACTTTGACCACCAGGAGTTCTATGAGCGCTATCACCTTCTTGGATGCATGGAGGGCAAAGATGGTATCCAAAACTGGATCCTCGAGCGCGGATGGAGCAACGGAGAAATTGTTGTCGGCCACCAACGCGTTTGGGTTCGAGAAGGCACATGGTGGGAAGCCGAATCCCAGCTTGACCTGAAAGGACAGGAAATTGGATCAGCGAACATGCTCGGCAATATGGTTGGGGCTGGAGGTCTTGAGAGCGGATACTCTACGCAGAGCCCCGCCATGGGCAGCGGCTTTTTCCCTCCCCTTCCGGATGCCACTCCTCAAGCCCCAGAAAACCCTTTTATGCAGCGTCGCCAAAGTTCAGCAACCATGGGTGCTCGAAGTGCAGTCGCCAAATCTGTCGCGCCAACTACGACCGTCGCCCAAAGTCGCCCAGGTGATTACGGCCTTGGTACAAAGGGCGACGAGAACAAGGGGATTACTTACTACGACGCGGAGTCTGGAGGCAACATGATTATCACAGAGCAGCCAATCACTTTTGGTCGGCGTGTCTGGGTAGTATTTGTCTGGTTTATCACATTTTTGATTCCTTCGCCCTTGCTTAAGTTCGTCGGCCGTATGAAACGACCTGATGTCAGAATGGCTTGGAGAGAAAAGGTCGTTCTTGTTCTCCTCATCATTCTGATGAACGCCATCATCGTCTTCTACATCATCTGGTTCGGAAAACTGCTGTGTCCCAATAAGCTCAAAGTCTGGGATACCAAAGAAGTCAAAAGCCACCAGGGAGAGAACGACTTTTATGTCAGTCACCACGGTTCCGTATACGATATTTCAAGCTTTTGGAAAAAGCAACACAGTGACTCGAACCTCAAAGTCACCAAAGAAAACATGCTACAATTCGCCGGCCATGACATGAATGACTATATTGTTCCTCCTCTCAATCTCGCTTGTCCCAACCTCGTCAAAGATGACCAGATGGAATTGCGGCTGAACAACACTCTTGAGTTCCCAGAGGGTCAACACAAGTCTGGCAAGATGACAAATCGTGCAGATAGTGATGCGTTGAAGAAGACGGATTGGTATCCCAACGTCTTCCTTCCTAAAATGCGCGAGTTCCGGAAGGGTGATCTCGTATGGGATTCAGGCAAGATCAAATCCGAGGGCGAGAACTTGAACCACATGTGGTTCCGTTTGGATGATAGGATCTACGATCTGACCAACTATTTCAAAACCCTCGACGATATGAACGACATCGCGGCTTACCATTTCCTCGATACGGAGTTGGAGAACATGGTTAAAAACTTCGCTGGTACCAACCTGAAAGAGGACTTTACCAACAAGCTGAACACAACCGCTCAAGCATACAATTTGCAGTGCCTTGACAACATGTTTTACATCGGCAAAACTGATTTCCGAAACCAGGCCCAATGCAAGGTCAACGATTATATTCTTCTTGCTATGGCCATTGTCATTTGTAGCGTCATTGTCATCAAGTTCTTGGCCGCCCTACAGCTTGGTTCTAGGAAGCGGCCCGCAAATCAGGACAAGTTTGTCATCTGCCAGGTTCCCGCTTACACTGAGGGCGAGGATCATCTGCGAAAGGGTCTAGATTCGCTGACCGCACTCGCCTACGACAATAAGCGCAAGCTCATCTGTGTCATTTGTGATGGTATGATCGTTGGTGGTGGTAACGATCGGCCCACGCCCAAGATTGTCTTGGACATTCTTGGTGTTGATCCCAAGGTTGATCCACCTGCGCTCCCCTTCTGGTCCGTCGGTACTGGCAGCGAACAACTGAACTATGGAAAGGTTTACTCAGGATTGTATGAATTCGAAGGCAATGTTGTTCCTTACATTGTCGTCGTCAAGATGGGCAAGGAATCCGAGCAGAGCAAGGCCAAACCTGGTAACCGTGGAAAACGAGACTCTCAAATTCTCCTCATGAGCTTCCTCAACCGTGTTCACCATCGCTCCGCCATGAACCCTCTCGAGTTGGAAATGTTCCATCAAATCAATAATATCATTGGCGTAGACCCAGAACTCTATGAGTATCTTCTCATGGTAGATGCCGATACCATGGTTCGACCCGACGCCCTGAATCGTCTGGTTGCAAGCTGCGCTAATGACTCTAAAATTGCTGGTATCTGTGGTGAAACCAGTTTAGAAAACGAAGAAAGATCTTGGTGGACAATGATCCAGGTCTACGAGTACTATATTTCTCATCATTTGTCCAAGGCTTTTGAGAGTTTGTTCGGAAGTGTTACTTGTTTGCCTGGTTGGTAAGTCACATTGGTCCAATTTAATCTTGCTCTCTAGTGACCATTTGCTAACCCTCTCGTCAGTTTCTGCATGTACCGTCTCCGAACAGCTGATAAGGGAAGACCTCTCATCATTTCCGACAAGGTCATCCGGGACTATGCCGACTGCAACGTGGACACCCTGCATAAGAAGAATCTACTCTCTCTTGGTGAGGATCGTTACTTGACGACGCTGATGACGAAGCACTTCCCCAACATGTCCTACAAGTTCATCCCAGATGCCTTCGCTATGACCGCCGCCCCCGAAACATGGAGCATTTTGCTGTCTCAGAGACGTCGTTGGATCAACTCCACCGTCCACAATCTGGCTGAACTTATGTTCCTTAAGGACTTGTGTGGTTTCTGCTGCTTCAGTATGCGTTTCGTCGTCTTTATCGACCTTTTTGGTACCATCATTATGCCGTCTGTGTGCGTCTACCTTGCCTACCTCATTTATCTACTTGCCACCAAGACCGGTCAATTCCCATTGTTCTCCATCATCATGTTGGCGGCTGTATACGGTCTGCAAGCTCTCATCTTCCTCATCAAGAGGCAGTGGCAGCATATCGGCTGGATGATCATCTACCTCCTTGCATTCCCGATCTTTTCATTCGTTCTGCCTCTTTACTCGTTCTGGAAGCAGGATGACTTCTCGTGGGGTAACACACGTGTTGTCATTGGCGAGAAGGGTACCAAGAAGGTTGTAAGCACCGATGATGAAGGATTTGACCCTAAGAGTATTCCTCTCCAGAGGTGGGATGATTATGCCCTTGCCAACGGCCTTCCTGGTCGTCGTGGTGTTGTTGGACACCCTTCCGAAAAGGGTGGTCACAGCCAATACGAAGATGATGGCTATGAGATGAACGACATGCAATCCGTCTACTCGTCTGTTAAGCCAGCATCAACAATCATGACAAATATGCGCCATATCTCCCATATGCCACCCTCCCAATCTCCTGGACCCTATCAATCTATGCAACCCCGCCACTCATCCTACTCCAATTTCTCCCGCTATCAAGACAACCCTCAACCAGAGAATGGCCGGTTGATGTCTATGGGTGGTATGAGTGACCACTATGCACAGCCATCGCCTTATAGCGATCGCCCTGGCATGGGTGGCTTCCAGTCTTCAGATAATCTCATGGCATCCACGCCTCCGATCCGTGGACGAAGCCCTCTTGGCTACGCCCAGTCCCGACCAGGTTCCACAGTCAACTTCCAGAACATGATGAATGGACCAAGCGATGCTACCATCACCGAAGTTGTGCAAGCCTGTTTGAGGGAGGCTGATTTGGATCGCGTGACAAAGAAACAGATTGTTGCATTGGCGGAGCAGAGATTACAGACGCAACTTACCGGCGAGAGGAGGATATTCCTCAATCAACAAATCGACCTTGAACTTGCCAATATGGCATAAATGTCGGTATGTTCGGAGTAGAAAAGTGCTGGACTGATTTTTGAACTAAATGGACGATGCATCAGCGGTGTTTGTACTCATCTTTTCTCTTTCCTTCCGTGTTTCATCATGTCTCCATGACGAGCAGTCTTTTCGCCTTGATATTCTGTTCTTGACAGAGGTCTATCTAGCTACGTCGCTCCTTACCATTTGCTCTCCGGCGTATTCTTGGGAAAATAGTCAAGTTTTTTATTTCGGAACTGGATTAGGGGTTGGACTCGCATGTTGAGAGAGCTATGCTCATTGTGTTTTGATATTTCCTTGATAATGATGTAATTGGAAGGGAGCGCGAGTAAATAGATCCTTAATACACCAAATCTACAATCACCAGTCTTTTGGCATCATTTGTGTATTTTCGAGGAGCCCATTGATGACATCGCAGCAAGTGGCACGTGCTGTTCGATAGCCTTGGCATCCCCAGCCCAACTGCTGCGCGGCCAGTATAGACACCACTTAGCTCCGCCATCCCCGACTTCCCGCAATATACACCGCAGCCCACTTACCCACCCCTTTGACCTGTTCCCCCATCTCTCCACCCGCTACCTACATTTTCCGCCCTGCCACCCGTTTGCAATGGCACCGAAACGTATCGAGCAACAAGAAGTCGAAAAGTACTGGGAGATATTTAGCTCCTTAGCCAATGGAGCTACCCACCTTGACGGCGCGCAAGCAGCACCCGTGCTTAAGAACTCACACCTCCGCGACGACCAGCTAGAGCGAGTCTGGGATCTTGCGGATGTGGACAATGACGGCAAGCTAGACTTTGAGGAGTTTTGCGTTGCTATGCGGCTGATTTTCGATTTGATCAATGGGGTATGTGACCATGCGTGGATGAGCGTCATAAACCCGGAAGGCAGATACAAGAATGCTGTCTGCAGGCTGAGAGAATTGATTTGAAACAGATCGGTTTAGAGACAGAGCTAATTGACAACATCTATATAGGAATCCGTTGACGTGCCCAAATCGCTGCCCGACTGGCTTGTTCCTGAATCCAAAGCCCATCTTGTACAAGCAACTCGTGCCCTCACCGGCTCACAGCCCGCGTTCGAACCTGTCGAAGACGAAGATGATACTCCTGGCCTGAAAGACGGCTTCGACTGGTACATGTCGCCCAACGACAAGTCAAAATATGAGGAAATATACACCGCGAACCGCGACGGTCACGGCAACGTTAGCTTCACCGATCTAGCAGGGCTCTTTGAGTCTCTAGATAATGTTCCCGACTCCGACATACGATTTGCATGGAACCTCGTGAACCCCAAAGCCAGAGAAGCAGTAGGAAAAGACGCCTGCCTAGCATTCCTCCACATCCTGAACCAGCGCAGCGAAGGCTTCCGAGTACCGAGGAGCGTGCCCCCAAGTCTCCGCGCGAGTTTCGAAAAAGGCCACATTGACTACGACATCGAAAAAGCAGGCACAACCCGGTGGGCAGAGCGCGGTGAAGACAATACGGCAACAGGCCGCAAAGCCAAATTTGGCGACGCCTACCTCACGCGTCTCGGCGTCGGCGACCGAGCGGCAAACTACGGCGCTCGCGCAAAGGGAACCGATTTTGGTGGCCGCACAACAGAAGATTGGGAAGAAGTCCGCTTGAAGAAACAACTCCGTGAACTCGAAGACAAAATCGCACAGGTGGAGAAAGACGCAGAGAACAGACGGCACGGCCGCAGAGGAGACAGCAAGCCCGCGCTCGTGAAGCGCGAATTAGAAATGCTGCTCGACTACAAGCGTAATGTGCTGCGGGACATGGACTCTGGCGATGGTGGTGCGGTCAAGGGGCTTGGTGGTATACGCGAGGAGATTGATACGGTGAAGGAGCAAGTTGAGGGGTTGCAGGCGCATTTGGATAGGAGGCAGGAGGTTTTGGCCGATTTGAGGAGACAGATTGACGATGAGAAGGCCGGAAGATGAGGGGCCTTTCGGGGACTTTTTGTTTGCGTGAGTGGATCGATTGGGGTGAGCATGTGAGCATCTTTTCCTTCTTTCATGTGCTGGGTTCGATGGAACTAGGGCTAGGTGTGTATGTGTATATAATGAATTCTGGGTTGGCAAGACAAGATAAGATAAGATGGAATCGAATCAAACGTAAAGTTTCAAACTCACTTTTGGCGCCAATTCAAATAAGCATAAAGCGTCAACCTCGCGATACCATATCATACCATACCATATCACAACATATCATACTATATCGTCCCAGTAATGCAAGCACTCAGACGTCTTCAAAATAATCAACACGTTCACTTCCACAGAAAACTCCACAGGAGCGGTAAAGACAGTGTATTTGAAATTTCAAGAAGTACTAGGTAGAAGTGTGAGCTAAACTCATAAGGAAGCGAAATAAGTAAAACACCACAAAAAAAAACCCACCACCGTCTTGGAAAGATTGTCAATTTTCGTTTCGCTGGAGGTTTTTTTTTTCTGGATTAGATACCACACTTCCTTTTGTGCGACCTGGCTAGCTATCAAGCCTGGTAAGCTATTAAGCCAGGCAAGCCCGACCACAATCATATCCTCTACTGGGTAAACACAGACGCACATAAAGCACAATTTCACTCTTTGCCATCGCTATTCTCTCTTCTTGAGCGCGCACTCCTTCTTCGCCCCTCTCACGATGGAGTCGAAAGCTAAAAGCCGGTCTCAAGCCCTCATACCTACCTCCTCGACGACCCACAAAGTATGGCTGTTAATCGAAGACTGTATTTGCAGTTCAGCGTGATACTGAACTTTCAAGCGAAGCTCAATCATGTGTGACAGAAGACCTGTCGCTCGCTGCATTGTATGACGTTTTGCAGCAGACGGACGAGAGACTTGCAAACAAGACTTTCAGTCGGAACTTTCATCAATGATATGGCTGTGGATGCTGGCTGTAGCATCGTAGACTTGAAATCACGTCCTAGAATATCAGGCCCATTGGGGCCCAAGAAGTTAGCCCTGGAATAACAATGGCGGGCATGTGTCGAGAGCTTGAGTATGAGCGATCAAAATCGACAAATGGATGCTGCAAGTGCTGGAAATAATTCAAACGTAAAGACCATGGCCACCTTATCGACAGATGATTGCCGCGTGCAATGCCTCCAACGTTAAGGTCGACAGCAGGAAAACGAGAAAAGTCAAGAACGAAAACAAAAGCACTAAGCATATGGAGAGCGTGCATACCAGTTGACATCACTGAGCTGTAGTTTCCTGGCTCGCTGGTTGCTACGATTATTGCCAGCTTTATCGAGGCGCGGTTGGGCGTACGGGTTGTGGGTCTTGTCCAGACCTCCTTGAGCAGTTTCAGTACGTCGTCTATTAGCGTTGGGTTGAAGGGCGAAATGAAAGGGTGATTCACCATCTGTGTCGTTGTCATCTCGGAGATCGTAGTTCAACACGAGATTCTTGATTCGCTGCTGCTCCTCCTTCTCAGCCTGCTGCTTGCTTCGCATAGCGACAGCAAAGGTCGAGTCAGAGGGCAGGTCAATGGAGCGAGTTTGGGTCTTGTTTCCACGCTTGCTGAGAAGAGAGAACTTCATTGTGTTCATGGGAGCGACCTGAAGAGGTGCTTCATTCGCTGTCTCTTCGATGTTGGCAGGGGCATCGCGAGCACGGCGCATAGGTAGCGGGACATCGAAGACTGGCTTGCGTTCGAATTTGCGAGACTCAACGCTTTCTGCCATGAGCTTTGCAAGTTCGCGATCAAACTCGGCTTCGGCTTCAGGATCTCGCTCATCTTCTTGCCTGGTGACGATGATTTGCTCCTCTTCATCATCTGAGGAGACCTGCTTAATAGGCTCATCGTCTCCAGAATCCTGAGTTATAGTGTTAGTCTATTGAGCGAAATTATGGTTAAGGAATGCACAAACGTCTGCTTCTTCGCCAGAAGACTTGTCGTCCTCGCCTTCTGGTATATCTACGTCTTCGTCCTCTGGACCGTCATCGTCGTCCGACGCCGATAAGTCGTCATCCTCAGGCTCCACCGGTTTGTCGTTCGAAGTCATCTGATAGTTCTGTTTCACGGCTTCTGCGAAAGCATGAGAAGCTTCTTCGAAATCAGTGATCAGTTTCCATTGTGGTCGAGTAAGGTTATAGGCATCCTGAATGATGAACTCGACATCCATAGGTGGTGGATCCTTCAGACAAATATAGAACTGAAAGTAGGTCAGAAAGAAGTCAAGTTTCTTCTTTGCAGCGCCCTTGTCGTAATACATGCCGCAAGTCTCCAGAAGATTGCACACTAGGCGAATGCGAAAGTAGTCATCAGGTGCGTCCAGTGGATTCATTGCGCCTGGCCGTGCGTATCCACCTTCCCATCCGTAGTTTAAAAGTTTGTACAAGGCATCAAAGATGAGTGGGGAGTCAACCAATCGATAAATGTATAGTTCACCAAGATACTTGACTTCTGCAATCCTTCGCTGGTTGAATTTGAAGTCGTTCAATTCGAGTCCGAAGGTAATAGACTCAAGAAGATCGTCAATGACGGAGATTGCAAAGTCTTGATGATATCGGTGGATCGTTCCAAGGATGACTGCCAGCAGATGGATGTTGCTGTACCGAATTTTTCCAGGCTTCGAGAAGACTTTGTGCAAAAGACTTACGATGTCTTGTTCCTCCCAATGCATCTTACGGATCTGCTTGACCGTCTTGTCCAATGTCCGACGAGTCAGATCTTGGTACATGATCTTGCGGAGGAATAGCTCGATAGGAGTTCTCTCCTTCTGCTCAATAGCTGCACGCTCGGGGGGATTGACATAATAAACAGCATTCTCGATAAGCATGCGCTCCTGTTGGCCAAGGACTTGGGCTCCTTTCTTGCGTTGCAAGGTTTCCAAGAAGGATGCCATACGAGGGGAGGTATCTGGGTTGCGAAGGAGATACCGCCCGCAGTTCTCAAGTAGGTTACAGATGATTTCAATATTCATCCTCGAAAAGTCATCCAGGCTGACCTTGAGGCAGTGGAAAATGACATGCTCCGGAACAACTCCAAACTTGGTGAGCTCAGCCAGATACCGTACGTTTTGTGTCCTGACCTGTCCAAGGAAGTCTTTCGATTTGCGTCTCTGAAGGCTACGAAATTCTTCGTCAAGGTACGAAACAAGCCCCTGGGAAACGTCTGGCATGTATTTGCCAAGGGTTGCAATGAGTCTCGAGTATAATGGTAACAGATCTGATCGACCCTTTGGAATGTCCTGAACGGCTTTGATGAGGCGGTTTCTTGATGCTTTGGAGTTCAAGAAGCAGAAATCGATAGCAGTCTGGTCGACTGCATCCTTCGTGTTTAGCTCAGGTAAACGGGCGAGAACAGCATCGACTTGAGCACCAACAGACTTGTTCGCAATCGCAGTAGACTGATCATCCGCGTCGGTAGCTTTCGCTTCCGCAGAGACATCAGCGGTATCCTTTTCACCTGTCTCAGGCTTCATCTCAACCTTCTTTCCAACTTGCTCGTCATTATCTGTCTTCTTCTTTTTCGGTTCCTCGAGTAGAATACCGGGCACCCGGTCCTTAAGATCAATGAGGTTTTCATAGAAACGTCGTTCTTCCTCGTCTTCCCAGATGCCGGGTCCGTCGCCTTGCCCCCTGAGGTAGTCTCCTGCCTTGACAAGGCCAATTGTGCCGTCCCCAGTACTCGCAGAACTGTCTTTTTCCTTGAGATCAGGCATGTCCAGACCTAAGACATCGGCCAACACCTGGGCATTGGAAGCAAGTCTCTCCTGAGCCTTCATCTGTTTCTCATAATTTGCCTGACGATCCTCGAATACCTCCCCAGATTTGACATATGCTTCCGCATTCTTACGACCTTGATTAACCAGGTGCTTTTGATCACGCAACAGGTGGGCTTTCACGTCCTCGAAATATCGCGTGAAAATATTCTTGAATCGCTGCTGCAACTCTGCCGAAATTATGGGCGGGTCGTTGCTTGACGGGCTATCATCTTCCGTGACTGAGGCCGCGTCCTCATTCTTGTCGGTGGTAGTGCTTCCATCTTCATTGACGGTCTTACGACCTTCCGACATCTTAGCTCCGAGAATATCCCATGCGAATGCCTTAACGAAGATGACTACCAATGGCAGGTTGATGTGCTCACGGTCGTGTCCGAGCATGTCCTTCAGCACCTCGAGCGGAAAGGGCTCTGCATCCGCGTCTCCTCGAGTCTTAGCCCTGCTTGCCACGTCTATCAGTTTAACATTCTCCTTAGTCTTACCCGCCTCTTCAGGTCGAGTAACATCATCCAGGCTCCTCAAAACGCCTACCAGCCAGAGCTCGGTTGCCACTCGCAGCAGCACACGTTGGCGAGCCAATCGTTCCTTCTCTTCCCTTTCACGAACGTCTTGCGCTAGCGTCTTCAGGTGTGACTTGTCCGGTGTCGCCAATCCTCTGCCGATGTACCACCCGATGAATCCGGTGAACTCCGTAGGCCCAAATCGCTGGTGTAAGGCGCTCACGATTTCGACGCCGGTGGCGATCTCTCCGGGAGACTTGAGCTTGCAGAGGCCTTCGTAGCAGGCGGAGATGATCTCGGAAAGGTACTTGTGGAGGGACAAGGTTCGGATTTCCTGAACAAATTGAGATTGCGAGGCAGCATTGACGGAGGTTCGTAATCGTTTGATAAAGGCAGTGTTCTTCTTCATGGACGAGTCAAGAGAGCCTTGTACAGGAAATACATCTATGGGAAATGTGAGCGCGAAAGCAAATGAGCCGCGGGGCGCGTCATACCCTGTTCACCATCCCAAGCTCTAATGTTGAGCTCGCGGAGCTCTCCTACTTTCTGTCAGCGCATTGCGAGGGCGAAATATGGTTGTACATACGTTTCCTCTGCCTCTCCATGGTGGAGGAGGCGGTCCCGCAGTTGTGGAGGGGCGGGAGTTGATAGCAAGGGTCGGTTACGATGAGCGCACATGGAAAATTGGAGGTATGTTGGGCGCGGCGTCGATGAGCATTTGACTGGTCGCAGCTCGAGTCAGCTCGCAGCAGGGCGAGGGAAGTTGTTTGGTTGGCAAGGGAGCAAAGGGAAGTCGTCTTTTGGCGAATTCCCGGCCAGCGGTTTGTGAAGTTCGTGCTGCAGGTACGCTCGAGCGCTCCCACTGGCCTTATCGGAGGATGACATAAGCAGCCCGCGAGGACCTGGGCGACTTCAACGATGACGTGCGTTGGGACTCGACACCTTCACGATGATTTGTATCTTCTTGAGCCTGCTATCTTCTCTTACCAACAAGTAGTCTTTCCATACCACCCAGTAACTGCGAACCCGATCTAAACGTCTAACACAGGATTAGCGTCATCCTTCACCCCCAGCAAGCCTGCGTACTTTTACTCGCTGTACGAAGTAGCCTTGCAATCTCGAGTTGATGACTCAAAAGCGTGCATAGCGATAAGCTACCTCCTATCATAACGATGGCATCAATTCATAAGCCGTGTAACACAAGCAATCTACCTTCAAACCCGCAGTAGCTCGATGACCATAGAAAGGTCATCAACAGACAACCACAGAAAACTTTCGCCCAGAAAACACATGCGGACAATAAGATTGATCCTTTCCACAAGGGAAAAGCACTAGGAGGGTCCATGAAAGGTTATATCAGAGTGAGCAGCGAAAAAATCACTGAGCTTAAATACACGCCGGCAGTTAGGCAAGACAGTTTGCCAGGTTATGCACTCTAAAGCCAGCCGTCTAGGATTCGCCAGTGGAACGAATCTAGGCTTGCAGCGATGCAAGTCTGAGCATTTTGAGCCAGCCTGCTTACGCCAGGGTCGGCCTGAATACGGAAACCCGGAAAGAGCTCCAAGGCTGTATTACCCCGCTGACTAAAGACTGGCAGCTTGGTCATACTTCTTTAGGCCGGAGTATTGAGGCGAATAGAGACCTTATAGTTGAACGTGGCTTGAATTCAGTTGCTACCCAAAATAGTTTCTCGATGCGAAGCATCCAAACCTTCACCTATCCCCGTCTTTCTTGCTAGCTCCACTTGAATCCTCCACCCATTTTGACAAGTGATACTTGCCTCAAAAGGCGTAGATCTCCAACGATAAGCCTCGATATCCCAAGTGCTCGATATGGCCCTACCACCGGTGTTCTTATTTGTGAACGCCAACCCGACAGATGACCAGCCAACTCATACGAGTCAAATGCGGTCTCATGTCAGAAAAAGGAACCTAGCAGTAATGCAGCATAACCGAAATCGACAGGGAGATAATTTCGTAATGAATGGCACAGCACCCCGGGGTCGTACCAAGAGAAAAATCAACCCAAGAGGAAAAGCTCATTGCGAGTTACGAGGTATGCAATGGACCTCATTTGCAAAAGATGACTTGCTAATCATGTTCATTTCTTACCCTTGGCGAAACCAAGGGTAAAAACGTCAACTTCAACAGAAGATTGCGCCGCTGCCAAACATGTGAAACAAGCAAGTAATGTTGAGGACGAACATCCAATTGATTGCTACCCAAGCTTAGTCAAGGTACTGCAAAAGTTGAAACCCATACGATTGGATCCATATCATCCCTACACTTCACTCGCTTCAAAGAGGGTTCAGTTACCAGAAAACGTTATTGATCTTCTGTTCAAAAGCCGTAGGTGCTCTTCTTCCTCTCTTTTGATTTTGTATTAAATATGAATCAGGCACTTTTCAAAGTGTTACCGAGCCGTTATTCTGCTCTAGTCATGTTGATAGCGTCGCCAACATGGCTGCCGTATTTCCTGGCTGTTTCGAAAACACGGCGTTTACTTATGCTCTGCTCCATTCGATCGTGTTTGACTTGGAAGGTTCTCGTTTTCAACGAACATCCGCCAGTTTGAAGAGCTTAGCAATCAAGCATCTTCAGAAAAACCTTGAGTTCCTAGACGACGTTTCACTAGACCTGGTAATTGGGGCGGTGCTGATCATGTGCGGTTCTTCGGTATGTATTGCACAGAAGGAACGATTGAAAGCTTGAACTGATAAGAGTAGTATCGATCAAACCAATCGTTAGAGCACCAAATCCATTCAGCGGGTCTTATCAAGTTGGTAGATTATGGAAAAGCCAAAAGCCGGCATCTCAGAGCTGCGACAAAAAGAGTTATGTTCTAGTAAGTGCTGTAACCTCTTTGCTAAGATGCACTCGCTGATCGCAACAGGCAAGATCTCATTGGCGCTACATGTATAGGAAGTCGAAGAAGGTTCTCTCACTTGACTTTCCCAGAAATATCCTCAATCGTGGACCCGATAGCCACACCAATAAGAGAACTCCCCCGGGGATTCGCGGCTCACCAGGACGTGCTGATCAACGGCCTGCAGGGTTGCATCAGGGATGTTGTCTCACTTCAAATATTCTATGAGTCCGGAAATGCGGAGACCCGTAACTTTACAGTTCTCGACAAATGGCAAGCTTCAATCGAGTCTCGGCTAGTATTTCTGATGGATTCTTGTCTCGATTTTGGGGTTATATCGGAATGTTGTCGATTGGCGACGTATATTTGCTGTTATTCGGTCTACACAGATGTGTGGAGCAACTCGTTCATTCCACTAAAGCAGGCTGAGAGACTTCTCACGTGCTTGACCGAATCTTTGAATTCTTCAATTTGGGATTCACGACAAGACCTTTTCCTCTGGCTCGTGTTCGTGTGCACTTCAGTCTTCCAAGACGCGGAGTCAAACTCCCGATTCATTAGGCAGCAGCATGAGGAGTTTATGAAACTTCTGCTTGTCACCACGAACGGTTGGGCCAACGGGGAGTCATGCATAGAGAAGGCCTTGGAGATATTCATTTATGTGGATGGATGGCTACAGCGCCAGTTTTCAAATAACCATTGGCTTGCTCTAGAGATCACACTCAAATGCGTCATAGAGGCGTGAGATCATTCAATTGATGGGCGATTGAGGGTTCAAACGAGCTTGTTAAAACTGCAACCCATATTCACTACATACCAGTCTTGTATCACTAGGAAAAAGCAGTTCTCCCTTCAAAATTGCTTTCCCTCAGCCCGTACTCTTCACTTTCCACTGGTACATATACCAAGCTACTATCCACTGCCAACCACACTCCCAGCAAGAAAAATTGGCTTTCGATTGACAAAATTCGGGACGTCCCCCATGACCTCCGTGGATCCTTCACTTGCAAGAGCTGCCTTATAAGCTGCCTCATCTTTCCAAAGCATCACAGTAGCGATACGATAAGCTGGCTTTTCGCCCGTCGCAGAAGCATATTCGATGACTTCCCACCTCAGCATTCCAGCTTTCTTCCAATGCTTCTCAACGAGAGGCATGTGTGTTTGTAGGTAGTATTGCAGATCGAAGGTTGTATTGTCATCGTTGGGGTAGAGGACGGTGGAGTTGAATGTCATGGCGATGGAAGGCGTTTAGTTGGCTTCAAAAGTGTGGGAAGATATTGGTGGGGGATAGTAAGGTCAAAGTAGCAGAATGGATGGGTTGTTTGTGGAATTCTCACTTCTCACGCTGGGCTTTTATCTTCAGTTAGGCCTTCCTCACCATGTAAGCTGTGCTTACCATTACGCCATGTCTGCAAGCTTAGTCGTCTATTCGCGACAAATGTCTCTGGAATTTCCCGAAGGCGACTATTTTTGGTAGGTATATCAAAGGCCAATTGATCGTAGGTAATGACTGGGGAAAGCTTTATGGAAGGTAAGCGCACGCATACACAGGTGTAAACCAAAAATTAAATGTAAATGCCGTGTGTAACGAAACCTTCCTGGATAGGAAGCCCATAGGAGAACTTTTGAGTAGTCGTAACCATTAGCAGAGAGGTAGAGGATGAGTAAGAAAGCCCGCATTCCCAGAGAGACTAAGGGGGCCTTGCTCTAGGCAATCATTTGTTTCCATGGGCTACATAGATTATGCACTTGCTTTAGACACAACGCGATATGACGTCGTAAGCTGTTGATTTAGTTCTCTCGCATTTCATGCGTCCCACAGACAAAGTCTATAAATTTGGCTGTGTTTTGAGCATTGAATAGATGCAATCATACAGAAGTCAAGAAAAGTCAAATTGCAGAATATATTTTCGCCAAAATTTTCGTATTTCGCCGTTTTGATATTTGAAATCCACGTCATGTTTCAGCAAGAATTGCCAAAGCACATGAAAGCCCTCAGACTTGTTGACGTGAGTATCAATATGCCGTGTCATGAAAAACTTCCCTATCATTAACATCTAAAAAAAGGTACAAGAAAAACTATCAGCTAAAGAGCGATGTGCCTGTTCCTACGCCAGCGCCGGGAGAAGTTCTCATCCACATTGCAGCAGCTGGTTTCTGCCACACCGACTATCAAGTTTACGAAGGGTCATACAAAACCAAGCTACCACATACGGGCTCTCATGAGCCCACTGGTACAATCGCCGCTGTGGGCCCCAACATATCTGGTAATTGGAAAGTTGGGGATCGTGTGGGTGCATATCTCTTCAGGAACCCTTGCGGTATATGCAACGATTGCAAATGGTACGCCAAAGACCATGCGGGAAAGCTGGATGCACGTTACTGCGCCAACAAAGTCATGGGAGGCATCATTGGTACAGATGGAGGATTTGCCGAATACATGCCTACAACGGACGACGCCATAATGAAGATCCCAGATGACTTACCTTTTCAGCAGGCGGCGCCAATGATGTGTGCCCGCGCTACAATCTGGACAGCGATTCTTCAGGCTGGGCTTCAGAAGGGCCAGACTTTAGCCATTGTTGGCATCGGCGGGCTTGGACTTCTTGGTGTTCAATTCGCAAAGGCTCTGGGGCATCTTGTACTCGCAGTCCATCATCACGATGCATGTTTGAGAACTGAAGCTCTCCCACTAGCTCTCAGGCCTGACTTATTTGTCTCCACGGATAGTCCTGACGTCATTGATCAAATCTCCAACTTCACCGATGGCATTGGGCTTGACGCAGCAGTCGTTTGTACCGATTCCATACCTGTCAATGACTGGATTCTTCATTAGCTTCACCCTCGCGGTACTTGCGTGGTTTTGGGCCTACCTGTGGAAGGCTTCAAGTTCGATGCTTTCAACATTGTGTTCCGCGAGATTGTTATCAAAGGTTCCCTTCATTCAAGCATCGAAGAGATGGATCAAATGCTGGAAACTATTTCCTCTCACAAGATCCGGAGCTCAGTCAGCACTATTCCAATGGAGGAGGCAGAGGGTTTGCCTGCAAGAGTCCACGCTCACCAGTTTTCTGGAAAGCCGGTTGTAATTGTGAAGTAAAGTCCATAAACTCCATGGTCTACTGCAATCGCAGGGTGAATTTGTAATGTGGCGGTTACATCGGCCTAGTGCAATCGAAAACCTCAATCGATAACTTCCTCTTCTGCGTGAAGCATGTTTGGGTGAAGGCTGCTGGGCGTCAGATCAACGCTTACCAATCCAGGTAGAACCTCTAAGTGATAAGCAGCAGTGGGTACCAACGTCATTCGAACCATCACAGAAGCAAACCCAAAGTACTCTAAGATGTATAAATGTGACCAGTTCTTTCTGAACAAATGCTATTGCAGCACTTTGCAGTAATCCGACCCAAATTCCATACCACTTGACTTGAATTTCACCGTTTCCATCACTATGGTTCAGAACAAAGCCATCATATGTAACGCAGTCCCAGACGGCACGCCAGAAAACGGCAAACATCTCATCCTCAAAGACATCGGTTTCAACGATTCAAACATCCCTCAAAACGGCGCCATTATCAAAATCAAATTCGCCAGCTTCGACCCCTACCTTCGCGGCCGCATGCGCGGAAAGACGGAGAAATCCTACTTCGATGCCTTCGACCTCGACGCCCCCATCGAAACTATACTCATTGGAGAAGTTATCAAATCGTCCAATGAGGAACTTCCAAAAGGCCAAATAATCCGAACTTTCGGTCCGGTGCAGGAGTACTGGAAAATCACAGCAGATATGATGGAGCAAAACAACCCTGTAACGGGCGACCCATTGGTAGAAACTATCTCGAATTCCGAGAAGCTCAACCCCGAGGAATTCCTTGGTGCGTTAGGCATGCCCGGCATCACTGCATACTCGTCCTTCTATGAGATTGGGCAGCCCAAGAAAGGAGAGGTCATTTTCATTTCAGCAGCGTCAGGTGCAGTAGGCTCGCTGGTTGGCCAGCTCGCAAAGCATCAAGGTCTCACAGTCATTGGGTCCGTCGGCGATGATGCGAAGCTGAAGTACATCATCGACGAGCTCGGGTTTAACAGTGGCTTCAACTACAAGAAAGAAAAGCCAAAGGATGCACTGCACGTCTTGCACCTCATGGTATTGATATCTACTTTGAAAACGTGGGTGGCGAGACTCTGCAAGCCGCTTTCAACGCACTCAATACGCGAGGCCGTATCATCGTGTGTGGGATGGTTTCTCAGTACAACCTCCCGCGTGAGCAGCAGTATCGATTGGCCGGGACGGAGACTATCTTCGGCAGACGGATCAAAATCCAAGGCTTCATTCAGTCTAACCCGGATTTTGGACCCAAGTGGGGTAAAGAGCATCGTGAGAATATATCGAAGTGGATTGCCGAAGGCAGCTTCAAGTCCAAGAACCACGTCACCGAAGGCATGGATAATGCGATTGACGGGCTGCTTGGCATATTCAAGGGAGACAACTTTGGCAAGGCGGTTTTGAGGTTGTGAAACCAACATTAGTAGTTTTCCAATCAGCGTCTCGGTATACAATGAATGGCGTTCAGAATTCTTAGTTGCATATGGACATGCGTGCCAAATGAGAGATGTGATTTGCAGAGTCTGGCTTAAGTAAAGCATGGTGGTACATTTAAACTTCTGACTGATCATTCCGTCTGTTTAGCTCGTGATTACTTAAAACAAAATAAGGATTCGTAATTTCATCCCAATGTGGGGTTGGTTGGAATTTGATAGACGGATTAGGAAGGTTATGATTACCCTAAACGGAAGGATCACGACAATCAGCATAAATCGTAGGGCAACGTAATTGGGTTTAATAGCCTACTCAAGTTTCTTTTTGCTTTGGAGAATGTTCTGCTTCATGGACCGTCACTATTAATGATTGCGCGCTGAATTTTCAGAGAGTTCATGTCGCGCAACCTGCTCATCGCCTTTTTGTTTTCGACACCACGGGCGATGGCTTCGAGACCAAGAGTAAGAACTGTAATAGGTGCATGCCAGTTTTCGTCTTAGAAAAGTGCTCAAAAGAATAAGCAGCAACCTTTTTGTTGGGTTTTTTTTTTTTTTTACGAAAGTCACCACCACCTACCATAAAAAAAAAGAATCATACATGTCATTACATGCAAACTGTGTCTACCCTCATCTTATTTCCTACCAGCAAGAAAACTCTGCCACAGATTATTTAACGTTCGCACATTGCCGAACAATTTCCCTCACAATATTGCATTTCGCCGAGAGCCCGTACCAAGTTGTAGAAAGGGAAAAAACTGACCAACAGCTGAAGCGCAACCAAAGGGCCGAAACGGAAGCGGAGAATCTCAACACATGTATCCGACTGTTCCGCATTAACTACCCATGGTAGTACAGCAGCCCCCGTTCCCATCGTATCTTTCATTTATCATACTTACAGCTGAGCTGCTCGCCAGAGCATAGTGGCATTAATCTATCTACGTTGCTATAATTAAATATCTGCTGATACGAATTTTTTGTTAATTGGAAACGTGGAGGGGCTTCGGAGGTCACAGTGCTCGAATGTTTTTTTTTATTAAAATTCTTCTCCTTTTCCGTCTTCTGAGCTCCTTTTTGAATAATCGAATTATCTAGGACGGATGGTCATAAATTACGGAGAAGTTTTTTGAGTCCATTAGGTTACTGCATGGCGAGTTCATACGCGTTCACAGAGTCGTTGTGTTTCTCTCAGCAGACACAAAGCCACATTGAGCAACATTGAAAGGGGTGACATGCCATGTCATGCCATACTCGAACAACAACCAATTCAGCTCATAAGTACAGTTGGCTGCCCAGCCTGTCCAACCTGTCGTTGAAGCAACTAACTTCAGTAACTGAGTGACTGACTGACGGGCTGCTTGACTAACCACTTAGTTACCGCGCATCCACCCAAAAATCCACCCGCCCATCGACGTTTCAAACATCACCTTTGAGTTTGTCCGCTCTCCAGACCATGCACGCCGGCGGTGGGTCTGCCGAGACAAGTAGCGCAATGTACCATTGAAAAGTTGTCAATGGTTAGTTTAGTTTAGAAGGAGGAAGGTGTAGGTAAAGTTCGAAAGTTCGGGTTCGCCTTTGCGGTCATGAAAGAACCTGCCCAAGAAGTAGTCTGAGTAGTGGGTGGAGTGATCGACGGGGTAAACTGCGGATGCAGATGTAGGTAGGGCCTCGGAGATGGTTGATGCGATACGATGCGATCGATCTGGAGATGAGCGCTACTGCTACTGTGTTCCGAGGAATGAGAGCGAGCGCTGGACCAAGGATGGCTTTCTGGGGTTGCCCTAGAGGAGCAGCTACGCAACAACCAGCCTTGCTAGTCCATGAACAGCTCCCATTGTGCTGTTGCTCAAGTGGCAAAACGCTGCTACAATCATCGACGCCAAGCGCTGAGGAATTATTCTACAGCCCTCGCGAAAAATCTCCCTTCTGTTTCTGTTGCAATTGCGCTTGGAATAGAACGCACTGTTCTGTTCCGCCTTTGCTGGCGTACGTCAGGCCATACGCGGCCGTGTTTCGAAAGAATAACTTGCTCGCTGTCTGTCTCTTGTCATAGGTAGCGGACAACGATAACGACAGCCGTGCCATTGACAAACAACAGCGTGCCCTCCTTCAAAGGAAGAAACACATTCCTCCGCCTTTGTGCCTGTCCATCAAATGCACTTCATTCAACAAAAACCCAAACCCAAACCCTTCTCCTCCCCTCAATCAAACTAACCAAACCCCCAAACCTTCCACCCCACAACAATTTTTTATGCTTTACGTACAATTCGCGCGCAGCCTAACTATCCCCAAGAAACAAAACAATGTAGGTGGTACCACCGAAGAATGCTAGTAGCCTCAAAGGATAGTCTGGCGAAAAAGAAAAGATGGCTTTACTGGTGGCGCAACTCAAAAATATCGACGGGTGCTCGTTCGCAACGTGAAACAAACTAAGAGAAAACAATACTCCATGCAGCGCCACGCCCGTCCACCCGCTAGGGCTACTGCACCGCCGCAGTGACCTTTTAGTCGGGGGAAAGACAAGGCGAGAGGAGAAAGGCTGTTGTGGGTCGCGGTTGCGCTTGTTGAAGCTAGGTGGTCTGGAAACGTGGACGTACGTCCGCGTGTACATCCATACCAAGACGATGTGAAATGTGACAGGCGGAGTAAGGAAAAGAGTCTACCCATACGCGGTTGAGAAGTGCAATACGATGAAAAATCATGAAGACCTAGATACCAGGTACCTAGTCGTAGTGGACAAGACAAGACCAACAGCGCGATCTCATCAACCTAAGGCACCTACTGCAACAAATCGATAAATCGCTAGTATACCGCACGACACCTCTGAAAGGCAGTGATCCGCAGCCTCGTATTCATGGAAGGCACTCTCCCGCGCATCGATTCGCCACTGGCTTCCGAGTCGTCTGTGTATTGTACAGTAGTCGACGACGATCATGCAGATTGGCCAGCCAGCAAGAACGCGAGGAAGAGGTCTGGTATATTTATGGGTTTCCGATGGCATGCGCGACACTGCGTTGGCATTATCGATTACGCTGTTGTTGTTTTTTCAGCCTCGCGTGTGTTGTGGTTGAGTGCGAGCGTCTGCTGTGTCGCTAATGGGGGACACGAGCGATCTTATTATATCTATATGAAAACAGCAATAGTGATAGGGGCATGCCCCGTGATTCTGGAATCGAAAGCGAGAGCGCAAAAGAAAGAACAGGCCTACCCGCTGTGATGGAACATTACCATTGTCTTTCGGAAGGCGCCTGTGCAACACGGATAGGGCGGCGGCTCACGACGTGCATGGTGTAACAAACGCCCAAGAAAAAATATCGTGCTGGCCGTGCTCAATGATGGAAAGGGGAACACCAGCATCATAGAGTGTTCTATGCATAGTCGACGCTTTTTTTAAGTCAAGCGGTCAGGGAGACGAGAAAGGTTTCTAAATTTTGACAGTTTGGTTAGAGGGAGTTCCTTGCGAACATGGTTTGAGCCGTCTGGCACTTGGGACGATGTGGTGGGTACCCCCTCCAGGAGGTACTCCACGGCGTTGGGAATGGGATATGGGAACGGGAATGTTGCCAAGGAGCTCGGGGCAATAGGATAGGATAGTATAGCAGTAACGGGTCCACGGCGACAAAGCAAATGGTGGAGGCTGTCGGAGGCAAAGATTTTTGCTTGTTGGGATGCGAGTCGCAGTCCGGACGCACACGATGGCATGACATGCTTGACAGTCTAGAGGCATCGTTCTGGTCGGCTTCAAATGTAAAGGAGCTGGAGCAAACACACTACCGGTCCGCTCGGCAAGTGCTGCGCCCTCGTCACAATTGGCCAGACTCTGTTTTGCAGCGAGCGTGTCAAGTCAGGCGTTTGTGCCCCTGCGGTGTCAGGGGGTAGGGAAGAGTTAGAGCAACAAAGTGAGTGCTTGGCAATGAACGAAGAAACGGCGACGGCATCCAAAAACAGGCAGATGCTTCTGGTCGTGGAAAGGCCGTGATGCCATCTGGGCAGCGGCATAGACGGGGAGGCAAAGCGAAAGCGCAGCGTGGCCCGTGGTGCGTTGGCCTCGGTGGGAGGCTTGTGGCTAGGAGCTCTCGGAGTTTAGGAGCTCTAGCAGAGGCTCTACGACGGTGGTAGGAGAGTCTAGGAAGAGCGCCAGTGCGTCTTGGGCGTTTCACACCGGGGGCGATGGGGATGGATGGGGATAGGCGAGCGACACGAGCGTATTCTTTGAGCACTTTGCGGGTGCGTAGGCGAAGTCAAAACGAGAAAGCGTGAAAGCGTGAAGGCGTGAAAGTGTGAAAGAAAGCTTCTAACGCCCCAACGGCCAGCGGAGTGATGGGGCAGTCCCAAAATAACACACGCCTTGGGGGAGACGAGCGACAGTGGCGACACAGAAGCGACAGCAAGTCGACAGTAGTGTGCAGCGTCTTTTGCAGCAGCTGGCACACTCTGGGCCTCACAGGTGACGAGAACGGGCGGCGGAAAGACAGAAGATAGGGCGATAGGCCATGCGCAGATGCGTCTGGTCAGCGGTGCGTCTGCAACCCCTTGCCAGACAGTCTATCGGCTGGGTGGGTGCATCGCGGTCGCTGTGCCAGAAGGGGGAGGATACTGAGAGAAACGGGCATGGCGGCGAGTAAAAAGGGCAAGATGGTGACAGGGACAGCCAGGGACAACCAGGGACAGCCAGGGACTGACAAGGTCAGACAAGGACAGACAGACAAGGACGGAGACAGAGAGCCCTGTGACGATCTAACCAGCCTAGAGTCTGTTGCAGCTCTTTGCAGCGCAGAAACAGACCTCGGTGGCCCGTGTCCCACTCTATACGCTGGCTCGCTGGCTTGACTCTTGTCCACACCCTTCCTGGTACAAACAGAAACCTGGTCCCCCTCCCCAAGAATTCCTCTCTGTTCCTGTTTCTTCGTCCCTCTCCTACTACACTCTGTACCACTGACGACCGCTGGCCTGTCTGCTGCGCTGTTCATTCTTGCACGCATTTTCATGGCCTCTTGCTAGATCTCAACCTTCGTTTCTTTCCTACCCCTCACATTCGTTTCTCTGCCTGCCCGATTCGGAAGTCCATATATTGAACCATCCAGGCCTGCGCTGCCCACCATACCACAACCTCAAACCTCGTCACGCCGCAGCCTGCTTCAGCTTCTGTCTCTCCTGCACCCGAAAGCCCATCTCTCGCTCGGCTTCTCCATCGCTTTTCTGGCATTGTGCGACCCCAATTTCTTGTTGACAAGCGTGCACTGCGTCACCTGCCCAGCTCACCACCGCCTTGGGACACCCGCAAGTCACAATCCCCATTTTGCCTTCAGTGCAACACCACCACGCCCTACTCCGGCGCCCTGCCTGCCTTATAACAGCCCCAAGCGCCGCATCACCATTTCCATTTCCCACTGCAACACCGCTGCCAGCCCCCCGATTCTACTGCGACGCTGCACTGACTGCTGGTGCCCCATGATATAGCGCCCAGTCGACTGCTCAACCCAGGTTCAACCGCCTGTCCACCACCCCTCACTCGTTCTTAACCCCACTCGTCCTCCATAATACGGCGACGACTACTCTCGCCCTAATTTCTTCACCATGTGGGATTCTCTGAGCCATATTGTGGCTCGCGCCGACTCAAATGGAATCCCCGATATCACTGACCCATGGCCGGTCAAGGATGTAAGTAGCAACAGCCAATCAGTTCCAGCGCACTTCAGACTCAAGGAACTTGTGCATGCGAGGGAAATAGTAACGTGTGTAACTGACTTGGCTAGATTGTCTATGTAGCGATTGTCGGCACTGTCATGCTTGCGGCGCTTCTCGAATGGTTTTTGTGGCTGGCCGCTTTCATGTACTGCTTGGTCAAGGTCTTCCAGAAGGCCGAGAACATTAGCATTCGCATTCTGTCCATTATCATGATGGTCCTTTTCACTGCGTTCCGGTAAGCATGATTCTTGCGACCATAAGTCTATCGCAACCGTTTCGCTAACCTTCAACCACAGCTGCATTTTCCTCCCCATCATGGTTGTAACACTTCCACTGCCTTCGCAGGTGGTCAAGTACTTCCCCGAACAGATGGTTACCTTTTTGCAATGGTTTGCTTTCTGGGCTTTCGCCGGTCTCCTGACCATTCCTTGGTTGTTTTGCGTTTACCAGCTTGTCACCCACAGCGTCGGTCGCAGCAAAAGGATCAAAACGGTCCTGGACGAATCATCTGCGCCAAAGGTGGTTATTGTCATGCCATGCTACAAGGAAATTCCCGAAATTCTTCTGCGAACTGTTGATTCGTTGGTCGACTGCGATTACCCACCCTCCTGCTTGCACATCTTCCTCTCCTTCGATGGAGACCAGGAGGACGAGCTTTACCTCAACACCATTGAACAACTCGGTGTGCCATTGACCCTCGACTCGTATCCCAAGTCCATTGATGTCACCTACCGCAGCTGCCGTATTACTGTCTCCCGCTTCCCTCACGGTGGAAAGCGTCACTGCCAGAAGAGGACCTACAAGCTCATCGACAAGATCTACACCGAGTACCTCAAGCGCAACGACAACCTCTTCGTGCTCTTCATCGACTCCGACTGTATTCTTGACAGAGTCTGCATCCAAAACTTTGTCTACGAAATGGAGCTGAAGCCTGGAAGCAAAAAGAATATGTTGGCCCAGACTGGCGTCATTACATCCACTACTGAAAAGAACTCCCTCATCACGCTCCTTCAGGACATGGAGTACATTCACGGTCAACTTTTCGAGCGTTCTGTCGAATCCGGTTGCGGTGCCGTCACTTGTCTTCCCGGTGCTCTCACTATCCTGCGTTTCTCCGCTTTTCGAAAGATGGCTAAGTACTACTTCGCGGACAAGGCCGAGCAATGCGAGGATCTTTTCGACTACGGAAAGTGTCATTTGGGCGAGGATCGTTGGCTCACGCATTTATTCATGATTGGTGCGAAGGAACGATACCAGATCCAGATGAACACGGGAGCTTTCTGCAAGACCGAAGCCGTGCAAACCTATCGATCTCTTCTGAAGCAACGTCGCCGATGGTTCTTGGGTTTTATCACCAACGAGGCCTGCATGTTGACGGATATTCGACTCTGGAAGAGGTACCCTCTTCTCTGTCTTGTGCGATTCATGCAAAACACCATTCGAACCACAGCTTTGCTCTTCTTCATCCTCGTCATTTCCGTCATCACCACCTCCCAGAAGGTCGCCAACTTGCCTGTTGGTTTCATCGCCATTTCCCTCGGTCTGAACTGGGCTCTTATGCTGTACTTCGGTGCAAAACTCGGACGCTATAAAATCATGCTTTACCCTCTCATGTTCGTCATCAATCCGTTCTTCAACTGGGTTTACATGGTCTATGGTATTTTCACTGCCGGTCAGCGCACTTGGGGTGGACCTCGAGCAGACGCTGGATCAGCTGATGCGAAGACTACCCCTCAAGAAGCAATTGCTCATGCTGAAGCCACTGGTGATGATCTTAATGTTGTTCCTGAGACTTTTAAGCCCTCAGCAGAGAGCAAAGGTCCAGCTCACGCGCCTCTTCAGCCTTCCGATCACCTCGAGGGTCGCTTCGCTCCTGCCGAACGACTACCAAACGGCTGGTACCAGCAATCGAACGACTCCGGTCTTACTCTGCCAAATATGATGCCACGCAATCCGAATGTTCCCAATGTTCCTCTTCACCCGCGCTCTTCGATGGACTCCTTTGTCTCTGGCACGTCTGCCAACAACTCCATTTACATGCCACGCCGTGTGGAAAGCTTCATGGATCCCGAGGACGCCCGCCTTTATCACAAGACTCAGGCGAACCAGAAACCTGCAGGAGGCGCCTATTTCGAAGCCGACCGTCAAAACGCGTCCCCGTACAAGACGTACCAAATGGGTGGATCGAGCAAGACTCCATACCACGAATCTGTTGAATCTCTATCAGACGATTCTGTCTATGGAAAGCAGAGGCCTCCTCACTCGCGTGGCAACAGCGACCAGACCATGCGTAGCCCTTCTTCGCAACACAACCCCTCCTCGCTCTCGAAAGAGTACGGTTTCCCCAAGGAATATAATCAAGGCGGAGTAGAGATGCCTAAAGCTACGTACCCTGGACATGGTCGTGGCGATTCTGATAGCTCCTTTACTGCCAACCAGCGATCCGGACGTAGCCCCTTGGCACGCCAGAGTTTGGTGAGGACGGGTGAGGATGCATCATACGAGATGCAGCAGCAACAGCGCAGTGCCCTCTCTAGCCATACGCACCCAGCGGAAATCCGTACCTACCAGCCAACACATGACCGAAGCGAATCACGCGACTCAGAAAAGAAGAGGAGGAAGAGGTTGACCAAGGAACCTCGCAAGTAGAACCATAATTAGGCTTTACTCCTACTTCCATTTCTCTCTGATTTAAACGATTAAAAGTCGAGTCTCCGAATTGCGTTGGTCACGTTATGGCAGCGTCCTATCATTATTTTCCTATATTTTTTTTTCCACATTGATTATGCATTTTGCATGCATTGGCGTTTTCCAAAAGGGAATGGCTCTTGAACATATCCCCTCATTTTCTATTTGTACCAAAAACTCTTGCATCGGATTCTTGGAGGAGGTTGTCCTTTGAAAAATTACTAGGACGGTTTGCACGACTAGCCGTACGCTGGCTACACTAGATCATCATGACTGGATCACTACATTCCCTTTTTATCGCAATTACGCGCACTACATTACATACACACCAACGACTAATCCCTCGGTACATATGGAGTGAGCCATGTATTATTGGCCATGAAGGAAACGGATGCAGCCCAGCCAGCCAGTCAACTGTCAGGCTCAGGTCGGGAACGAAATATGCATGCCGTTGGATAACGATGGGGGATTATATATACCTACACTTATTAATGTTTAGAAATAGTTTGTTCTTTGCTGCAAAAGCAAGAGCAGCGAAATATATCAAAGTTCATACAAGACCTATGTCATCTGTGAGCCATATTTGAGGACATATCGGCGTATAATTAGATGTGATAATGGGATGGAGGCGAAGGTAGAAGAGACGATCTATCACACCGGGCTATGCCGTGATCGGCTAGGTCTGCGGGCCATCGGCTCGATGTTGTCAACGTCATTTCGCGCGGAAAAAGCACACCTCCAACGATATCCCGACTGATAAGGGCAGATTATATCAATTGCAATTGCAATTGATTTGAAGGGGCTGTTTTGCTTTTGACATTCTTCATTGTATATTGGTTGCCTTGTGCGCACTTTGATTTAGCTTAGTTTGGAGCAAGGGGCGGGTTCGTTGGATCAGTCCCTCCTCCAATCTTTGCTATCATAGCTCTCTATCTTATCCGTCTATCTTCTTTTAGAACTGAAATTGTATGGTTCGGTCAAGAGTCAAGAAATCTCCACATCGTACAGCACTGCACGGAACAAGCACAACGCTACACATAGCAACCACCCACCATGTCATTCCCAACACGATCGCTCCTTCTATCCCGCATGCCCCAAACCCTCTCGCTTCCCAAACTACGGCTCGGAAGAAACACGAAAAGACTATTCTCAAGCACCCCTTCTCGCACCGCAGGACCAGATTTCACACATGCGGTGATTGGCGGCGGCGTCGTGGGGCTAGCGATTGCGCGGCAGCTGCAGATGCGCGAGGGTGTTTCGACGGTGTTGATTGAGAGGCATGGGATGGTTGGTACGGAGACAAGTTCGAGGAATAGTGAGGTGAGTGTTGTATTATTATTATTATTTTATAAAAAGTTTTCAATGTTCTGTTGAGGTTTTTTCACTATTCTGTTGTAGAGTTGTGGTGGTTTCGTTTCGTTTGTTTGGTGTGATATTATCAGAAGATGAAAGATGCAGTTATATTTTTTCCTTGTATAATTGTATAATAGACACACAGTCTGCGAACTAACCACATCACATCACTAAATAGGTCATCCACGCAGGCCTCTACTACGGCACATCGAGCCTGAAAAAACACCTCTGCATCACTGGCAAACAAATGCTCTACACCCTTTGCAAAACGCACAACATCCCCCACTCCAACACCGGGAAATGGATCGTCGCCCAAAACGCGCAACAACTCTCGGCCCTCGAAAACATGCACTCTTTATCAAAAGAAATCGAGGTCCCAACTCACTTCCTCTCGAAGCAAGAAGCCGCGCGGCGCGAACCAGATGTTCGTGCTGAGGCAGGTGTATTGGAGAGTCCGACAACGGGAATCGTAGACTCGCATTCCCTAATGCAATTTCTCGAAGGAGATTTTGAGAACAGAGGAGGGATAATCGCGTTTCAGTCCAATGTAACGGACATCAAAGGCCTCGACTCTGGGAGAAAAGGCTGGGAAATAAGCACAACCTCGTCGTCTTCTTCCACAGACACAGACACCCTAGAAACAACAACCATAACCTCCGAAACCCTCATAAACGCCGCAGGCCTCTCCGCAATCCCCATCTCAAACATGATTCTCCCGGCACACCGCCACAAAACACCCCACTACGCAAAAGGCACTTACTACAGCTATCCCCTCTCCCACCCGCGTCCCAGAACCCTCATATACCCAGCCCCCGTTCCCGGCCACGGCGGCTTGGGTACCCACCTAACCCTCGACCTCAGTGGCGCCATCCGCTTCGGCCCGGACGTAGAATGGATCGTGAACGCCGACCCGACAAAACTAGACTACTCGCCCAATCCAGCAAACCTCGCCGCCGCTCTAGAAGACATCCGCGCATATCTACCGGGTATTGATCCCGCGGCTGTGAATCTGGATTACGTGGGTATTAGGCCGAAACTTGGGGGAGAAGGGTCGGGGAGTCATGATTTTTGGATTAAGAAGGAGGAGGGGTTCGAGGGGTTTGTGAATTTGTTGGGGATTGAGAGTCCTGGGTTGACGAGTTGTTTGGCAATTGGGGAGATGGTGGAGGGGTTGTTGTATCGGTAGATAGGGAGGGGAGGAAGTAGGCAGACAAGTTTTGTTGACATGATGTTTGTGATAGGTTTGGAAGAGAAATCTAGGTAGAAATGGTGGGTCTTGCACGTACACGGCTTGGCCTATGATGGAAGAGAGGTAAATGGAATTATAAAGATGTTGGAACAATGTTATAGAGCTGCACGAGGCAGTACATATCATGCTGGCAAATAACCCGATCTTGCATCGTTTTTCTCTGGCCTAAGACTGGGCGGATTGTCTGCGGGGGACATCTTAGCGCCCAGCACTTTAGTGATATTCTCGCGCATATCCTTCACGACGTCCATATCCGCTGCAGTGACCTCGTTGTCACTATTCTCTGCTTGAATCTCCCCCCTTTCTCTAGCTTTCATCCCCAAAGAATTGCCTATTTGGTGTTCATCGACATCTCTGCGGAAGACATTTGCCTCAAATTGATCTAGAAGTGTCTCCATTGATGTTGGGTGAATTTGACCTAGTGACTGGACAGCGACCCTATGATCTATGTCATAAGCTCGCCCGTAGTGAATGCGAGCAGATTTAGGAAGGGCTGTAGAAGGATGATCCGGTTTCATTCGTATAGGCGACAAAACAATGTTCTTCTCATCTGGGAGGGTCACAGAAGGCTCTTTACCCGAATGAATGACGCTGAACATTTCTTGGTCTGGTTGGCTTCCACAGCCTTGTCGAGCATATCTTGCACTCATTAGTTTCCCATTAATTAAAAATTAGAAGAAATGTGTGTTCGTACGTATGAATCCCTAAACATAAACAGTGGCCGTCTCCCTCGTGTACAACCACAAAGCGCCGGATCATGATCGGGCCCGCCGTCAAGTAGTGATCAAAACTAGATATATCTTCCAACTCCCAGATGATGTCTTCATCGCTCCAAATTGGTTGGTTTGATGTGATATCCTGGAGTGTGATCCATTTTTCAATGAGGTCAAAGTCTGTAGCATTTGTGATTTCTTCTCTAGAGACTAGAAGATCTCTTTTGTCCTCCACCAATTGGGAGGATATACTGTCTGGTACCATAGAAAAGTAGTATCTCCAGTGGTCAAATCGAAAGTGAAGTAACCATGCATCCTTTAGATATGCTTCGTTATTACAAAGCGAGCACATGACATGGTGCTGATCCGATGGCTTAGGTCTGCAGTATGAAAGCATTTTGCTTAGAGGTAAGTTCTGAATTTGTACTAGGCGCTTCCTTCGGTCCTCGAGATCCTCTGCATCGGCCGTTTCCCTGAGTGTTGAAATCGATCCGAGTGGGAGATTACCGAAATCAACTCTTCTGAATCCTCGATGGTTTGCCATATGTAATGAGGACTTAACTTCAGCCATGAATATTTGTCCAGGTCTGAAGAAAGATGGTGCTTCTTTTTGTATTTCGAATCCTTGTAATTCTACATTTACCGGAACATCATCAATTCTCCCAGCAAGCTTTATGTCTTTTCCTTGCCTCACCTTCCAATATTTTTCATAATCATAATTCAGCTCATTGTGGTAAGAAATTGTAAAATTGCATCGTGGGTCATACCCGGTGCTGCATCACCTATTAGCCCTTTTAGGCAGACTCAAAATGAAGTCAGCTTACTTGTAGTAAGAAGCCAGCGAGACAAGACAGTTGACAGCTGCCAACATTGTCGCCAAAGACTGCTTAAGATCGCTCACCTACGGTCTCGAATTTAGCCACCCTCTGACAGGAGAAGAGTTCAATAGCAAAGACCGTACATGATCGGGCATCTCCAGAGACCATTTCATCTTCCTATAAGCATCTTTAGCTCGGTTTCCCGATCCTCCGGCTATGAGGCTTTCCTGATACAAATGAAAACGATCAAGGAAAGACTCGATGATCGTATTTGCCGAGTTGGCCGCAAATAGGAGAGCATTGACTGTTGATTGAGCCAGCTGGTTGGCGGCCCTTAGCTGTTCAACTTGGAGTAAGACCTTGTGCACTACATTGAGTAGGGCAATGAGTTCCTGGTACTCTTTTGAAGAGCCCTTGCTATCGGAGAGAGCAGCGCTAAGGGTAATAGCCAGTCGAGCGCCCGCAATAAAATCACCCACGGAGAAGCCGAAAGACATGATGGCTGAGATTGCGTGATATCCAAAGATAGAAAGACGCGGATTGAACAGGGAGTTACTGATGGTGATGTCGAGACATCTTTGTAGGAGGCGGCCAGGCTGTAGACACCGGCAATAGGCAGCTACGTAACGTGATTGCATATGGTTAACCAATCAATCATGGTCGGTTCGCTGAGAAGGAAACCGGCCCCAACGTACTGTACACCACTTTCAGTCTTCCATGAGGACTATCGAGGCGCATCCCCAAAATTGGGTCATGGTGAGATTCAAGAGATTGACCTTACGTCGGATGGTTCCATCGCATGCGCAAAAGGGCTGAAACAGGGTGATCAGATGGATGTGCGTGAAGGAGTAAAAAACAATGGCGAGAAAGAGGTTGGATGAAACTTGGAGATCGGCTGGCTGGATGTATCTGAGAAGTGTCTGAGCACAGAGGATGGAGTAGTCAATAATGTGCGTCATACCACTAGTAGGGTGGCTACCAAGAATGACAACGATGGAAGGCGCGACATTGAAGAATGGGAATTTAGCAGGCGCAGGACTTGCAACGTATCTAAGGTTCGGTACATTGACAAGTTTGCTCCCATTAATATTGCGCGACAAGATAATTTCCACGGCCATGCAAATATCAAGCCGTTCCAATCGCAAGTAGGATAGCATCGCCAAATGTTGTGTATTTAGCTTAATATCTTTTGGTCATCCTATGTTTGGATCGATAGATGCAGGCTAATGGGGGTTTCCCAACCTCTCGGCAGGATCACCAGCACCTGTACGACAAGCACGGCCTTACTATGGCGCTTCACTTCCATTCGGAGCGAATTCCGCTTCATTCCGGCACATTCCTCCTCTCCTACACTCCACAGCCAGCCACGCCTTTTCATCGTTGAATCTGCAGGCTACGGCATTACACCCTTTGAATCACATGCATGCATATCATGATTCCAGTAGAGGGTCACTTGGCTTGTTTGTCTAAAAGGGCGAGCTATGGCTTCTTCGTCGTTGCGTTCGGTACCTCGCACCCAGGAACGGTACGAATACGAGATGCTTTCTTCAAAAGACGACGATGCAGATGATATCATTTACTTGGTCGCTGATGAGCCAGAAGAGCCGGGGATTGAGCAGCTTGAAGTGGAAGAGCCGGTTGTCGTGTCATGGAAAGAGCAGGCGGCGATAGATCTCGCTCCTTCGCAAGATCGTGAGACGTAAGTATTCTCTCCTATAGTAGAAAACAACCATATCTATTGGGAAAAGGTCATCGTTCCTTTTTTTACTAAGTCTACTAACAGTTATGTCGGAGCTCTTGCCTTCAACATTTGCGCGTTCATTCTGCCCGCCCTCTATGCCACGCTGTCTAAACTCTGGGTAGCAAACATTGATTCCACAATGGTCGTGACCACAGACTCGTACACGTATATCGGAATCCTCGCCGAGATCCTCAACCAAGGTCTACCACGTGCATCCTATTTGATTATTGGCGATAAATCACTTCGATCATTCCGAGAACGATTGCAACTCACCCATACGCTCATCTTCTTCCAGAGCATCATGGGCCTAATCATGAGCATGGCTTTCGTCGCCGGCGCGGCAACATTTGCTGAAGGCTTTGTCCCCAGTGAGGTTAGAGCAGCAAGCGTGACATATGTTCGAATATCCGCCTTCTCAGTGTTCAGCTCAGCCGTTGAATATTCTGCGAATGCTGCAACCCGAGCACTCGATAAGCCAGAAGTACCACTCATAATCAGCAGCACAAAGTTTATCATCAACATCCTCCTCGACTTACTTCTAATCTCAAAGTTCCACGTCACGGGCGTCACGCCGACAGTCAACATGCAAGCATCCATCTTACTCGTTTGCAATCTTGCATCTGCTCTCGCCGGTCTAGGATATTTCATTTACACCACGACTTTTAGCCCGCAATCTCAACTCCATACCGACGAGTCAGGACAAGACACAGGACCGAGCCTCACAGCGCTAATCACTCTTTTCAAACCCGGTGCTGTCTTCTTCGTAGAATCCATCATTCGTAACATGCTGTATCTCTGGATAATCCACAACATTATCAGCATGGGCACTACATACGCCACTGCCTGGGGTATCTTCACAACGATCCGCTGGGGCATCATCGGCGTCCCAGTCATGGCCGCCGAAGCCACGACCCTCACATTCACCGGCCATTCCTGGGGTTCTTTGCGCGCAACTCTCGAAGAGACGGGGTCTTCAGAGGAAGGAGAACAAGAAGAAGCACCAGCCCAAGTCAGCCCCCGTCAACTATGGGCCATCGTCCGCTGGGCATTCTACTCCATAGCCATAATCCTCATCGTCGAAGTCCCCCTCTGCATCATAATGTCCGCATACGGCACACGACCCTTCGCCCGCTATCTCTCCGGCTCCGATGAAGTAGCTCGCATAGCACTGCACATGTGGCGCACCATCTTCTGGTGCTATGTTCTGTATGGGATGGCCGATCAGCTAGCTGCTATTCTCGTAGCAACACGTCCACATTGGTACTTGTATCAGTCGCTCACGACGAATGTGCTGTATGTGCTTCCGTGGGCGATTGCGTGTCAGGTTGCGGAGCTAGATCCTGAGCATGCGTGGACGTATCATGGGTTTATTTTTGGGGGAAGTCTTGTGTTTGCGTTTTTTGTGGTGATTGGGGTGGATGCGGTTTGGGCGGCGAGGCTGACGAAGGGGAAGAGTGGCGTGGGGAAGTAGATGGTGGGTATCTATATCTTGGAGGGTTTGAGAGTGATGGTCTGGGTAGAGTCATGAGTGTCTGAGTAACTTTTTTTCATTGATACACTGATAGCATTGATGATTATAGTTGATTTGTTGGGTTTGAGAGTTTGAATAGCGAGTTATGAGCGCGTCCTGTATACAATATCTAGAATTATGCTTATTATCTACCGTTTGTCCACATAGCTTCATTTCTATCTCACCATGTTACGTCCCACATATCTACACCCGCTTTAAAATGCTGAAAATGCACATCCTGGAACCCAGCAGATCCAAAAAAAAAAATCCCATGCGTCCAAAATTAAACATGCAATGGCAGATTTTTCAAAAAGTCCCAAACGCCAATGTACGTGCGCCCAAATGCAGTAAGGATCGTGGGTATCGCATATAAATAAAGAAAAAACAAAGCCATCCCAAACCCAACCCAACTCGCCGTCTACCTCAATGCAACGCAACCCTCACGCAAGGATCTCGGAACACCTTTCCTTTTGAGCCGTGCCGTGCCGTGTTGTGTCGTGTGGTGCGGAAAACAAATCGATCGAGATGCAAAGGGAAATGGGAGAAACCAAAAAAGTTCTGATTAGAGATTACAATTATAGACACTGCAAAGTGGGAAAGTGCCCGAATACGAGGCCCGCATTCAAAGGGGAACTTGGGTGCCAATGATTGGTGCAGCGGATTAAGTGGACTCGTAAAGTGTAGTGGGACTGCACGGGTTGGGCTTGGTCGCAGCGCGATCCCCACAAGCGGTGCGTATTGCGCGAAACATGGGAAGTGCAAAAGCGTCGACGGGCGGCTCAGATGACGATGATGTTCAGGTGTCCAGTATACGGAGTTGCGGATGGGAGTGTCTCGTTTTCTCACCCAGTAGGTACTGTTGACCAAAAGGACACCGATCGCACACGGCCTAAAAATAACGATGGTCCGTCTTGCGTATTCGCGGGTGATCAACGGCCTGTGGCGCAGGAGAGGGGGACGGGGACACTTGAGCTGAACGGCACTGCAGATCTTTGTCGGAAAGAAAAGATCGTGTGGCTCAACACGAGAATCGCGAGGCTTCGTTGCATGGTAGCGGAGAATTTCCTAAAGTGTGGGAATTTGCTCGCAGAGATGAGACTGTCGCGAGCATGTCCCGATTCGTGTCATTAACGGCGGCCGTGAAGTCGTCAAGGTGTTTAACAATCACTGTTAAGTTTGTGCTTGGGCCATGCGTGCCCGGTTTGGTCCCATTTCTATACAGTATTAGTATCTGGGTATTAAATCAGATCTTAAATGACGAACCGTGAAGTTAGGGTTAGTGTACGCGTTGATGTGGTCCTTGATGTACCCCGTAGTCTCGAATCCAGGAGGATCACAAGTAACCATATGCTCGCCTTTCTTCTGGTACCAGCGCACGTAGTCGACTCGCATAACGGTCGGGAAAACGAGATGGTCCCAGTCAATCCATGTCCAACTGTTGCTAATTCCCAGGTTAAGGACCATAGACATAGGTTCCTCTGAAATCTGACGAGCTTGAATGTTGCCGTTCGCTCGAATTGCGCGACCATCGACAGTGAACATGGTCTGTCCTCCAACTTTCCACACTATGTAAGAGCCTTCACCCTCACCCGGAACATACTCGAAGGAATACCTCTGGTACTCCTTTCCGTCAAACCAATTCCTGTTCAGATTTGTCGTAGCGGAGATAGCCTGCTGGAATGGGCCGCCAGTGTATCCATTTGTGTAACTCAAGCTATAGTCGGGAAAGGTAGTATATTCATAGTCAGGGTAATACCAGATATCGAAGGGGGCTACCTGGTAACTCTGGGTTGCAATTGGCATTTTTGACGCCCCATATGCAGCTCCAGCTTCGACAATATCAATTTCGGGCGCACCTCTACCTGTTCCCGGTGTTGGATGATCTTCGCCCTTACATGTACACGATGGAAGTCTTTGTCCGGGCAAACGAGAGTGGCCGTCGTAGCTCGACTGATTTGGTGTGATCCCGACATCGCAGGCCTGATAGGTATAAGGCCACATGCCATCTACAAAGCTTAGTTTTTGCTCAAACTTGGAAAAAATATGTTTGCTCACCAGTTGTACTCAAATACCCTGGACGTCCGAGGTTTCCCATCGTCCATACACCAGGCCACAACCCTGGAGTTCCTGCCGGGCCCGGAAGGGACATGGAAACCTCAAAGATTCCTCCCTTAAAGCAGAGTTGGTTCCAGCTGTTCAACATCCCAGAACGGTAAGGCAGTCCGTGATTGAGAAACTTGTCCAACCGCAATTCCAACGTTCCATCCCAAGTGGTAACAGCATCAGGGTCGTACCATTCCAGGTCCTGCGTTGCACCATACCATATATCAGGAGCAAAGAAGTATGGATCATCTCCTTCGTAAAACGTGCGGTTGTTGTCATTAAATTCGTCACTGAATACAAGTTCGTATTCGTCGCCGTACTCGCCTTTCTTGGTCATGGCGGACTCAGGGGTATCGGGATCAATGAGGCCTCGTCTTATGTTCTGCAGCAGCGGATAGGTTTTATTATTGACAGTAGCCCAGGTTTCTGCAGGAGGATAGAATTTCGGCATCTTGCTTAACGGAGTTTCGAAAGCTGAGTTGTACTTGATGATTCCAAAGTAAGACATTACTGGCAACCCAACAAAAAGGACGAGAAGTCCAATAAGCATGAGAAAAAGGCCAATCGTTGACGCAATGCTAGCCCTTGTAAAGTGATCCTTGAATTTGACTTTGTATTTGATATCGTCATCTGGGTGCGGCATATGCATTTCATCGTCGTCCTCTTCTTTGTCTCCAATGAGTGGCCAGCCCAGGCTTCCTTTTTCGTCATAGGGTGCACCCAACCGATCATCCACAAGTGATCCATTCTTTTCGGGATCATAGTCTGCAAGCAATTTCGTTGTCGATGCGTTTGGCGTGAGGAACGGGTTTGTGGGATGTACCGCAGCTAGTGGGGTAGTCGTGCGAGGGCTTGAGGGATAATTTGGAAGTGGTGTAGACGGATTCTCGATGAAGGAGCTTCTCGCGCTGTTTGGGAATGGACTGAAGTACCGGGTGTAATCCGAACCAAGATCTTTCAACGTAAGAGTGCTGCGTGCTTTTTGGCCCGCTAGTTCCGGGGTGCTTCTAATCTTTGTGGGGAACAAAGAAGGCCTCGAGGCCGGGCCTCGGCGAGAAGACGGCACTACGTCAGCTTTAGTGAGGGGTGGTAAGGGACGAGTAGAATCGCCGCTCGATCTGTCTTCCTGTTCCGTGTCAATTACCTCATTATTAGAGCTCGAGGTTGGCTTGGCATCAAGTGGTTGTGGGCTTGTGAGCGAATCGGACGACGGGTTTTGCTGTTGGGCGGACGGGAGAGGCGAAACAACCGATTCTGAATCTGAACTTTGACTGTCGCTTGAACTCCTTCTGTCCAGTAGGTTTGGTGTGCTTGCAGACTTGTCCGAACTTTTTGCTTCGCCTTCGCGAAGAGAGGCAGCGGCCTGTTCTGCGCGAAGACCTGACGATGAGCGGCCGAATTGTTCGATATCCAACGAATCGTCGGCGCTCGAGTTTGCTATTGAGTGGCGCGAAATGGCTTTCTTGAGTTTCCCCATTGTGTCCCCAACTCCCAGAGAGTAGATAGTGCGTTGGCGTCGCTCAATTAAATAACCACTGGCTGGAAAGAATTGATGCAAGCGCAGGATCGAAGCACCGACGAGAGGCCCAATGTTTTAATTATGGCATTTCCTGGACAGCGGACAATACCGATGGACGGTCTGGAGCTTACAGGTGGATCGAGGGGCGGGATTACTCTTAATGTTGGTTTTATTGGTGTCAGTTTTGGCAGCACGTGCTGGAGCTCCGCGGGTGGTCAGATAAGCCGTTGTCGCAATATGTGGGCGAGGTAGAACGGCAGAGTTGCTGGAGTGGGAGGGTTCTAGGAGTCGACTGAACGAGGGAGCGAGCGAGGGCAAAGGCAAGGTGAGCGAGGGAACAGGCTCCAAAGAACCCAAGAGCAGCGAAGGTGAGGTGAATGAAGAAGAAACAGCGGCTTTGTTCTTGTTGAGTGACGAGCAAGGAATCAAATAGCGTGAACGGTACGAGTGAGCCCACGCCGCATGGAGCTGCAGGACGACGAGAGGAGAAGGGCATTCCGCCAATCAGGAGCGCCTGTTTCATGGCCTCGATGGCTTCATGGCCTCCCATAACGGGCTCCAGCCAATACAGCCTTATCTGATTCTGCTTCGAGCATAGTGACCGTCAGCCAATGCTCGTGTCGGCTGATAAATCCCGCGCTATCTCCACGCTCGCATCGTATTTGTAGTTGCCTCTGGCCTTGTCGTGGCGTGAAAGTGCGAGGCCCATAGGCAAATACCTATCGCAAGTGACAGGAATTCTATGTGCGGCTCTTTGACACAATGCAGGTACACCCGCTACCAACGTAGTCCAGGTGTCGTCCTACAATACTTGGATGGTGTTTTGTGGACCTTCCAAACAACCTCACAGTAGCGCAATCTCGCTCATACAAGGGGCGAGTGGGGCGTTCCCGTTTTCTGCGCACTGGCCAGGTTCCTGAAGAGCCTCAGTCTCCTAAACACAGAACACCATGGGAATCCAATGAGGGCAATATGGTTTTGTGAGGCCTTCTTTTCTTTATTGCCACAGGATGCGCTGTGGATAGATATTGAAGCTCTTATCTCTCTTTGTCGCATTTCTTTGTTTTGCTTGGACCCGAGTTACTTCGAGATTAAGGACTTGTCACTGTTATCGAAAAAAAAAATCCTTCGCACACTACCCTCGTAATTGAAAATTAAATCCAATAAAAATTTGTAAATATCAGCGAACGTAGCGGTTCAAAATATGTTCCATGAAACTCTCGCACTCCCGTCTTTAAATAATCTAGAATTATATTTAGGACGCGTTTCTCTTGCTTAAACGTTTTTTCTATAGCAGCTTTGTGCTCGCCTCGGGAATACATATTTCCTAGACGGTGTTTAGGAACTCCGTATACAATCACCACTGTACTTGGGCATCACCATGTCCTGCTGAAAGAGCGACACGTGCGCGACCGGTGGTAGGTCCGAAGGTTTTACCCTTTTCTACATGAACTTCGTCATAGTCGGTACCGGTCTTCACGGGAGACCCTCACTGTTTCCCATTTTCGCCTAATGGTGCTCGTTGAATCGTGAAGAGGATCGGTGCCGTCGTCTCGACATGGATTTCATCTGCAATAGCGTGGTTGCTTGTACTGACTTGACCGCCCATTGCCGTTTGCCAGTCGGTCACATCCCACTCAAGCCCTTTCGTGGTGAGGGTCGAAGGACCATAAACTGGGAGAAGACCAATATACTTTTGGAAGAGTCCACTCGACTGAGCCTCTAGTATCAATGTCTTTCTGGTCATGAGAACGAAGGAGAGGCTCGTCTCCGAGAATAACCACAATCGAAGGCTCTCATCTTGCGACTCTTCTCTAAACATTTCGTGGAGGAGTCCAAGGCCTTGGTCTACTCTTCCAGCCAGTGTGCCCAAGATGAGGATATCCCTTTGATGTTCGGAGGATTTTTTCAAAGGGATTTTCTGCATGGCTTTGCCAAAGTCTGTGCTCATTTGTCCACGGTCTTGCGATACCTCGACTCCGCGAGCGGAGTAATAAGCCTTCACATCATTGCGCAGCGAGTCAAGATCTCCGTGAATGGAATCCGGAAGCTAATTCACGTCAGTGACAATGCTCTATTAAACACTGGAGTAGCGCTCTTCGTACGTAGTTATCTCTTTCAGAGTCCAATTCACCCACAAACATGTCGTACAGTCTATTAGCACCACCGTCGGCGCATATGCGGTAAGAGGTATGTTTCCAGAGTCTTGTGAATTCAACAAAGCTTGAGATTGGCTGATTCAAGATGAGCAGGTTAGGTGCAGAGGAAGAATCCACTGGGTGCTCACCTTCAGCAAGAAAACGGCTGAGGTGGAACACCCTCGTATCATCGCGCACACTCATTCTTGCAGTTAACCAGTTGAGCTTAGTAATACCTCAAGAAGCTGTCGATATATAACAACAACAAAATTTTTGGCCAAAGAAGGGCTGCGTGACGTTGAGCGTACCGGCCCAAGGCGCAATTATGGCGGTCCTCTTTAGTTCAAGCGCGTTACCTAAATCGGACTAGCCGGCAAAGCATATCTACGACCGTTGACTACGGGCCTAGCTTTCTCTTTCAACATCAGTTGGACCTACACTCGACTTCACACAACGACATTAAAGAAAAAACACTATGACATCAACCAACGAAGGACTTCGCGGGGTTCCCAGTATTTATATTCTGACATTTTAGGCAAGAGTCTATGCGCCACACGTTTCATCGCGCTTGTTGTTGCCCGACATACCCGAATCTCATCGCCGACCCCGGTCCCTAAGATGGAAGCGAGGCGGTGCAGCAGCTTATCCCGCGACCACTGCTCTCCACAATGCTTTCCCTCCCAATTCCTTCGGGGATTTTGGCTCTCGCTGTGCAAAACCATCAGCATTCTAAATGGTACCTGCAGAATAACCCTGCAGCCCTACGAAAGACCCTAGACGCGCGCCACAAGTTCGGATGTTGCCAGGCACTGGGCAGCGTCAGAAGTATTTTGAGAGACTGTGAAACGGACCCTGGACCTCTACGGACTGTCGAGCCTCCGACTACACTCGAGTATAGTCCGGTTGCCACTCGGAGGTTTTGTCAATATGCAATAGCATCAAAATTACAGTCCAACACGCTCTCTGATTCGATTCTTAGGGCTCGCCAGGTCGCCTCCAAATCTTAAGTAAAATTACCAATTCCGATTCTACGGTTACTGACTTCTAAAAGCATGTTCAATACATTCGTGCATGAGGGATGGAGGCAAACTGTTTTGTTTATTGAATGCTAATTTCTGTTAGGCTCTTGATTCGAAAACAGAAGTCATGGAGTATTGGCAATTACCACAACATCTCAACACTAGCTCTTTGCACAGCTGCAGTTATTCTCGGCACTCAAGGTGTTTACACGCCTGTTTTGGAAAATACAGTACGTTGGTGTTGATTTTCTGAACTCAGTAGCGCGTGCTATTTTGTGCGGCCATACCGGCGCTGAGGCTTGGACAGTGTAAGAACCTTATCGTGGTGCAAAGCAGTTAGCGTGCTTCACGTCTCCGGCGCACTGGGCTGTGGCCCAGGACCTGTGCATAGGCTACCAACCTCGGTGAAGTTCGCGTGCTACTATCATTGTTCAAAGCTTCGGAGCATTTGTACGGTGCTGTGTTTTTCTGACTGAGGTTATGATGGAATTGCTCACGCACACAGTACGGCTACGCATGTTACGCATTGTACTCTAATCAAAAGCAGCTCTCGACTAATGCCATATTAGTACAGTTTGGGGGTCAAAGGGTTAATTTCGGCAACAGCATTGCAATCATACTCCTGTATTGCTTAGCAGCTGGCGTTAAGATGAAGAGAGGTCAGTATGCAGGTGGCGTGCTTAGTGGTGTCTGTTCTGGTGTCCTAAGCAGCTGGCAAGAGACTTGCTAGAGAACCTAGATGTCGATCGACTTGCCTGGTGGCACCTCTAGCTTGCGTTGTGTTCTAAAGAAAGCTCTCTGACAGGTACTGTAGGTAAGTGGGTGTGTGCGCATCGTGGTGAGTGAAGCATAGTGACTAGACAGTCTACAAACCAAACGTGGGAATGTTGAAGCACGATGTCCGTAACAATCGGAGGTCCGGTACCAGTGCCCAGTGACCAGGCCTCGAAAAGCTCGTCACGGGTTTCTAGAAGGCCTCGGGGCATGTTCTGTGTGGAGGTGGCAGAGTGTCAGAGTGCCAAGAGTGTCGAGTGCTCCCCGCTAAGCCAGCTAAGCATTCTAAAAACATGTGCAGCCTACCCTTTTGGAGGTAAAGGGCCCATGAGCAGTCCCAAAAGAGAGCTATTATGGACATTAAAATAACCAAAGTGGATGAAAGCTAGCCGTAAAGAATCTGACTGCGGGAACAAGTAGAGAGGCTTGGGGGCTTTGACAGCGTTTGTGGCTAGCGGCGGGCAATGTGGTTACCCGAAATCTCCCAATGGGGGAAATTTGTATCCTTGCGCCAATCCCATGGTTGACAAACTCGCCCAAATCCAAAAGTCCCCTCGTGTGCTACAGTTCAGAGGCAATGACATAGACGTGCACACGCTGTAGAACCCGAAGCTCGCGCTCAGCCGGCTGGCCAGCATCCGCAAAGCAGCAACTCTTGACATGCTCAGAAAGTCCGTCGCGACTGTTCTGTTTGTGTGTGTGTTTGCAAACCCGGGGCCTCCCCACACACTTGTCGCTGTCACTCAGCGGAAGCGAAGCTGCTTTGAGCGTGCCTGGCCCAGGATAGCCCAAAAACAGATGCGAGCAAGACGAAGCCTCGCTGACTCCTTCACCAACCCCATGCCAGAAATCATCCCCCTCTCTCTCTTTCTGTCTCCACTCGCTTGTCGTCCCGCACAGGCACTTTGCTGCCATTTACAGAGCTGATCTAGCTAATTTGCCCCAATGGGCCTTCTGGCTGCGAGCGATGGCAGAGGCGCACGCTGTGCAGACGCCCTCGCTACTCCACAACCGGCTACCTTCTGCCTTCTACCTTCTGCCTTCTGGCTTGAGGTACACTCCCGCATCACCGACCTTGATCGAGCCCTGCCAACTGGTCATTGCCACTGTCGCTATCACTGTTCCTGACGCTGTCATTGTCCCCGTCACCGAGCAAGAGCCCAAAGATGCGGCTTAACGAAGGGGCTCTTTTGACAACTCCGACGACTGCCAGGCTATCCCTTCGAGCCATGTGCGATTAATCTATCGCGCGTTCGCTCTGGCTCGGATCACACTCCAAGCACATCAAGGCATACGATGTGTAACAGGACTTCGCATTGGCTTTCCCAAGGCTCGGGTTACGCCCTGGGAAACATGTTGGCGGGCTGTCACTCGTTGCCGGCTCATGATTGACGACCGTGTTTCCGCCAGCCCTGGTCAGCGTGCAGGCCATGGACATGCCCTTGTTGTCCATCTTGTCGAGCTGAAACGGGCAATGCGCGCGCTGCCGTCTGCTGCATCGAGGACGGTGCATCCCCCCAGTCCCCAGGCAGTCCTCATGGGGAAGCATCAACACTGTGGCGTACCGCTAGTCGGCACACCCCTGAGGATGAACAGCCCCACATGCATCGCAGGCGCAGGCGCAGAGAGTGAGCGTGAGGCCGGTTACTCAAAGCGGGTAACCAGGCCAAGCGCAGTGTGCAGAGTGCAGCTGGCCATAGCTCTGAATCAAATCCTGCACAGGGCAGCCGTTGAAGGGTGTCCCATTTGTGTAAGCCAAGCCCGACCCTCTAAGCAAGCTCTACTAGCACGCCAGCACCCTCTCCCACGTAAGTGCCCAGTGCTCTGCGATCAGCCACCATGCATCGGACACGCAGTATTTTATAACTTCTGGCAACCCCCATTCCAAACATCCCATCCACCACCAGAGTCGACTTCGAACAACAAGAGCTCTACTACAAAAGCCGACCAGTTCAGCATCAACTCTTCCTATCCACACAACACACACCTCTACACCCACACCCACACCCACGCTCACATCTACAAACACTCTACACTCTACCGGCACAATGAACCAACCACCGGTCGTCGCCTCCAACTCCTCTCCATTCCCTCCCAAGCCCCACAACCCATACGCAAGAATGCCCCAACGACGAGCAATTGCTTGCACCACCTGCGCCAAAGCAAAGACAAAGTGCGACAAAGCTGTAAGCACCACTCTCTGGCCTCACTCTAGCCTCTCCAGCCGCTAACCTGGACCCCAACAATAGGTTCCATCTTGCTCTCGCTGCACTGCAAAGGGTCTCTGCTGCGAACCCCGATCTACCCGGAGGACCTCAGACAACAGCTACCGCAATAACCCTAAGAAGCACCTCGTCTCCCCCAAGAGGTATCCCACTGTCAACTCCATCCCATCCATGGCCCGCCACACCTCTCCACGAAGCATCCCTTCCTCCAACAGGCAGCAGATTGCTCGTGCCGTTTCTCAAATGGACTTCCACACTGCCGTCAAGATGAACCAGCAGCAGAGCCTCTCTGGCTTCCCAATGCTCACTCCTCTTCCAACCAACTACTCTCCTCCCATGGTTGACGACAGCTTCTCCAACTTTAGCAGCCCACCCACCAACATGGAGCCTTTCCCATCAATTGAGCAGAACAACTTCCCCGCCTCTGGACGCCTCACTCCTCAGACCCCTGAGAATCTCCCTTACCAAGAGCCTTTGTCCCTCGCTGATCCTTTCGACCCATGCATGATTTCCTCGTCATGGTCTGATGATGGTCTCATGCCCATTGGTCTGGGTTTCGAGAGCGACATCCCCAGCATGCTTCCAAACGACATGTGGACGCCTGAGCCTGAGAGCGTCTGGCCTCAATCCGACCTTTCCGTCTCCCCTCCCTCGCTTTCCGAGATTGGCCAGCACACACGCGGAGTACCATCACTATCAATGAGCGACTGCTCTGTTGATGACTTCACCTCGCCAGCCCTCGTTCAGGAGGAGTGGTCAAACTTCACTGCCTCAGCCAACCTCAACATGGGAGCACCAGTGTCTTCACAAGCATATATGGAGGGCATGAAGGGAATGCAGGGTGGCGCACCCATCTGGGAAGATGTTTTCCTTCCTCGCAATGCCACTTATTAGATACGTATTTAAGATACCCTTCGTTTATATTCTTCTGGTAAGCATCACTGCCTCTCTATCTCCATCACGATCAAATACTAACAGTCTCTCCAGTTTATACACTTGAGGCCCATTTTATAGCCCAAATCATTATTCTTTGTATATAAAATTTTATTTCACAAGTACAATTCAAGCTTTTATGATTATGTTCTGGGTTTGGTCTTCTGGTTTTTATATTTGCAATCGCTATCATGTTCTGGGTTATGGTGAAGTCTTGCCATGCATGTATCATTACAGGAAAAAGTTTGTGTCTTGGTTCTTAGATGGTTGGACTAAGGGAAAACAATGGAGGCAACATGTTATATCTCACACGGCGCATATGTGGACATGATACTATGATTTCAGCAAGAAAGTCAATTGAAGATTTGAAAGTTCTACAATGTATGGCTTGTTCATTGATGCATCCATCTACCTAGATCCTCATGTCCCGCACTCGTTCCCATAGTACGCCTCACAAGTCGAACACAGATTAACCAATACCTCAGCGTAGCCCATTCACCCGTGCACCACGGCACACATACACAGATACAAAGTCCGGCCAAAACATCCCCATCACGCATTCACCGCATCGACAATAACTTCAAAACAGATTGGCTCTACACTAACGAACGGACGGACTCTTCCATTGCCCTCGTACCCGTCTCACAGAAAATGAAAACAAAAAAAAAGTGTCTTCGGAGGAGCTATGGCCGGTCCTCACGTACAGGGCAGACACAGACAGGCGGCTCGCATGCAGTGTCCGCGTCTGCGTCTGTGTGTCCCATCTTCCGTACCACATGGCAGGACCGTTGAATTGGGTTGGGCGATTCAAACTCCGATATGAACACGGGATCAGGATAACACAGGGAGACCTAGTCAGAACTTCTAAATCACACGCAGTGCGTTCGGTGGCAGCACGTTGGGTACGGCAAACGGCGATGAGTGATAGTCTGGGGTCGGGGGTCAAGTTCAGGGTCAAGGTCAAGGTCAAGGTCAGTCTCACGGCCAATGCTGGTACCAATGTCATCCTCAGGGTCCTTCGTGTTCTCAATGTGGCTTGCCATTTCACGCCATGAGCAACGCAGCGCCCAACATAACTGGAGGAAAAGGGATCACAAAAAAAAAAGGCAAGACGCGAACATGGCAGCACACGGAAGCACGGAAAACGTGGGCATGCAGGGTATCTGGGCGATCATGTTCAGCCATGTTGTATTGTATGGCCGTGGGCCACCCGTATTCGCAAACCATGCCGTATCGTGTGGCGTTTTTGGAGTGTGGCAGGTGGAGCTCCGATTTACGGTGCGGTGGTTTTTTTCCTGGGGGGGGAGGGGAACCGACCGTGGAGGGGACTGGAGATGAGGGGAGGTACTGTGGTACTGTACCTAGTGAGTGATGTGTTTTTGTGTTGAGTGTAGATCTTGTTTGAATTGGAGCTGGGTTGCTGAAAATGGGTGATGGGGCAGGTTTTCTTGGCCTGTATGTTTGACGATCTGTATGTAATGCCCTGTATCTATTTGTAAACTCAATCTTGTTTTGCCAATAGTCCCATCCCCAGGACAGCACACCATATCACTTCCTCCCCAAGAACCAAACACATACATAAACATATATACAAACATCACCATCCTCTCTTCTCAACTCAAGCAGAACAGAAAATAAAAAACACAGAGTGATCATCGCATTACCCCTCGCATTCACGTCCCTACTAATATATACTTGTTGCAAGGGTCTTAGTTAGGCTAGGCTGCGAAACTGGCTAGTTACATACGAATACGAGCCCTTTGTCCTACATACAAATATCCCAGCCAACCGAACATGCTACTCCAAATTTACCCTACAACACGAGCTTCAGCCGCTGACGGCATGCTTCAGCTATGTGATGTGTGGCTCTTGTGGTGCTGGTGGCCCCGCTTGAGAGCGAATTATGTACTGTACTTGGGTGATGGCGTGTGGCTGGTGATTGTGATGAGGTTTGAGCTCGTTACGGACTACAGTATATAACTGGACTGGTGTCTTTTGTCAGGACTTGATATTGCGTGATTCGCCTTAATTTCATACGTATGGTATGTGCTTTGCGCTCGTGCTTGTGCTGGGAGAGATTCTCAACGTGGCAACCTTGAAGCGTAGCGAGAGGGATGAATGTGATTTGCTGTGTGTTTTTCCTCTTGCGCTTGCGCAAACCCAGGTATTAGGTGATGATCATGAAGACCCGGTGATACAAGAATGTTTCAGGCGGATGTTGATCGCTGGAACATCAGCTGTGGTACAGCGCTGTACAATGACGGAACCCCCCCCAAAAATGAGAAAAGAAACATCATCAACATGTGGTTGAATTGACATGGCAAAAGTTTAGAGAGGTTGCCAGCCTCATCTCATCGACTCAAGCAGAACAGTTCTCAGATCCTTCTGTGCATGAAGCCATAGTAGCCACGCCGCCCGCCACATCCGCATCACGACTTGCACAACTGCACAAGTCGACAAGCCCAAAACGGCCTGTGGCGTGACCTAGTCATGTATGGTGTACAAGTACAATCAAGAGGCATTTTCTCGACTGCACCCTCTACACCTCAAAAATCCCGAGTCTGTGGTAAACTTGTCTGATCCCTGTTCGTCGCCGTCCCGCACAGACCAATGGTGAATGAGAAGACTCGACGCTCCGTGTCCCCCTCATCGGGCACGTTGCGCGGGAGACAGGGATGGCCCTTGCTAGCGCATGTTGCTATGTTTGGCGCTGTGGCTGGGTTTAGCGACGGGTACGGGTCGGGGTCGGCGTTTGCTTGTCGGCCACAGAAGAGTAGAAAAAACTTCTACACGATCCCGATTCCCATCTCGGGGAGCCCATTCCCGTGTTTTGCAGAGAGCAAAATAAACAAGCCATTTCGAGCAATGAGGGCAGAGAGAAATTGTTCCGGACTTTGACGACACCACAAAATTGTTGTTTGATCGGGGGTGTGGGTGGTGGTCGATTCCCCGGTTGTACTCTATGTACCTTGATTGAATCATTATACGAAATGCAGGTGGAGCGGCCTGAGAGAGAGGACCCAGATCTCTGAATTCTGGGTTCTTGTATCCAACCTCGCCGACCTGGTTAAGTAACCTATGTATGGTGCAGGCCTAGCGGGCTGCTGTGTTACTGGCAAGTCCCCGCTTAGGTACTGCAGACACAGAAGTATTCGGGCCATTGAAGCGACGATTGCCTGCGTGCGAGCAAGCGAGAGAAGAAAGATAGACTGAGAAGAGCCGGCAGCCAGTACATCCGCTCCACTGCTAAGAAAATGGTGGACCTCATCCCCGTCCCACCCGTCCCCCCCGTCCGCCCCATGCTAGGCACACACGTGGTATGCTGACGGATTCGCGAGGATTTGCGAGGAATAAGCTCAGCCCAAACATAGATCTGCCTGAGGTTTTGTGCAAGGACCGCGCTCAGTACCTTCGAGATGTCGCCAATGGGGAGGATAGACTAAATGTGATGGGCTGTTTACATCGTTTTCGCTTGTTTTGTACGCTTCAGAGGAGAGAGTTGCACCGCGCCGTTACTGTCAACAGCCGGTGAATCAAACGTCCAAACGGTTCGATACAAACAAGGTACTCCAGGCATGTTCAGCTGTCGGCCCCATTTGATCGTTGCCTTGTTGTTATTTCCTTGCGCTTTTCCACTTTTATTTCTTTGCGGCTCGGCTCGGCAGTTCAAGAGAGTTGCTCCGGTGTTTTTCTATTTTATCTGCGCGTTTACGAGCCGCCGCCATGCACTGAATTGCTTTCATGCAATGGGACCAACTAGCGGGCTTGAGGTCGCCGACATGCAAGGAGACAGAAGTCCAGTGCTACGGAATCATGGAAGACTTTCTCCGTCGATGGGAATCTCGCCTCGCCCACTGTGTTTATGAACACGCTGTGACTTTGTGCTCGGAAAAGCATTTGTGACGAGATGGGAAAGAAGTGTTGGGAGCGGAAAGTTCAGCTGCGACAGAAAGCGGCTTGAAAATTTGTCCGCTGGTTATTTTCATTTTCCTAGATTGGAATGTTCAAGAGGATTGCTTACTGTGAGATCGTAAAATCTATCTGCGCATCCGTTGATGCCATACAGCACGTGCTCGTACGCTCCACCCTTCATGAATGCACCATGCTTCTCCAACACAGCACAAATTCGCCTCATTGCTATGATCCCCGCGGGAGGGGCACAGGCAGACACGAGTATCGCCTCTTCCTCCCAGAATCGCCAGTCCTAGTCTCATTGGACAGGGGCACCCTTCACTCACGTGCATGGCTGATCAGTGTTTTAGCCGCCAGAGGTGCCAGCCCGGAATCGCAATGCCATGCGTACGGTTCTGGAACTTGCCAGTAAATGGAGTGCTGAAGGCCCGATAATGACTTCCCAAGCTGGATGCAGGTTGTTCGATTTGGGAATTGATTGAACAGAGCCTCGCCTTACCCTGCACTACGCTTCTCTGCATTCCTCGCAGTTGTGCTACAGCATCTTTCTTATTCTCGTCGCCACTGATGTACATCTCGGGCCTGTTCAAAGCCTGTTGGAATGTGTCTGAATTGGCGAAACAATGACGCAGTTGGCATTTTGCACATCGATATCATGCTGCGGCTAGTACTGAGGGTAACTCGGACAAGACAACAAGCCACAATCTTGTTGACAGCCACAGCGAGGCGGTGTTGGCTCGGAACTCGCATTCAGTACCGGTAAGGGAAGCCCAGTAGCACTGAAATTGTGACTAGGTAGCTTCACTGTAGATCAGGGCGGAGAACATTGGAAGTTGGTACGGCAGGAAGATCTTGTAGATCGAGCGTGTCGTCATTGTAGATTAGTATGGGGTTGTATTGAAGATCAAAATTGGGGAATCCTAACGTCAGAAGTGGAGATAGTCAGGTTGTCATGATAGTTTGGCATGCTGGATTGGGAAGGAGCGCATGGGTGATCGGGTGGGCATGGAGGCCTTCCGACTGCGTAGCCAGCTCAGCTTCCCCGCTCAAGCAATCCCGCATACTCGTCTGAAGTGTATTCCTCGTAGTGCATTGTATTGCAAGCAGCCATGTAGGTATGCGGCGTTCGAATGTGTAACCCATGATGTATGTACATACACCCACAGTTAGGACGTTCGTTCGTTGATGTAGACTAAGTTGTGGATCTTGGGCTTGCTTTTGTGACTAGTACGTGTTTGTGAACTAGGCGAGGCCATACCAGCGAGCTCTACACACACGTGCAAGAGCTGCATAGATGCGAATAATGCGAGGACGGGCCACCCAAGTACTTCGACGAGGCGATGTCAGCGTGTTGTATAAACACGTGCTGCTGGCGCAGAGACACGATAACACGAGTTAGAAAAAAAAAGTGCGCATACCATAGGTATCTTTCTTGAGCTAAAAGGTCCCTGCAGCTACATTGTCCGATGTACCTACTGCTTAAGGCTGGATCTGCTACACTTCAACCCAGAAGTCAGTTACTCTGTGGGACTAAGGGTTGCGCTCTTTGGAAACGATGTGACATGACGGCTAAAAGTCAACTGACGGTACAAGCTGCTTGAACCATCCTGATGTGGATCTCGGGTGTCACACAGCTCTTTGTTCCCCATTTCCAGCAGACCGGTCTTTGGAGTGAAGGAGTGTAGGGATCTCGCACATCAATACAATCAAATGTGCGGCTGTACTGCAAGGCAATGATACCGATCGGGACGCTGTCCTCAAGGCGCACTGGAAGGAGATATTTCTTGACACATGGTGTAATTAAATGAAATTGACCTACACCGTTTCCAGTAATTCATTAATCAAGCTCACCAGAAACCCAGAACTCGGTAACAGTATTAAGAACCTAGGAAAAACCTCGAACCTAGATACCGGAACTAATATCAAAGTCCCAGAGTAGTAGCGGAGTTAGGCGAACGGGGGTTACCGTAAGTTGAGGCTTACGGACTTCATGCATTTACAGGCAACCTGCTACAACGGTGGCCATGCATATCTCACTCTAGACTCCTGCGTTTTTTTATTAGACAATAACACAAACATTCGAGATCTTCCGCCGTTCCGAAATGAATCGAGCACTTTTGCAGACGCGGGTGATGGCGTGATGACTTAGTGAATGCGAAACCAGTGATTGTTCGAGAATACGTGCGCAACCGTCGATATAGGGCCCGGAGTTTTGTACGTCAGCATGGCCGCGGCCGATGAACGGACTTGATGGTAGTGCAAGAAATTTAGGGTCCAATTATTGTCTCATGCGACACATGTTCAAGTATACGGGTAAACGGGTACCTGCATGTCCTACTCCTTCTTCCGTAGCATAAGAGTTGTCGCAAATTGTTTTAGCTGTTAATTAGCTGACTTTTGGATTGACTTGTTTTGGGAGCTTTTGCTGAATTTTGGTATTTGGAGAAAGGACGTTGATTTTGGAACTCAAGAATACTGAAAGGGGACTAGAGCTTCCATAAATTAAGTAGCGCACCTGAGAATGCTAAAGACTTGCTTAAATTGGCTCCCCAACCACCTCTAGGCTTGCTATCGTGTGTGGCCTTTAACTTAGCACAGCCAATAGTCATCTCACTGTACTTCTGAGTGGACGTTCCTGTAGCTGCAGCGAAAAGGTAGCCTGTTATATTAGCATTGCAATGAAACCTCCCTACACCCGGAGCGACTCGGAATTGAATTGAAGGTTTTTGAGTAGAGTTTGTGCTTGGATTCATATACAAGGTACGATTTAGTAGTCCAAAACGAAATGGTTCTAAGATATAAATTACTCATGGAGACAATACCGCAAAGAGTTCATTATGGATAGCCACATGAACATCGTGCTATTCCAAGTCATATGTCAGCCGCATGAAGAAAGAGAGGACAATAAATGCATTTCCAAAAGGGTAAAGAAGTCTAAAGCATGTCAACAATTGAAAGGTCCCGGAATCAGTCTTCTTTATAATGATCTTCAATGTCATGATCTTCTCCGGCCCGGATCCTGGATAGACTAAGGGAGGCGAACTTTCAATCCAAAGGCCTCGCGATGGGTTGGCGAAGAAAGCTCTTTAGATCGACTTGATACTATCTTTGGCGCTGAATGGCAAGAGGATCGCCTGAAAGATGGCTTCAGCCTCAATCTTGTATGGGAGGCGAAAGGCACGGGACAGCTGCTGGACCTCCGATAGAAAAGCCTCCTTGATTATATCTTCCGGTGCGACATTACCGGCCGACCGACGGGCCTGCATGGTTTCAAGAATGCTGCCCTATGGAAAACGTTAGCCCCCAACGCTTACAATGGGGAACGCACAAACAGGCGTTCTGCACAGAGTTTTACCTCATAGGCAAGGAAGATTTAAGTGTAATGTATGAATCCATGAGAGTCAAATCTTGTTCTAGAAAAAAGAGTGAGGCCTACCTTTAGTAATCGTTCCCGAATCTGGCGATACAGCTCCGCCTCACGGACTGTGTATCCCAAGAGAACCGTGACTATCTTCGGCTCAGCTTCACTATTGCCATCTCCTTGTACGAGATGAAATCTCCCTTGTGTATCATCTTTCTGAATGTTCCAAGATGACTTGGACTCTCTCGACAATTGCTGCATCCCCGCGCAGAACTGGTAGTATGTGATGAGGCGCATGCTGCTGCCGTGTATGACTCGAATTTTTTTCAACTTCTCGTTGCCGCATTTTGTTATAGTCCTCCAGAGCACACTCAACAGAGTGGCTATGGCCAAATGCTCTGTCCGTTCGTCTTTAGGCTCCCCAAAATACTGAAAGGAGAGTTCCTCGAGTCTGGTTAGGCCTGCACCAGCAAAAAGAATTCCTCTGAGAGAGTTCCACTGCCCCACAAAATCGGTTATATCGATTGTGATTTGGAGTTTCTTGATCGACGGGCGGAGGATCGGGGGTAAATCATTGAATTTTAGACTAAGCTCGGAGGGATGCTGGCAGCGGACGCTAAAAGTGGTTGCCGCGAACGCAAGCGGGCGGGTCTCGTACAATAACTGCCGACAGGTGAGCGATAGTGCCAGTGGAGAGATAGCTAGTTGAGGAGACCCGCTGGCCGCCTCTTGGGCAAACGCAAGTTCAAAGATGGCGTTGCGAATCTCTCCAGGTAGGGCGAGAAGCGGTGAGGCTGTGAACATCCTCGATTTGAGAAGCAAGGTCCACGTAACGGAGCAAAGGCTGGAGCGAATCTGCGTGAAAGAGAGAAGCTACAGCAACATGTCGAGATCGACGTTGGGGGCCTATCGTGCCTATAAAGATACGGTGAGACATGTTTGAGTTGGAGAGTCTGCGGCTCTGCGCAGAGGCGTGGTGGGCATGTAAGCCGCTTCTTTGTGTGGTCTGAGGTGTGATTAGGAGGAGCAGCCAATGATGGGTTGCCGTTGATAAGACCTGAAGTCGATCAAATCTGACCAGTTAGTCTTATGGCCACGGTGAGAGGTTGATCGCGTTGATGGCGTCAAGTGCTCGACCGCCAGAAGCCAAACAGCTCTAGAAAGGCTCGAAGGTGCGAGTTGCGCGTTCCTAAGCAGGAAGGCAAAGAGCAGGTATTGCAGATTCTCGTGATGTCGCGGCTGCCTTAGTCAGATTCACTCTCAACCGCCGCTCGAGCGTAGACGAAGACATGTGCACACACATCAGCAGCAGACGCACTCTGGGCCCTTTGTCGACATGTGCTTCGTTCGCAATCCATTCCTCGTCCGCATCTCACATCTCACAGCACAATGCCTTCAGCTCCAGGTCCAGCTCCAATTGCCGCGGCCCGTCGCGCCCCTTCTCAGCTGCTTACACGGATGAGCCCCATAGGGCTGTCCATTGCCAAATTCACACTTGGCCACCTCGCTTGTGCTGCCACACATTGACCGTTCTTTGGTCACTCGAGGAGGCCTTCGCAGGACATGAACCCTCCTTGTCCAACTAGAGGCATTTGAAAAAAAACATGAAACTTGTCGCCTTCTGGACCCCACTGGCTCGAGGCTGGAGGCTCTTCAGGTCTTAGACATGCAGGTCAGCCAAAAGCGGAAGTCCCGTACCAACGGGTCCGGGGTCAAGCTAATATTATCCTAGGCGGAGGGTAATTCTGCGCGATGCATTGATCATACAGCCATGAAAAATGGGCAAGTCCCAGCGGTCGATTACTGGATGCCTGAATACCACATGGTCTTGGGATTTTCCGTCTCCATGGTCTACTAAACCGGTAGCTTAAATCAGAGCTACCCGTGCGACCTCGACCATACACAGACCGTGTTTCTTGATTCTAGCCACATCAGGCCTACCTTAAACTTCCTCAGGCAGCACCGAATTCAAGACTTCTCGTCCTAACCATCCGTGTGTAAGGAGAGAGGGCCCAACGCTTTCTATCTTTAACCTTCAACACCACCGCCGCGGAGCTGGAGAGCTCAGCTATATTATATAATAAGTTATGCGAGATCTGGGAGACCGTCTCTTCCATAGTCTCTGTTCATATACATCCTCCAGTTTGTGTATACTTCTATTGTCCATCCATTCAAAAGATTCAAAAGAGTAGTCGTCCCAAACTCTACTGTCAGTTTGCGTGACCCCTTACTCAACAACAACTTCACCCATTAGATCAATCATGCTACCAGGAGTTCAGAGAAAGGGAGACTGCAGGGCTTGCCGAGAGGGCAATCTACAAGTTGGGCACCTCTATATCTCTGTTGACAGATATACATGCTAACTCTTTCTAGTGTGATAAGAAGACGCCGCGATGTAGCGAATGCGTTTCTCAGGACAGACCATGTGGAGGATTTGAGTTGGGTAGCATTTTCATAAATATCAATTCCACAGGTCCACCGCCGGTGTGGAATCGAGCACGAAAGCACCTTGTCCTTGATTTGGCTTCACAACCTGGTGGATCGGAGCCCGAAGAGCCTCAATTTTCTGCTATCCCGACTTTCTATCACCCTACGGTGCCTCTGTCGAATTCAATGACTGCCGCATCCTCAACATCCATGGTATCTTCAGAGACAACATTCACTCCAACGTCTCCGGAACAGTACCCAGACGACATTTCGGGCATGGTAGATCTATTTCTTGATCTATACTACCGACGCTACGCCACAGATAAGACGTCCGTTGACCCACTCACCCCAGGCAATGAAAGTGGGGGCTGGAGACACTTGATTCCCTACTGGATCGGAAAGTCTTCCCTTCTTGATGCAGCAATTCACGCATTGGCTACTTGTTTTGTCGGAACGCAGTATCAGGATCAAAGTCTCTTAGACCAAGGGAATCATATGTACCTCAATGCCTTACAGATGGTGCAACAAATATTACTAAACCCAGATTCATATCAGTCCACTCATCTTCTCGCAACAACCTTGATTATGAGTTCGATCGAATTGTTCATGTCTAACGGAGGTAGCGCAAGCCACCTCGCGCACGTAGAAGGCGCATCTCGACTACTCCATAGTGCCTCCAAGGCGAGCGATTTCACAGAATATGAGGAATTACATACCTACATTCTGATTCAAGGTTTTTTTGAATCGCTTACAAACCGCCGGCGGTACATTTTCTCCTCCGCTTCCTACCGTCCTCTGGTGAAGCAAATGTACGCCTGTCCGCGTACAAGCACCAACGACCTATTCTTCCAATGGTGTGAAATCGTCCTCCCACTGCCCAACATCTTATGTGCCGCAGATAGCGTCGCTAGTACGGCCTCGACTTCCGATGGCGCAACTCCCACAGTGATCTCTGCAGTATTTGCAATCTTGGACGATCTAACGACGCTCGAACAAGTTGTATCACCATGGTACGATACCCTCAAAGCACAAGCGCATGGGCCATGGTCCATTTCATCCTCTCAGACAAGCCGCGACGCAGTTCCTTTCCCTCTACAATTCATATCTATCGAAGTATGTTCACTATATTGCCTATATTGGATGACGCAACTCCTGATCCTCGAAGCACGCAACTCTCTGCATAAGAACCTGCCTCTCACTGATCTATCTTCGCCCGAAATGCGACGCCCAGATATCTGCGCGCAGGCCGGGGAATACGCGTCGTTGATTTGCCGATCCGTCCAATTTTGCACGGGCAATACATCATATGCCTCTACTGAGAACATGTTCATTCCACTCTTCAATGTTGCAAGCTACTATAAGAGGCAGGGCGACGATGAGAGAATGAAATGGTGTGTTGATGCCTTTGCACGGATCGCCGAAGAGCAAAGAATTGGATACTCGGCGGAGAAGCTTAACCTCGCGACGGGCGCAATCGGCTACTCTACGCAACAGATGGGAGGCGTTTGGGGTCTGGCTTAGAGAGACCCTCTTTCCGATTCGGTGAACACTGCCAATCTGTGATTGTCCTTTGTCTCCTCAGAACAAAATGTCCCGCTTGCACCCTCGACGCCTCATTTTGTGCTGGAGACCCGGCTTTACTCATCTCCATTGCGATCGTCGATTTTGATCGGCTTTGTCGATGCGGCATAATGCAGTACGAGCAAACCCGAACGTTGACTTTGCGGTCTCGATCATGTGTTTACATGTCACAGCCACAGCTTTTTTTGCCATGCTTCTCAGTTTTCCAAGGACACATTCGTTCAACTAGTTGACAGCATTCACCGGAGTTTCTCGTTTTCGAGCATAGCATGGCGTGGCGCTTAACTCTCGATCAGCATTTCCCCATTGGCGTTTTATACCGATTCTATGTCTCTGTCTGTCTGACCTTACAAGCAAAAACCCTTTGCATCCCTCCATTCATTCCTCATTTGTTGTATTCCGATTTTCTTTATTGGTTTTTTCTGCATTTCCTTTCATATTCATTGCCTTTGAAGTAGAATTACTCAGTGTGATTACCCCACGGTCGTTCTATGCGTTTAGCGTAGCATTACTAGTATTTAGATTCAGTCATACTACAAAGCATGAAAATGAAAGCTCTGTCTTCACAGTACTTGCTTCCATTTTGCTTTGTCTTGTTTTTGTGGCCGCGCTTTTGATGACAGACGTATGCAAGCGGTTGCCTTCATAACTGGTCGTCGATATAGTCTGCTTCGTACAAACCATAACCGAGGGGCTATTGATACTCAACCAAGCGTTTACAGCTCGTGCGGGTGGTAAATCTAGATTCATTATCCCTACTTTAACAGTATTAATACTAATAGGCACCAGGACGTCATTGAAATAATTCATTCTATCTACTGGAAAACACATTGTTCTGCATTGAAAACCTTTGGAATACAATAGCACCATCAACAACAGTAATCTTGATCAAAATATCAACTAAGGTCGCACCCACAAACCACTCCAGTCAGCCATCACCGCATTTCTCAAGCCACCTTGTTTCACACAAGTCAGCTCAATCCCATTTAGGGGAGTAGAGTAGGTACTTGAAAGTGGTATGGTATGGCGCGACAAGCGCCTAACTTTCGGTTCGGTTACTCGACTCGCTCGTAATTGTAGACTCTAGTCTCTTACATCATAACACACCACATGATATATGTAGGTGGTACCACTTAGGTGGTAGATAGGCCCACAGTAGGTAGTCTACATTGCGTTTTAGTTCAAGCTTGGTAAATATGTATATGCTTTTGGTGCGGCTACGTCATTTCGCGACACTGGGTTATAGAACGACGGGGACAATAGCTGGGGGCGCCGGTTGTGCTGGGAGTTTAACGCCGCATTGGCATGGAATAGAATGGAATGGGATGAATGGGCTGGACTGGGTATGTTACATGTAGCTAGTTGGATAGGCTAGATGTGATGCTAATGCTGCGTGTAGAGTAGGTTGCAGCAGCAAAGGAAGCGAACAGTTTGGGGAGCTAGCGACTATGATACCAGGACGGCGATGTGCTGCGCTCGAACTTTCGTTTTGCTTCCTTGTGAATGCGAGTTAGGCTTTATTTGAGGGGTTAACTGTAATGTTATATGTTAATCATCGGACGGTGTCTCGGCTCTCCTTCTTGTTGTTTTGTTCTTTTCGGAGAAGGTAAGGAATTTGTTTGTGCATGCCGCGAATAAGTCATAGCTCGCACTTTGGGCCCCCGCTAAGTGGTACGTAGACGGTAGGCTAGTAGGAGATCGTGCCGTGCGTACTTGGGTACATAACGAGGCGGCATATATCTACAAGTTGTGAGGCCCAGAGTTTACGAGTCGGTCACAGCAAACACCCAGCAAAACTACTCCTCACTTTTCTTCATTGCATTCTAAAACGAGACAAACGTGCCTCCCTTGGAGATAAGACGAATTTCCCCTCTACTCTACTCCACTCTCCACATGGTCGTCTATAACATCGCGCTCGTCGCCGTCGAAGCCGTAGCGACGACTCGTCTCGCTCCTACTCCTACTCCAATTCCATCGCCTCTATCCGTCTCCACCCAATGAGTTCAGAATCAACCACACAACACGGAAGAACCTATCTCTCTTCCAGATTGGGCTCTCGGTTCCTCGACGCCTCTCAATACTCAAAACACGCCTGCCGTCGCTCTCTCTGAACCCTCAAAGTCATCTCCGCCGACAGAGCTGTTAGCAACAGCGACACCTTCGATATCGGTTGCGTCATCGAGTCCCAGCTCAAGTGTGCTCTAATTGCCTTAGAAGTAGTCTTAGTCTACTTTTTCTCTTGAGTTGCCTTACACCACGCATCACTTATCATCAATACCTCTTTCATGAATACTTTGCATTTTTATATCCCATTCCCTTGTCCGCTTCTGCTCGCTCTTCTATTGCTTTATATTTCGAGCAAGAATTCGCTCCCAAGGGCAGTATCAACCAGCCTAAGAAAACAGTCAACAGTGCTACATGGTTGATTAGCGCACATTTTCTGCTGTGTAGACAAAAACTCGTGAAAAGCGTCTTCTATTCATAAAAGAGATAATAAAGTTTCATAACTATATCCGTTCCATTTACCACAACAACAACGCCTCATTTTATCTACCAGATAACCAAACAAAATATCCCAGTACCACGTGGTATCGTACGCAAACACTGTAAAAATGTGTTTCTATCTCATTCGTAATCGATGCTTAGATCTCCTTTTTGGGGACGCCGCCAGGTAGCGTATTGACCTTCTCTTGGAAGAGCTTCTCGGCGCCTTGCCAGACAGGGGTGGAGCTGCGGTCCTTGAGGGCCATCAGGCTGGGTAGAAGGGCGTTGCTGAAGGCCTCGGAGGACTCGCGGGGGAGGGCTGAGGGAAGATGGTCAATGGAGATGACGGAGAGGGCGGGGCCATCACCCTCAACGGGGACCTTGACGGTGGGCTTGTCGAAGGTGGTATTGATGTCGTAAATGGGAATGGGGTTGTGTGGGTTGGTGGTGTCGCAGCTGACGTCGCAGACAACGCTCAGCTTGCGACTAGGCGACTTGAGGCTCTCCAGGTTGACGAAGGGAGGGATAGGCTCGGAGAGGTAGATACAGTTGACAAAGATGTCCGACTCGACGATCTCGGGGTATGGGCCGGGGCGGTCCTTGGTCTCGGGGAGATCCCACTTCTTGATGTCGGCGCAGCCAACCTTCTCGAGGAGGTCGACAGCGCCAGAGCCGCATCGGCCAAGAGCTCCCAGAACCAAGCTGCTAGGCTTGCGTCCTGCAATCTTCTCGCCAGCGGCAACATCCTCCTTGAGCTGGGCAATCAGCTCGCCCTCGTTGTTGTAGTATCCCCGGCCATCGGTGAAGGTCTCAAGGCCAGGAAGGGGCTCGCCTTTGGGGTGGGTGAGTTGCCATGCCCAAGTCTGTCATTGAAATAGTTAGTATGCTGAATGTATGACTCTGAAAAACGTAAAGACGCACCTTGAGAGCCAGAGCAGCTCCGGCAAAGCCTGCATGGTATCCAAAGGCGGCTACTCGCCTGCCGCTGGTGTCCTGGAGAAACTCGAGATCATACAGGGTGCCGCCGCCGCGCGGGAATCTGGCGAGGACCTGCTCCCACCCGCCCTGCTGCTTGTAACAATGGGCGAAATGTACAAAGGTGTGCTGGAGGGGAGTGTCTTCCTCGGGTAGCTCTTTCAAACCGATGATGATGCGGTCGGCGGGGGCGGTCTTCCATGAGCCCTCATCGATCAAGGTGGCACCAGCCTGCTCAAACTCGTCGTCTTTGAAGATGCGGGCGTAATTGGGGTCCTTGGGGCTGCGCTCGACGAGAACAGGGTAGCCAGCATCAAGCAGCTTCTTCGCAGTGGTGGGGGTGAGGCAGGAGCGGTGTTCGAGGGGTTTAGCCTCCGCGCGGGCATGGAGAGTCGGGAAGGCCATTCTGGAGAGCTTAAAGAAGGCGCTGAAGAGTCAATTGCAATGAAAAAGGCCGGAGAGTTGGCTTGGAGCACGTTTTATATGGTGTTGTCGAGGTAATGTCGGAGTAGAGGAGTTGTGGAGCGCGGAGCAAAAGGCGGGCGGATATTGCAGCTGTGACTCCATTGCCCACTTTTTCTGCCGGGCGGTGAGGGCGGAAGAGACTGGCCGACTTGTTAGGTAATGCCAGGGCAAAGATTGATGGGAATTGGGCATGTTCATGCCGCTCTCGGAGTAAGCTCAGGCAGCATTGGCACTGCTCCGAGCAGAGTCATGCGGATTTTTTCCTTTTTTTTCTTTTCTTTTCGTTTTGCTCTTGCGATTGTGGATGGGAGACATGGCGGCTGCTGGCTGTGAGGGAGCAGTAATTGAGTGCCACCACCCCATTGACGTTCACAAGCATCGTCGTCATCTGTGACCAACCATTTGCGCTCTGCACGTAAGCAACCCGCCATCATGTTTGAGATTTGTCTATAATCTGCGGTGGGGTTCCACTGCTCCAGCCAGGCCTGCCAGACCTGCCAGAGCTTGTGCCGCCTAATCCCTAATTCCGTGCACGTGCGGCAGCGGAATGACCTCCAAGCTCGAGTCTTTTCGTCTTTCATCGTCAATGCCCGCATGGCTTTGCTGCCCTTGATCCCTCCCTTCACTTACTTTTTCCGCCACCAGCAAAATCCACCCTGCGCTGAAACACTCTCCCTCCCTCACTCCCCAAAGTAGCGTTATGTAGCCTGCACAAACCGGCCTCTTTCTTTGCTCCCTCTCTCCAACGGCTCGGCCGTCCAAATATTCGTCCAACCAGTGTACAGCCAATAATCACCCCCAGCAGCCGCCTGGCTGAACACGGGAACCCGCCCAAGCCATGTCACCTCCAACAAGAATCAACACCGATGAGACGTCATCTTCGCACTCGCGCAATTCTTCCAACGCCAGCGCGAGACATGCCCACGCCCCTACAACTCCCAGCCAGCTGAGGCATGCCCATGTTCCTTCCGAGGCATCGTCTTCTCCAGAAAACACCATGCACTACCCTGGTGCCAGCGACCATGACGGCCCTCCCCACGCCGAGAGCAGTACCTCTGTCCCGCACGACCTCGAGTTCACCAACGACGGCATCCAGCCTGCTCCTGACAACACCTCAATCCACTCGAATCGCGAGCATGCTGGGCCCGACCACCATCAGCACGGCTCCGGCATCCTAGAACTCGATGCAGAGCCCTCTGCCCACACGCGCTTGCTCGATCATCATAATTGGGATGCCGCCTCGGGCTGCGGAAGCATCAACTGCAACCATGGTGCCATGTCGCCGCGGCCTGTTTTCCACAGGAGTTACGGGAGCTTCAACTCAGAAATTGGGTTTGGCGGCGCTTTTCCTGGCATCACAGAAACGGCTGGAGGACCTCCGGACGAAACCCATGCCCTTTTGGGGGATGCTTTCGCAGACGGCGTTTTAGGAGGCACTGCGTCACCGGCGAAGAGCACCACAATGTACCTTGCCGAAAGGCATGGTATCAAGAATAAGAGGATGATGTACCTTCGCTACTATATCCCGATATTCAACTGGGTTCCACAGTACCAATGGCGATACCTAAAGGGCGACCTGGTAGCTGCGTTGACAATGGCCTCCTTCTATATTCCTATGGCTCTCTCTTACGCCTCTAACCTGGCCCACGTCCCTCCCGTTAACGGACTGTATAGTTTTGCTTTCCAGCCAATGATTTATGGTATCCTTGGATCTTGTTCGCTGATGGTTGTGGGCCCTGAAGCTCCTGGTTCCTTGCTCACCGGCGAAGTAGTTCGTGAGAATATCAAAAAGGGCGCATCTGGGGACCAGGATGGTAGGCGAAATGCTGAGATTGCCGGCATCGTAACCTGCTTGGCTGGCGCTTTCATTTTCGTAGCTGGACTTTTCCGACTCGGCTTTCTCGATAACGTTCTTAGTCGGCCGTTCCTGAGAGGCTTTATCAGCGCTATCGGCGTGGTGATCTTTGTTGACCAGCTCATTCCAGAAATGGGACTCGCACACCTCGCCGCGGATCGTGTTGGCCACGGCAGCTGCTTGGATAAGATCATCTTTTTGTTCAGGCACGCTGGGGAGGCTCATGGGCTGACTACCGCAGTGTCATTTTCAGCGTTTGGCATCATCATGTTTTTTAGGTAAGGCCGCCATGAGAAGCATTAGAAATTTTGATTAGTCTACTGACACATCACTGCAGAGAATTCAAAAAGCGAATGCAACCACGATACCCTTCTGTTGCTTATATTCCCGATCGCCTTGTGGTGGTCTTTTTGTCTGCTGTTCTTGCCTGGAGGTTCCGCCTTGATGAGAAAGGCCTTGCTATCCTTGGAGAGGTCAACTCAAGTGGCAGTTTGTTTTCCGTCCACTTCCCATTTGAGACTTCACACCTCAAGTACGCATCGGACGCCCTTAACACGGCTCTTATCATTGCTTTGCTAGGATTTTTCGAGTCGTCTGTTGCGGCCAAATCTCTTGGGACCGGCGACCCCACGAAGGACGGAGTTCAAATGTCAGTCAGCGCCAATCGTGAGCTCATTGCGCTGGGTACTGCCAATCTCACGGGTGGTCTATTCATGTCTCTTCCAGCTTTTGGCGGCTACGGCCGTTCCAAAGTCAATGCGTCGACAGGTGGCATCACCCCAATGAGCTCCATTTTCTTGTCGATCATCACCACCCTTTGCATCTGCTTCCTCTTGCCGTATTTCTATTACCTACCCAAAGGCGTCCTTTGCGGCATGGTGTCTGTTGTTGCCTACTCGCTTGTGGAAGAGGCACCCCACGACATCATGTTCTTCTGGCGCATCCGTGGTTGGTCAGAACTCGCTCTCATGGGTCTAATCTTCATCATTACCATTGTGTGGGATCTGAAGCGGGGAATTGGTGTTGGCATCGGGCTGTCCATCTTGCGACTCATCCACCATTCTACTCGTCCACGCATCCAGATTCTCGGCCGTGTTCCTGGCACCAACGACAAGTTTGCCAATGCTGAGCTGGACCCTGGAAATTTAGAATTCATTGAGGGCTGTCTCATCGTGAAGATTCCTGAGCCGTTGACTTTTGCCAACACTGGCAGCCTGAAAAACCGTCTCCGCCGCCTTGAAGACCACGGAACCAGCAGAGCACACCCGGCACTTCCCCGTGTCCGTCGCGCCGAGCACAACAAGAATGTCATTTTTGATGTCCATGGCGTTACATCTCTTGATGGCGCTGGGGCCCAGGTTCTTTACGAGATCATTGAGGCGTACCGCAAGCGCGATGTCCGGGTCTTTTTCTGCCGCGTCCCTGGCCAGAAGTCTGCCGTATGGCAGCTTTTCGAGTCGAGTGGAATCGTGGAGATGTGTGGTGGGCCGCGCCATTTTGTCAACAGCGTGGAAGAGGCTTTGAGATTAACGGAGTTGGAGAGACTGACTGAAGAGCTCGCGAGCGAAGCGGGAAGCTCAAGGGCGGTGTCGTCGAGAGGTCCGAATTGAGGGCACTGCAAAGAAGTATATACAGGGATGATGTGAACCGAGTCGAATTTAGTTGTGAGACATGATGCACATGGAATTGAAGATTAGAGAAAGTGCAGTCTGTTGGATTTACGAAGAGATGGAAGCAAAAGCATTTGCATAGTGCGATTGGCGTTTTTATTTGGGGAAAAGTTCAACGTTTCATATTTGATGAGAAGACATTTATGGATATCTGGAGCGCAGAAGTAGAAGAAGCAGAGCAAGAGATGATGGATGACGTGGGGATCCACGAATAGGAGAGGAATGACAGCGCTCATCTAGCGCCCCTATCTACTCGATGAAAGGCATCCATGGAGTGGAAGGTCATGTCAAGCCATATAGAGACTCAAAATATATCAGAAATTTTATGGCTACCATCGAGTTTTACTACTATGGTTTGTAATAGCGTAGGACCTCGTGAATCAGCAAAAGAGAAAGTCAATGGTGCAAGAACATGTTGGATTGCGAACGACGTGCAGGGTAGGTAAACAGTTAGCTCAACCACTCCGACTACTCCCGCTGCTCCAGACTTGGTCCGATGAGAAGAGAGACGAATGTGGACCGTATTCCTCCGTAGTGTGGAGACCCCAGATGTTGTAGTTCTCGACCCACCTACCTACCATGTTCCGACTCCTCGGGGAGATTACGAGCCTAGTCCAATGCATAGAAGCAGTATCTAGCGAGTAAATAGCCTCGTAACGAAGGCACGGCACAAGTTCTCACCCCAAGCTTCAGTCCCGCAAACTTCCGGGTGTGTAGGAGGTGAATTAAACCCCGATCCTGAGTCCCGCAACGCTCCGAGTGTGCAGGTCGGAGGCGAGGTGGAAGCGGAAGCGGATGGGAATGCGGGGAATGTGGCTGCGCTAGGTAGGTAGGTATTCTATCTGGCGTTCGTGTTAAGCACTTAGGTGGTTGGCCTAGTGTTTGAGGGTTTTACTGGTTCCAAACGGTTTCGTCGGTATAGTTGCTGTGGGGGATTTAGTCGTGTGTGTAAGGCGTTGGAGTGGATGGTGCTGGTAAAGGTGGTGGATTCGAGGGACTGCACGGAACGAAGCGAATCGGAGCTCACATCTACAAGGAGACATGGCAGTGCGGCGTAACCTAGGATCGGACTGGGTTGGCGAAATTGTTGCGAAGTTGATAGCAAGGAGGAGAGAGAGAGGAGTAATAATGACCCTCCTTGCGTAGAAAGCTCACTGCTCCTACTGGCCATGTGTTTCCTACCATTCCCGACAGCGCGTGTCTTACATCCACGGCTCGCACTTTACAACGCAGCGCAGCCCACGGAGCGCGACGACCAGGTGCGCGGAGCAGCAACAACTGTCTCCAGCACCACCCATGCAACACCTGTCAGTCAAACAAGCATTGGGGCGTCGAAAATGGCACGGCTTAGCCCCGACAAAGCTTTGCCCCTTGGACGCAAATTGCCGCTCAAGCCGTCTTGGAAGCTACAGAAGCTACAGCCAAGTGCATCTTAGCTTTGCTTGGAAATGCTTAGTGCCGAAGTATGCCCTGGTCTGCGGCGTCAACCTCCAGCTTTCTGGTTGGCGTGTCCCACCGCCGACGACTCCATGATTGGCCGTTTGTTCGGGCGCTCTGCGGGGTGAGATATTGGCGTTGGGGCTCGCAAGGGGGTTCGTGGGGACGTCATGGGGTTGAAGGCTGGTATGACCTGGTGCTGGGGTAGTTGTAAGTTGTCTTTTCGCGGCCGCGGATTGGGTTGCTTGCGGTAGTGTCGGTGATGCTGATGGGTGACTTTTGAGCGATTGGAGGTGTGGTGGTGACGATCTTCTGCTAACTGCCTGCCTGATGGGCATTGGTTCGTCGGCCAGTGATGCGTCCAGTCGCTGATGACCTACTTACTCGTGTGCGTATGGTTTAAATATGGGCATGGCTTCCCGCTTGCTCGAGAGAGTCGTGGGCTTGTTGTCTTTTCTTCTGGGCACCATTCCACCGATCTTGTCTCCCCTTGAGATCCTCGGTTCCCAGGGTCAACAACAGTGCGAATTTGCACACGCTGATATTCCTCAGCGCTGCTCAGCATTATTCCTACTCTTTTCTTCTGAGAACTCCAACCTTTCCCACCAGCGACTTTGACATCACCATCCATCATGACCGAACACATGTCCGCGGGGCGCTATGCCGCAACCCGCTTCTCCACCCTCAAACCGCCCATGACCAAAGTCTCCAACCCCATCAAACTCCTGCGCATGCTAAACACACAACAATGGCTCTTCTTCCTCGTCTCCTTCATGGCCTGGTCCTGGGACGCCTTCGACTTCTTTACCGTGTCGCTCACCGTCGAGGACCTTGCCGAGACATTTGGCAAGACCAAGAAAGACATTACCTGGGGCATTACTCTCGTGCTCATGCTGCGATCTGTTGGCTCGATTATTTTCGGTCTTGCGGCAGATAGGTATGGCCGCAAGTGGCCGTTTGTAGTGAATAACGTGCTGTTTATCGTGCTCGAGCTGGCGACCGGATTTTGCACGACGTACGAGAGTTTCCTTGGAGTGAGGGCGCTTTTTGGCATTGCAATGGGTGGCTTGTATGGTAATGTTGCTGCTACCGGTGAGTCTCTGCCTTCTATTTCTATCGATTGTTTAAAAAAGGGGATATGAACTAATACATTTACCAGCCCTCGAAGATTGCCCTGAAGAAGCCCGTGGTTTGATATCAGGTATGCTCCAGCAAGGCTATGCTTTTGGCTACCTTCTCGCCACTGTCTTCGCTCGTGCTTTCGTAAACACAGTCGGCCACGGCTGGAGGCCTCTATTCTGGTTCGGCGCAGGCCCCCCCATCCTATTCATCATCTTCCGACTCTGCCTCCCTGAAACGAACACCTACCGCGAGCGCCAACGGATCCGCGAAGAGACGCCCAACGCCGCAAAACTCTTCATGCAAGAAGGCAAAGTCGCGCTAAAGAACCACTGGCTCCTACTCATCTACATGGTTCTCCTGATGGCCGGCTTCAACTTCATGTCCCACGGCTCCCAGGACCTGTATCCCACCATGCTCACCAACCAGTACAACTTCAGCGCCGACCGCGTCACCGTCACGCAAGTCGTCGCGAACCTAGGCGCTATCACCGGTGGCACGGTAGTCGGATACTGTTCCTCGATTTTCGGCCGGCGCTTCTCCATCATTGTAGTCAGTATCGTAGGAGGCGCCCTTCTCTACCCATACACATTCGTCTCGTCCAACGCTGTCATGGCCGCCGCCTTCTTCGAGCAATTCTGCGTCCAAGGCGCATGGGGCGTAATCCCGATCCACCTCATGGAACTCTCACCGGGAAGCTTCCGCACCTTCGTCGTCGGCACATCCTATCAACTTGGTAACCTCGTTTCCTCGGCGTCGTCCACCATCGAAGCGACGATTGGCGAGCGGTTCCCGCTCCCGCCCAAGGGCAAGGTAGCGAGGTATGAGTATGGCAAGGTTATTTGCATTTTTATGGGCTGTGTTTATGCGTATGTTATTCTTTTGACGTTTGTGGGTCCTGAGTATAAGGGGAGGGACTTTGATGTCAATGCCGATAGCGATATGGCGGAGGTTGCTGGGGTTAAGTTGGATGGGGGGAGGAGTGCGAGTGTGGATACGGAGAAGGGGGGACACGAGCATATTGGGGATGCGAGGGCTTAGGGTGAGGGATTTTGAGAGTCGTGGGAGGAAAAAGAATGGGGATTTCAAGGGGGTTGGTATGTGTGTGGTGGAAGAAAAGAATGTGTAAATGAAATGCAATGAATATGTTCTGTGTTCTTGGAAGTTCCTAATGTTGGTTTCTGTTCTTGGTGAAAAAGGGTGCGTTTGCAAGTTTTGTTTCGACCTGTTTGCCCTGATTGCGACTTCCTGCCACGGATAATAGGGTGGTCAACGGCTGCCTCCTCCTTGGAAATGACCATTGGGGTGCATAGTGAGTGTCGCTTGTGGTTGACTTCACTTCGACAACAATATTCCCACTGGGAAAGTGTCGTATAGTGAGATAAATGGAAATAGGGGCCAGACTGGCTCCACTAATTCATCCAATCAAACATTTGACAGTCAGTGCGTACCGCCATGGCGACTTGCATGCAATACCTCACCTCATCGGCTCATATAATTCGACCCCTCATGCTAAACCTTTCAATTTCAATTTACACACCCCACAACACACTTTCCTACTCGATTCACAAAGAGTCCTCCAATATACCCTAGCATCTACATCCCCACCTTTGAACTCTCCGGCGGCCCCAGATAGCTACTCTTCACACCCCCCAAATCCACCACCAACCTATGCGCCACCGTCCCCGGCTCAAGCAACCACAAACTAAGCTCATTCTTCCCGGGCTCCACTTTCCCAATATTCGTTGAAGAAACCCTCGCCCCATTAATCACGCTCTCGCTCCATCCCCCAGGCATACTTCCCAATGTTGAACTCGGCACGGGGGACACAGTCGTCGGCGTGCCTCCGTTCAACGCAACCGCGTATTTAAGCGGGGATCCTGGATTGACATTAAACGAGGGAGGCATGTAGACCGTTAATTTGGCATTGGCGGCAGCAGTAAAGGCATAGAAAGAGTAAACTGCTTTCGGGCCTGTCGATGTAGTTTGTGTGCCTGCAGTGCTAGGATGCAATGTTAGACCTGAATCTGTGCGGCCGTAGTTTGGTATCGGTTCGAGTTTGCTTCCTCCGGGCCCGTCGGTGCGAGAGGTGAAGTGCCGCATTTCCATTGCGACGGCGCCGTTGGATTCTACGTAGCCTTTGTAGTTGGAGGGCACGGCGACGTTGTTGAAGGGCAGGCTTAGTTTTACGGCGGTGCCTGTTTTGGGGGTTATGGATATGTCGACTTTGCTACTCCCTGAGGGGGCGGCGGCCCAGTCCACGCTGATGGTTGCGCGTATGTCGGAGGTGCCTGACGGGTAGCTTATTGTGCCGGAGGAGGGAGTCACTTTGACATAGGACTGGGATGCCGTGATGGTGAAGTCTACGGAGCCGCTTCCGCGGGCGTAGATGTCGATAGTGCGGTTCTCGGGTGTGTAGGGATCCATGGCAGCGAGAGCTGGAGCAGCGTCTCCCGGGGTGGATGCTGCACTGTTTTGGACCGATACGCCCATGATGCCGCCGCTCGGGGCGTTGGTGCCAATGGTGGAGACGGAGGGCATGGTGTTGGAGCCTGGGTCTTGCCTGAATTGTTCATGTTAGCGGATAGATTCTTTAGAGAACTCGAAACGTCAAGCTGTTTACCAATTGTTGTATCCAAAGTGGATTTGATCCATCATGTGGTTCCACTTGCCGTTTAGTAGCGAGTGGTATCGTTTCTGAATCACGGCGTCCTGCGCATATGCTGTCTTTACATCGTTGGCCAAGGTGTTGGCGCTCATGCGCTTTTGGGTACCGTATGCTTTATTTCTAGCGGCGTTGATGTATACCTGCTCTAGTTAAATATCTTACCATGGAAAGTAGTATAACAGTGAGAAACTTACCTGCTGAACAATTCTGCCTGCCATGGTGGGGTGCAACACCATCTGGAAAAATGAGATTTGCGTCTCGGAATCTAGCTTATCATACAATGCCTGCGCTTTATCTTGGTTCTTCTCCCATTCCTTGAGCGCATTCTCTGCCTCATCGTAATTGGCGATTTGGTACAGGAACGGGTTTTGGTTCAGGAGTTCGTACTTTCGGCGGATAATGAGCTTGCCATATGTAGCCATGACTTCTGCAGTCCCCCCCGCAACCTCTGCACCGAATTCGCGCGTCGCCCACGCCTTGAGCCAGGGGTCGGTGCTTGCGGGCGAAGTGAATTGTGACATGTCGTATGCCATGTCTAGGAAGTGGGAGATTGGGATCTCTAAAGGCTTGAGGTCTCCGACGTTGACAATCCAGATTTGCGTAGCGTTCTTTTGCCATGCTAAGTGCATCTGCTCCCAGGTCTTTGAGAGCTGAATTGAGTTGATCCACTTGTAATTCCGGGGGTCGCCAACATAGTCGAAGTGGTAATAGACACCAGCATTTCCGATACGGTTGACTTCGCTTGCGATGGGGAGGCGCTGGATGTTGCCGCTGTTATCATCGGACCAGAGGATTGTTACATCGTCTGGGATCTTCATGCCGGCTTGATAGTATCCACCTACTTCCTTTATGATAGGTTAGTCCTAGGTCCGGTAACTCAAAACACCAAAATACTTACTTTGTAGACACACCACATCTGTGGGACCTTGATTAGATCTGTCACGCCCAGAGTGCTCTTCAAAACCCCTTGCTGAAACGTAATGACATCGACAAGCTGCTTTGCGTCCAATGTCGGACTGGCTGTATCGCCATCTCCACGCATACCCATCGTCCACAATGTTTCCCAGTTCTTAGCCCTCGTTGCTCCGTCTTGCATGTATTTTTTCAATGCATTCTGGTTTGATCTCCAATCCCACGGCTTGACTTTCTCCTTGTCAGCGCGGGCCAAGGGCTCTGTATGGCTTGTTCCCATTACGATGCCCATTTCATCGGCAAGAGGACCATTCTTGGAATCATCAACGTAGAATTTAGAGTCCCACATCGTTGGCCAAAAGTAGTTTGCACGTAGGCGGAGCAGTAGCTCGAAGACTTTGGCGTGGAAGCGCGAATCGTACTTCCCATATGTTGCGCGGACCCAATTTGTCAGTGCAGGTTGTTCGTCGTTGAGGAAGATACCACGGTATTTGACAGATGGAGGCCCTTCGGTCTTCTTGGTTGGGAGCGCGTAGATGGCAGTTTTCTTCTTGGGGGGAACATCTGCCCACCAGTACCAGGGAGAAACTCCAATCTGTTCAGAAATGTCGTAAAGGGCAAAGATGGTGCCTCGCTTGTCGCTTCCTGCGAGAACGAGAGCGGAGGATACACCCTCAATAGGGTTAGTGACCAGTTGAGAGCTGAAGGATTCCCATTTTCCTTTGATCGCTGAGACGTCGATCTTTCCAGCCGACACTAGGCTGTCGATGAGAGGCGACTTTCCAATCGTACCTGCGATGATAACTGGAGAATTCGAAAGGCCAGTAGTTCCAGTTGCGACTTTGCCCTTAGTTCCAGTTACCAGACCGAAATCATTCGCCAGGTCATTGCCCGTCCGGGTCACTCCTGGCCAGTCCTTTCCATCAATGACAATGGTCGGGGCCGATCCAGTGCCACCTAGTTTCAACCCCCCTTCTGTTTCCGTGAAGGAGAGGCTCAAGGGCTGGCCAATGCCAAAGACTCCAATGGCGAACAGTAGAAACGAGACCAAAAGGCTTAAAATTTCCATGGTTACTGGGTAGAGGACGCAAAGAACCCGCGTGATGGAGTGGAAGGGACTCTGAGTATCCGCATGCTTGCTGTATAAAGGTACAGAAGCATGCGAAGCTCAATTACCGGCTATGTGAATACCGAAAACGTGATCCAATTTGGGTGATAGATTGCAATATTGAGCTCCAGCGCCCAGTGGCTATAATTAAAGAGCTATTGGCATAAACCACGAGAATGGATTTCTCTGCATGCGACAAGGTTCTACGGTGCTTTGCATGGCCTTCTTTTAGTCGATCTTAGCTGTGGGCGCGCCATACTGAGGATGGTCTTTTCATAGACTGTGAATTTGAAGGGACCTTTCGTATATGTGGGGCTTGTAGATAGTCTGCTTCTGACGAGGCGTTTTTAAGGACTGAGAGCGCAATATGTGCGTTTATTATCCGGAACTGTAGTTGGTGGAACAAAGCAATTCCGTACCTATGCCCCTCCTTCCGAGCATATAGTAGCAAGTGGCTACTCAAGCTTGTCCCGAATCTATCCCATGAATGAGCAACGGCCTTGTACAATGATGACCTGGGTGATGCGAGGTGAAGAAAGCGAAGCGATGCAAGGGAACTCGTGGCATTCATATGTCTATTTTTTTTTTACTAAGCCCAATATGGCTAGGCATATTTGTAGAGTTCATCAACCGCCGAACATGAGCACGTCTATTTCCCCACATCAATACTGAGTCATCTTCTTTCTTCTATTTGGAAGTCTCTTTTGGAGCCGAGTTGCCGATTAACGCGGTTTCTTTGGCCAACTTTCTGTATAGGTACTCCTCTGCCATAGCATTCTCTGGACCACGCTAAGCGTCTGGCAGTAGAGAAGAACAATAGTGTGATTTCTCGTAATCACCGAAATCCGGACTTCTTATAGAGCCTTTAGGACCCACGAAAGGCAGATTAGAGAGATGACATATTTGCTGCGGCGACTTGGTGTTGCACACATCCAGCCGTGCTGAGGTTATCCACTAGGAACTAAATACATATCCATCGCTCGACTCCTACACCAAGTATGGTCTCACAATAACGTAAGGCCACACCACAGTCTCAATTCGACTGATCAGAAATCAACTTGGGTGGAGAGCTATCGTGATGCTAACTTCGTAGGATGCTGGTGACTAAACCCAAAACGGTTAATATTCTGCTACAGCCGACGCGGCATAGATACATCCATCTGCCCCTTTCCAACTCAATTCCCATCGCTCACCTCAATCGCAACTCAATATGAAGCTCTTCGTAGCAATCGGCCTCACTGCGCTCGTGAGCGCAACTCCCGACCCACTAATTACCCCACGGGCAGAGCTCAAGCCACGGCAAGACACAGACCCTGCGCTACTGGGATGGGTGAGCTCAAGCGGCGCGTCTGAGTGTACGTTGGTCCCCACTTGACTACGCGTCAGCCATGGTTCCCAACAATAGACCAGATTGTTCTTTGTATGCGTACATTTGCTAATCATCATGTAATTTTTATAGTCAACGACCAACGCTCCTGTGACTTCCCCCAAACGCTTTCTCGCAGTGGATCTTTGGCGCAATGCTGCGGCACCACCGGCCCCTGCCCATTCTACTCGAGCTGCTCGGCCGGCGCACTCTTCGCAGGGTCATCCTCTGTCTTCTGCGATCAGGGATTTTGTAATACTGCTGTCATCGTGCCTACGACTGGAGCTTCGAGCGGTCAGAGTTTCCTAGGTTGCTGGGCCACAAGCTTGGGAGAGGAGCCGTTTACAATCGTTCAAGACATTGGCAGTGGTATGTTAAAACAACAAAAGATTCGAACGGAAAGGGATTTTTTCTAATTGCTTCATAGCTCCGATCGGTGTCCCCTCTACTTCAGCTAGGTCAAGCTCAGCTTCCGAGGATAGCGACTCCAGCAGCAGAAGCCCCACAAGGACTTCAGGATCTGGTAGTTCAGGGACTGCCTCTTCTACCGCGGCAGCCGAGTCGACCGGTGGAGCTGCGATGGCCGCTTCCGAACCTTTGGCTGGCGTAGTCGGTGCGGCTGCCATTCTTTATGCTATGCTATGATAATGCAGTGTTGTCTGAATTGCGTATGAGGATTCTGAAGAGACCTAATGAGACAACTGTAACATACTATACGTAGTGAGATAATCGACCAAGAAATTTAATGGAAACATCTTGTAAATGAACAACTGTGAAAGGTACAAATGCGGCTGATAGACGAGTAAGCAGACCCTGGTCTGGCGGGGTGAGGGTTGTCCAGGCCGCTGGCAAGGCTGTAAACCTCTTCAAGCTCATCGCACTCCAGTTCCTATGATCCAGAAGCAACCTCTGTCTAATTAGCTTTCAGTTGATTATCTTCTACATAGGATAACCTCGGACCAATCCATTTAGTTTTGCCACACGCTATGGAAGGCTTAGGTGTAACAGCAAACGTCGCTGCTTTGACTGACATATCCGCTAAAATCGCGTCCGTTTGTTACCAGTACTCGATCGCTGTCAAGAATGCAAAAAATGATATCGACCGCCTCCAGAAGAAAGTGTCAGATGTTCACGCCGTTTTGAAGAGGATCAAACAGCTTCTAGACGGACCGGGGAACGCACACCTTTCGGCAACTCGTGATTTGACCGAGTCACTCGAGCAATGCTTACAAGAGCTAAAACAACTGGACGCAAACTTGGAGCCAAGAAAATCTCGAAAGGCCATGAGTAAATTTGGGGTGCGAGCCCTTAAATGGCCTTTTACAAGCGAGCAGATTGAGAAAAGCATCTCCAATCTGGAGACTTACAAGCATGCCTTTACACTAGCACTACAGGTTGATCAGACGTAAATTTATCGTCACATAGACTCTTTAACTAGTAATAGTGGCTGATAAGGAATACAGGGCCTTTGTGCTCGACTTTGAGAAGAGGATCGACCTCGTAGCTCAGAGTGTAAACAACATTCAACAAAAGCTTGATCTGAGCAAATTACCCATAGCCAAAGGGGCATTTTTTTTATTCACATATGGAGGAGCATGATTCAAGATGTCTCGCGAATACTCGAACGGAGCTGCTGCGACAGATCTATGAGTGGTCCAGAGATGATAAAGGAAAGTCATTGTTCTGGCTAAGTGGTACAGTATGACTGGGACCGGCAAGTCTACCATAGCCCGAACTATTGCTCAATCACTTTCCGACCAAGGTCAACTGGGTGCAAGCTTCTTTTTCAAGAAGGGTGAGGCGGAACGCGGCAATGCCACACGATTCTTTACTACAATTGCATCAGACCTTGCTGTTCGGGTACCAGAGTCCATACCAGGCATCAGCAAAACACTCGAAACAGAGCCAAACATCTCGGATAAGATTTTGAAAAATCAGTTTGAGAAGTTGATATTGGAGCCACTTTCCAATATTCAACAGGGCTCCTCATTGCGGACACGTGTTGTGGTCATTGACGCTCTAGATGAGTGTGAGCGAGATGAGGACGTCCGGGTGATCCTTCATCTCCTCTCTTAGACCAAGGACATGAAACCATTTGCATTACCAATATTCGTGACAAGCCGGGCAGAACTGCCAATTCGTCTTGGTTTTAGGCAAATGTCCGATGGGACATACCAGGATCTGATTCTCCATGCTATTCCGAAAAGTGTCATCGAGCATGACATACGTCTCTTCTTAGAACATGAGCTGAGAGAAATATAACTGCAGCGATCGTTATCCCCAGATTGGCCAACAAGGAACGAAATTCAAGAATTAGTCGAGTTGGCTGTGCCGCTGTTCATCTTTGCGGCTACGATATGCCGTTGCATTGGTACCAAAGGCATACAATCTGTGAAGCACCCAAGTTTAACAGATTGATTCTGCTGAAATTCAAGGAGGGGTCAGCTTTTCTTTTATAAGGTTGATGGTCCGGTGTGCAAAGGACGAACATGAATTTGACCAAGAAGATCACGGCCTGCAGTGGTATTTCCGTCATTGGTATACCAGATTTCATCTGGTTTCAAGATGCTCATTTGGTGTCATAGTACAAGGCAATTCATTCATTCAATTTATATACCTTTGCTTTGATAATATACCTAGATTACAGGTAATAGGATTATTAGTATAACTGGATCATAAGGCCTCTTACCAAGTATGCCCAGAAATTTCGATGTAGCGCACTACGTGTTCTCCTCGCTTTGCACTACGCATCTCTCAGTTTTAGCCTGGGGCTCTCAATGCTTATGAGACTACATTTGGCTAATTTCTTTATCGTAATATTTCCCCAGTGTTTCCATTTTCGACAGGGGCAAACAGTGTTCACTAGGGCTAGATCAGCACTTTGTAGAGTAGAGATGATATTGCATTCGAGAGTAGTGCTCAACTTTTAATCCGGAAGGATACAAAGTATCTATCGGATGAAAGATCAAAGACCGTAAGGCCTAAGCCAGTGAAAAGACCCCGTCACGCTTGTTTACTTGTTGGACTTACCCATGGGCCCAATTCATCAAGTGTTTCTAACAGGAGTGATTATTCCCTCCTTGCTCCTCGCATCTTGCAATGTGGAAGTCTCGGGGAGTAAGCTTCAGGTATTGACTAAGCCACTATCAGTCAAGTTGACTTCAACCAGCTAAAGTACACCGTGTATTCTGTCTTTACAGATTTGAACCCAACAATCGAGTTTCTTTCCACGAAACCCCCCGATAGCAACGCGCCAAATTCTAAGTGTCAATCATACTGAAATGATATTTCCTCCTCTTCCATCTAAATCCCACCACTCCACCTCTTCAATGCAGTCCAATCCTCTGCTACCCCACCTATCCCCGCTTTACCAAACCTCATTTCATCTCACCCCAACATTCCCTGGCTCTTCTTCTACTAACAATCTCTACGGTACTCTCTATGATAGGAACATATACAAGTAAGCCGCAAAGATAGCACATAGAGGAAAGAAATGAGCAAGAAATGGAAGAAAAGAACGAACAAATATTGAGGGGTAGGACAAAGAAGGTTAGCATGGATGAACGAGGGGATATTAGATGTTAGATATTAAAGTACGAAGGTTTATCATAGGATAGCATTTGGAGTAAGTGGAACTCGGTGTCATCATACCTTTAATATTCTCAAATTCAATCGGACTGGTTCTATATGATTTGAATTGCATTGCATTGATTTTAATTTGATCGATTCCTGCTTTCTTCCTCACGCGCACAATTGAATACCAGAAACAGTTCCCTTAGATATGTTTTATGGTAACCCCTTCACAGTGTGCTTTGGTGGAGGTGAACAAAGCTACCTACAACTACGCCTCGAGTGTTCTCCTTGCAGTCCGTCTTCGCAACACTTTACTTCATATTCCGCTCGCTTCCCTTCCATTCCATTCATACCCACTCGACTCGGCTTGGTGGGACTCGATTCTTCCCAAAGCCACCACAACCACGACACTCCTCCATCTTCCGCCCGGAAACAAAACTAAGAAATAGCTTATGTCGCAGTATCGATAAAAGTTTTACGCATGCCTCACATGTGAGTCGTGCCCAAATCGCAGGATCGCTCTTGAAACTTAAGAAAAGGGGATCGCGAAAGACAGAAAAGGTGATGAAGAAACTCAAAACGCCAACGCCCACAAGATGCCAGATATAAAAAAAAAGGTGTGTTATTCAAGGAAATCGAAACGGATGGACGGAGAGAGACGGATGCAGAAATGAATGCTATGTCGTTGAGCCCGTGTAGTTATGGCTGAGTGTTGGTCGGGAGGCTGAACGAGCTTCGCTGTCCTGCAGATAATAAAGAGTAAATCACGGGTCCAACAGAGAAAATAGGTGATGCAAAAGAACACAAATGTAGTAATACAAGGGTGTAGCGTGTGTAAGGAATGCATGATTGGAGGTATGCAATCCCTACCTTGCAACACGGTGAACCAGCCTGTTGGGAAACGAAAGTCAGCGGATGCTTGTGTTGTAGATTGATAAGGATAACGAACCTCAAAGTGCTGATCGCGAAAGTACTTAGCCATGCTACAAGCGCGATGAGTAGCGTAGCGGTCAATGCCTTCTGCCTCGCGCAGATGGCTTGTGTATATGGACACTGGTCGACGTCTGGCCCAGTTCGACACAGCCAGCGCTCATCCGTAAGTGCCTGAAAGGCTAGACTTAGGTTCGCAGAGTCGAATACGATAAATGCGAGATCCAGGAAAATCAACCGCAGCTTGGCGTTGTGGGAACGTAGACCCAGGGGCTTCGAAGTATATTCGTCAAAGGTAATGTAAATGGTGTAGAGAATGGCGACGACATCGACAATGATGGCCATCCAAGTGGAGCTATTGTTTTCGCAGCCTGTAGAATCGGACTTATAATAGATGGCTCCGGCAAGCGACAGAGCCAAGACGGAGAATGTAAGGACGGTCATTCGGACGACAAGGGGTACTATTGCATGGTTCAGGACTGTTTTTTTAAGATGGTCTAGTCGTCGTGCGCGCTTCCTCTTGTTGAACAGCCAGAAGCCTGGTTCCTTCTCTTCTTGTTCCGCTTGATCCATTGGCTGCCAAGGCTCTTCCAGGTCGGGCATGTTCTCCTTCATCCACTCGTCCGACATGACTTGACCCCGCGAGGAAGAGACGGGGCGCTTATTCTGGTCATATTCAGAGGCTTTGGCGAATTGCTGCCACTTGGAGGCGGTTTCACTGACAGGCGTGGAGAGAGTTACCGGAGCGCCTTCGCGAACATGGTCAAATCTGCGGCCGGGCACATTGGATTTGGGCGTGGGCATGTAATTGTGGGAAGCGGGGCGTGTGGAATTAGGAGTTCGAGGGAGAAGAAGAGAAGTCGCATCTGCGTGTTCCTCGTCGTCGGCAGATTGGACCCATGCTGGAAAACGTCAACCACTTTGTGCTATTTTTTGAGATTGTATATCTAAAGTATTCTTACGGGGTAGTGTCCGCACCGAGCGCTGCTTGTCCTTGCCATCGTTGCTTGCACTACCTTTGGACGAGCTCAGAGTGTGTGGGTTGCTGGATATGGAGTGACTGTGGCTCTTCCGGACGGCGGCGCCATCGCTCAGATCGTCGCGAAAGCGGTCGCCGGCCGAGAGTCCAGAGGCAGCGCTGAGGCCAGAGGTGGGCCGCTGGGAGGCTATAGATGAGGAGGTGGGCGGGGGAATGGGCGAAGGGAGGAGTCTACTGCCGTTGGAGCTCGTGACGGTAGAGGTTGCGGCAGTCTGAGGGCTGAGGAAAGGGGACTGGGTGTTGATGCCATTGTTGGAGGTGCTCTCTCTGCGGTCGACGACGGGCTTTCCAGTCATATCTGGGAGTCGGTTGAGGGGGGCAGAGGGCCTCCTGGCGAGCGAGCGGGCGCCGGAGGGAGAGTTGAGGTCGACTAAGGGCCGGCCTGCCTGCCCACACCTTAGCGTGCGTGAGCGTGGATTACGTGGGAGCGAAGTAGATTATGCGCGGCGACATGCTCAGCAGCAATTGACAGGACCGGCGGGGAGAGGAGCGCGCGCGCAAAG
>JAQGEP010000561.1:0-15121 GCA_028476805.1 Acrocalymma vagum
AAGGCTCAAAGATGTGATGGAAAACGACGGTCAAATTACAGGGTATTAAGCCCTCAACACTATATAACTATCGTGTATAGAGCTTTGTATATAACGTTAACTTAATAATCTCACATCAATTTCCTTTAAAAATCGTGCAAATGTGCGAAAAACCGTAGTTGCTAATAAATTGGGTGTGCGCTTGGTTGGTGCGGCATTTTTTCGGTGTGCGGGGAATTCTGCGCGCCGCGTGGAGGCGCAAAACGGTGTTGCAGCTGCGTGCAAGGGTGAAGCCGAATTCGCTAGCGACTGTATGAAGGATCCCACTCCGCGAAAAGAGTACGGATTTACGGTTGTACTTTAAATCAGGGAAAGGGAAGGCACAGTGGTGTTGCCGTGTTGGTGGGGATCGTTGCCTATTGCCTAGGCCTGATCAATCTCAGCGCCAAGTGCGGGGATCCCATAGCTCGAGCTCCTCATGCTGATGATTGGCTACAGAAAGAAGCAAGGGGCAAGGGCAAAATAAACGATTCCCCCTTGCCTCTGAGAAATTGGACTCGCTTACGCTTAAGGGGATAGTATCAAATCCCCATTCGTTATTGCCGACACTGCACGGCACCCCTACAATAGACAAGGCGCAATCGCACATCTCTGCAGGACAAGATCTTCAATTGTTGAGAGCGCTATTTCGGCAGTTTAAGTCAATTGCTACTCCATGATCCCCTGTTCATAGTACCTTCATCGCAAAGCCCAAGCTCCTACTCCTACCCCTGATGTTAAACAAGCAATTTTTGAAGTCTCTGACAGTCTATTCACTGTCCCTGATACGCGGCTTGTAGTTACCCCTGTAATGAGTGACGAAGGGGGCTACTCATCTCCTTGTTTTGAAGCCTCTGAGGATTTTGAAGATGTTATGTCTCGTTGGGCTGATTGGTCACTATGTATGAATGAATGATTAAATGGCCTGCACCATCGAGACACCCACATGTTGTAACGGCCCCTCTAAATACACCTTCTTTGCAACTGTTCTTTCAATTCTATTTCTCTACTCAAGGTCGGGAATTAAGTCACAATGGAAATCGGTCATCGACCGGTCTATCTACCTTCCGAGATCCTGTCCCTCATTGCGCACTATGGGAAAGGCCCATGTCTCAGACCTAGCTTTGTGAATCGAGAGTTCATCAAAAATCTAAGGCTGACGTCCAAGGCTTTTGAATTTGCTGCTGCACCATATCTCATCGATCTACTTTGGATATCCACCAGGGAAGAGGACTGCCAAAAAATGCAAGCCGTTGCTGATCACCCAATCTTTCGCCGTCATGTCGATACCATTGCATACGATTTCACTAGTTATGAAAAATTTCTTGCGCGCAACCGGAAAGTCTATGCAGAAGCTCTTGGTGATGCAAATGAGCCACCCGAATACGACTATGTCAATGCACGGCAGAAGGGTTCCCTTCGGACAACTATACCACCTGATGCCAAACGATTGGGCTGGCATACCTACCGGGCTGAATTTTTGAGACAGTCACTTGCTCCGTAAGTTGCCCTGCTATTCTTCCACCCCTCGTTTTAGATGCTTGTTCTCTTCAAGACTGCAATATCATTTTCTTCAAACCATACTAAGTTACTAGTCCAGCCTCCCCGCCTTTACTGATAACGTGAGTAATGGTTGCGAGCTGCCTATCGATTCCAAATGTTTGTTTAACTGCCTTCCAAAGCTTCCCAAAGTTAAGACCTTTATGATCCTTGATGACCGTTGGAACAACGATCGGCACTATTGGACTGAAATGCCACGCCACCTCTCCTCCTTCGACGGAAATCGGTGTATAAGCTTTTCTATGCATGAAAATCTACCCCCAATAGTCAGATACGGAAAACGAAGGTGGAGTGTACAGTCACAAAAAGCCGCTGTTATCAACCCCAGGCCATATTGTGTAGATCCAGCTGATGATGAGTGGGATATCGATACCGAACGTGCTGCTAACAGGGCTTTTTTTGTTCTTACCCATGCTATTTCAAAGCTTAAATTAACAAAAGTAGAAAGTTTAGAGACTCAAGATCCCGTCCAGGGCCTCTCTAACTGCATCTTCACTGGGGTTTCAGCGGCGGATACACTAGAGTGGTTGGATGACGAACTGGGCTTGGACGGACCGGGTTTGGACCTAGTGCCTCCAATGGACGAGCACCATCTTCGCCACGCATGCAATGCATTTCAATTCCTTAAACAGATAAATTTGGAATTTACTATCAGTCCAGAAGATGACTTCGGTCAATTTTGGGCCACACTCCGCCAGGGTACGATCGGGAAGATTGTGCAGTGTGCCCGAGGCGTTACTCATCTTACATTGGGACTCAGAAATCGATGGTACGGCGTGTTTCATATCCCAGAACTATCTAGCCTCCTAGGAGACGAGACGTTTCCATGCTTACAAAGTGTGGCCATGTACGGGATGCATTTTACTCAGACGGACATGATTGGGTTTTTGACTCGTCACAAGAACACACTTTACTCATTAGAATGGGAATGTCTAGCATGGCCCGACGATACTGTTCAGCAGTACTACGATCCAGATTGGGGTTTTGATGACTGTAGAGAAAAAATCCAGGAGATTGGCAGGATAGGACTACATCTTAAAGCTATCAGTATCTGCGCCGCCAGTGGGAATGGCGACTTTTTCGTGGAACACGACGATCCCGCACAGATCGCATATTTCCTTCTTAGTGGATTGAAGCCACCACGTCACTTTGGGACAGGACCAACACGAGAAATCGCAATATGCGACATCCCCGATGGAATTTTACAGGCATTTTTTGACGAAGATGCGACGGGATTCAATGTAGATGACATACGTTATGCTGCTGGAGTGACGCATTTCACACACCGCTGGGAAGTTGATGAGCAGTCTATCGTTTTACGGAAATCCTTGGAAGGTAGGGGGAGCGAGATTGACTATTCGAAGGCGTCCTTCCACTATGGAACCGAGAAGTTCCGTCATGGGAGTTATGAAGCATGGCGCCAATCACGGCAGCTGGTATAAATGTGTTCCATGGGTTGGCGATGAGCCTTGTTAGTGAGGAAATTCTATGAACAAATTTTGAATCTGCCAGCAATGCAAGTAAGTTTTAGGAATTAACTTAGCGCTTGCAGTAGTAGGTAATCCATACGGAGGAGCCTAACTAGGTCTACATACTGTTGAAACGCAGTTCTGTATGTATGGAACGGCGGCAGGGCGAGTAGATACTGAGAGGTAGCCCTGCAGGCGAGTTGAAGCTTCTACTACAGGAAATAGTATACAATTTTCCTAACCTGGAAGAAGATGTGAGTTGAGGTCTCCAGGAGAGTCATCGGCAAGGCCCTAGGCGTTGGTAACGTCTTTAGACAGCCCCTCTTTCTCTTTATTGTTTATATGGACGATCGGATCTTGAAGTAATTTGTTACCCCTCCGGACATGGACCGATCGCACGGCATCTAATATATGGACCACAACTCGACCCCGAACCCTTGGGTTTACCTTTCGTAATTGCCACCGCCCGCGTGGTCCAGTAGATATCACTATTAGATTGCGTTCAATTGTGCAAGGTATCCTCGGCCCTGGTCGGATGTTGATAGCGTCGCGGTCTGCTATGCAGCCATTGAGCTCGTGCCTCTTCTCCTTCAAAATCGCCTTGCAGCAAAGAGAACGTCTTAGAATATACCGTGTGCACATAGACGGTACGTTTTTGTTGTGTAGGTAGTGACAGTGCTTATAAAATGCGAGGTGTCCTTGACATGCCATTTGGATATACCACTAGGGACAATGTGGTGGTGGCCTGTGATCTCAATGGTTCAGTTCAGTTCAGTTCAGGGGTCCGAACTGAATTGAACCGAGTCTTGGCGGTAAGTTCAGTTCAGTTACCGGTATACAGTGGTTCAATTTTCGAACGGAATCATATAAGTTATACAGCCTCGCCAAGTCGAGTCTGAGAAGAAACGAGATGTCATGTAAACAATGTCACAACACTTCCAAACCAAGACATGAATGCTTAACTACCTCTATCATATACATAACGTTCCACGCAAGCGAGCTGGGAATACAATGGAGCTGGGAATTCGCGCCAAGGATTTTGCTTTATATCCGAATCCCTCCTAGAATACCAAGGATGAGAGGGTTGAAAATTCAAAGCCAGCCCATTCACCTCTTATATTGGAATCCAAAGCCATTGAGGTAAAGGGGTCCAGAGATTAACAAATGCGGCACATCGCCGCATCCCTAAGACTTGGAATGCTTTCATCCTAGTCCTCTTCCAGCTCCCTTCCCGACAATTCGAGTCTACTGCTCATAAGTATTCTAATTGAGTAAGACATGAATTTGGTTTGATGGGAAACATACTTCAAAGGTCAGGGAGTGTTGATTTCGAAATATATCTGCTCTATCTGATGAGGAAGATTGGGAGCCGTTGAGGAGAGTCCTTCCAGATGCATGCAGCGATACCAAAGATCTGGACTTGGATTCATAACATCGAGGTAGAGTGTCGGAGTAGTCTCGAACACATATGATTCTTGGGTTCCCCAAGTTCCAAGGAGGTAATCGAAGACGAGTCCTATCAGCGCTGGGGTAAAGCTAACTAAAATGGCCAATCTCCATCAACATCTTCCTCTTCCTTATGAGCCTCAAAGTCCAAACCCATGGCAAGCCGTTTACCTTTATGCTTTTCGTTCCACTTTCTTAGGCACATTGTAACCGTTTGCAAGAACCTGTATTTGGTAACCTCATACTTGCTGTCTGCGTCGCAAGCCAATGTCTCCCGCACAGCAACTCCCGGACCGTAGAGTCGGATTGTTAGATACTTAACGTCGTCCTTGTTGTCAAAGGGTAATTCACTTAATAGTTCGCTAAGAGATTTCTCTAAAAAGTGACCTTTTGGATTCCAGGTATCGTATTGGTATTCTGGTGTTCGGGATGAGATGACTACGAAGCTGAAGTCCACTTTTGACTTGGGCGGAACAGGCGGAACGGATTGAACGGACGAGGCTGCCGCTTGCGTTGATAATTTCGCAGCGGAAGATTGTGCTGGTGCTGCTTGTGTACCTAGTGGGGCAGAGAGTGGTCCAGGGGAAGTCGATGGCGGCCGGCTTATCTCGCGACATTGGGATTGGGGTTCCAACTCGAATCTTGACAGTGTAGGGGCCGGAGAGAGGGGTTGATGTTCGACTTGGAATTTGTTGCAAATCGTTGCGGGTGATGGACGAATTGGCGCTGGTTGATTCATAGCTGAAGATGCGGATACAGATATAATTCGTTCTAGGTCCGGATCGATTAGAGAGCTATGCATTGGCACTCTCTGCCCTGTGGGGATGGTGGGTGTGGGAGGAATACTCTCACTTGTCCATTGGGGCTGATTCATTCTGATGTAGCGCAGGACCTCTTCAACGGTTTCGGAACCTTGTCTTATGTTTGTTGACGGACTTGTCGTAATGCTGTCAGCATCTGAAGCGATGGCCTGGTCGGGGGCTTGTATATTAGCGAAGTCGGGATTCCTCTGGCGCGGTGGCGCGTGAGGTTTCTGGGGAGCTGCCTGTTGTGGATCAGGAAGGGAAGCTTTTCCAAATGAGTATTTCAAGATGACCACCTTAGATCGTTTCGCGGGTTTCGAAGTTGTCCGCGCTTTCAGCTTCCGTTTCTTTGCGTGGACCTTTTTTGTTGATAAATGTCAGCACACGTGCATTAGAAAGGAGTTGCAAGTAAAATAGACATCACATCACTCACTGTGGTTTCCAGGTCCGGGCTGTTGGGAACCCCAGACACATCAACATCCTTATGGAGCAAGTTCGGCGCTGCAGTTTGTGATGAATTGCGAGAGAACTCTTTATTAATGATAGGAACTATTGGTCTCGAAGAAACAATGGATAATGGTCAGTAGCTTCGGTCAGCGGATCTGGAGAGAAAGAGACGTACCTAGTTGGTGACCCGTCAAAGTGATCAATAATATTGTCGGAATCGGGGTCTGGTTCTGGTTGCTGCTCCTTCTTCTTGTACTTGTTGTTGCGATACTGCTGGAGATTCAAACGAAAGAGGAGCTGCCTCAGGGTGCGATGAATACTAGACACATTCATGATTAGACTCAAATGCATTGCGAGAAAGGTGTTCCATTGGCGCTTACAATACACGATCCTTAGAATACTGGAGCAGGTTGAAGTTTCGTGAGTCGGGGTCGCTGGGCCAGTATATCTCGCCAAAATTGTTCTTATCTAAGAATGCTGTAGTCAAGGCTTTGAGCACAGCTTGGTCTTGCGAGGATTTCCATTCAAAGAGGCGGGTGCCATAAGGGTGTCGTTTTCGAAACACGCGAAGATCGTCGATGAACGATGTACAACGGGCGAGGCTGGCATCGCCATAACACAATTTCTCGCGAAGGTCTGTGATTTTAGGGATGCGTGTGGCCGTCAGTTGTGACGGGCTCGGTGAGCGCATGGTGCGCGCCCCAAGCATTGATATAACGTCCCTAGGGATATTCGGACATTCAGTCAATGGACTGACTGGATAATCATTTCCTTGGGATTGAAAGTCTAGCGAAAGGGGGTCCATGGTTGCCGGCCTGATTGGCGAATCAGTGTAGTGTTGGCAACGATACTTAATGCAATGGGAGAGTGACCCCTCCGCTTCGACCTCGCCCGGCAATATGGATCCCAACTTGGCACACAGAAGAGTAGTGAGCAGTGCCTTCTAGAACAAGCTGTAGAATCGATAGTAGCTAGGACAATGGCGAAGAAGTGGGATAAAGATGGTGAATGTCGCTTTCAGTGTTATATCCGTTAGAACTGTTCACCCTTGGAAGGCGCTCCGCCTTGCCTCTCTCAATCTCCAAGATGAAGTCTCCGCTAATCAATCTACCTTGTCTCATCACGCATAAAGAGCAGAGCGAGCAGCGATCAGAGAGTTCTTGTCCACAGGGTTCTGATCTCCATCCTGCATACTAGTGGTGGCGGAGTGCATATCAAGGTGATCAAGGCCACGCGGTGTCTCACCAGGCGCCGTGCCGCTCACATCTATTGGGAACTCCGTTGCCGCTGGGAGAATAGCGCATGGCCGCGAAGTAGGCTTAGGGATTAGATATGATTATACCGCGGAGGGGCAAACAGGGCATCCGAGCGACTCATAGGAGTCACTCTTTGCCGGGGCATGGCATTTGAGACAGCTATACACTCCCCAAAGCTGGCTGTACCAGGCTGCGGTTTGTTATGGAATTCGTTTAAGGCATTCCTCATTAAGACTAGCGCCATCTAGCGTTAGCTTCGCACTCAACTTCATACTTCCTCAGAGGGCTCTGTGCTCCTCTCTACCTAATCATCACTATTTTTTTGTACTACTGTTTGTACCGCTCGCCGTGTTTTGCCTTGTACTATATTACGAGGAGTGTGCTAGTGAACAAGCGTGGCCCACCCAAGACTCTGCACCGAAAATTGGCAATACATAGGACCTAGTAAAACATAATGAAACAGTTCTTGCGCTGGCTCCCGTACTGTAAGCCATACTACTGCTTAGAATCCCCTAGCAGCGGCTTGATTTTTCTCGTAAGCAATATGAGGTGCTGCACCGCATTACGTATTAATAATAACGCCCTTCTACCCCTGGCATTTCGCGCTGCTAGTCTCCTTCCGTTCTCGTCACGGGTGCCTTAGGGAAGGTAAGAAGGTATATGTGGTTTACCGTACACAGTACAGTAGCACGTTTCACGCCAGATCCTTTGGGATTCGAGGAACAGTGAGTTTGGCCTAGATTGTCAGGTAAGTGCTGGTCGCAAGACTGCGGCGCAGTCCCTAAGCACTAGACTGGTTTTCGTCATAGAGTTTATCATTCGGATTCATTCCCGCCTGGCCACACTTGTACCTACCGCCCAGGTCTAGGAGGATCAATTAGAAAACATATGACTCATATTCTCGGTTCTTACGCATTTCTTCATCTTCTAAGTTAAGCGTCCCTAACATTATAACAGTCAAAGAGATGCCAAAGAATAGTCGCCCTGCTGCCTGGCGGCGATGAAACAAGAAGTTGCAGCCTTGACTCCACAGGCTTAGCAGAACAAAGCGGACGACTGGTTCAACGAAACGATTCTGGGCGACGTACTCGGGATTAACTCATCGACATAGGATTTGCTTGCAGTTCAGTTCTTTAACTTAGGGATGTTGGCATAAATATGAAGAAAGTTTTAGAAAGGAAGGGATAGAACTTCTATATCTAAGTAAGAAATAGAGAATACAATTTCGCAACCAGCCAGTACTAGACTAAGTTACATGTCACGTTACTGAGCAACAGGCATGTGTATGAGCTAATGATGTATTGATGGATGACTACAGTACTGCTATCGACGTTGCAACGATTATTATACTCGTGAGGGCAGAGTAATAACCCCTGAGCTAATCCGTACATGTACACACATAACGTGATAGTTGTACGATTAACTGCCGAGTTATACCGACATCTGGTGATGCCTTGGCATCCAGAATCGTCACATTACATTTACCATACGTACTAGTAAACGAAGCGCCTGTTACGATAGGCAATTTAGTTAAGTCTAGCCTCTGCTTATACTAACTACCAAGGCTCTAAACGGTTAGACGATACGTCTATACACAATAACTTAGAGTCTAGAGCCATCAGGTTAAAATCTAGATTGCGGCACAATACCTTAACAAGGTTGTTAGGTAACTCACATTCACGACAGGGCAGGGCGCGTAGCTTAAGTATGACAGGTTGGCAGTACACGGCGAGGTCTACATGATACATACCCCGCCAAGGGAGGTCAACTAAGTCGGTTGTACTAGGAAAGGGGGTGATCATGGGCTATGAGGAGCTTGTAGAAGCACGAGCAAAGCGTGCTGAGAAAGATGCTGCCAAAGCGGTTAAAGGCAAGGAAAAACGTGGGCGGAAGCGAAAGAGTGATGCGCCGGAAGCAGATGCACCAGATCGGTCAGAGCCAAAAGCAAAGAGGAAGCGTGTCAACAAATTGTCAGACTCGGAGCCACCAGGGAGCGTCTCAGTTGCCAAAATGTATTAGAATTAATTATCGTTGAACTTTCGTAATTTATTGTATGCAGGATAATAGAACACAATTCTAGAATATCAAATGCAACTTCAGTGATATATGACCAGAGGTGCTTCGAAGTAATATCCCCCACTACGTAGCGAGAATCACTCAGTAACGAGATGACGCGACCATTTTAGCAACTTAGGGCTTCCCTACGCAAAGTAAATAAAGTTGCAGCTAGTATTCCAGGCTTCTTTAAACATATCCACACCGAATGCTGGTCTGGGATGCAAAATATACCGTGGCGTTGGTGACGCTGTCGATTGGACCCTTATGGCGTAGAGATCCGCTTTAACCGCTCCACCCCTGTTAACGATGACTATCGACGAATCTACCAATTTCGAAACTTGACTATTGTAGCCCTGTTCAAATAGGTTTGGCTGTCTAAGTTGTAAAGTCAGCGAGCGATAGGTGGTGGATTCCGAGAGTTTCACCGAGGACGAGGGATGGGTCTTAGCATCCTGCATGTTTTGGGTATGTATTGAATCTTAGCTATGTGATCTGTGGCAAAGCGCTGAAGTGTTTGATTAGTTTGATTAGTTTGTTTATTGTCCGACTCGAATGCTGTGTCCATTTTCTTTGATCGCTGCCTGGTACTGCTTTACTGGCAATCGCCGCCTCTGGCACTTGCTCCCACGTCACTATCATCAAGTAGACTAACATGGATAGAGCCAGTCGAGTATTGATAGGAATTAGGAATAGAGACCTGTCTTTCGCTTGCTTGGCGAACGTGGCCTCAAGTGAACCTAGGCAGATCACGCGACTGATTTAGCCTACGCAGCACGCCAAGCGCGGCAGCGAGCACAAATGCTTGACGCTCCAATCAGGTTGCAGATTCCATCTGCAACCTGAGAGCAGCAGAGGCCTACTGACCGGGACACGACCGTTTCAAGCTACAATTAAACAAGGTTGCAAACCCTTCACCCATCGAGGAATATATTAGCACCCTACTGCTCGGACAGTGTCACAAGCCCAGGTCTGCGCCTTACTTCCTATATTGGCAGCCGTGCGTCCGCTGCTGACACGCCTTAGTCTCCAAAAGTAGACTTGATCGAGTCAACAATGACATCCAGTGCCTCGTCTTCACGGCACGCTGTTGGTGACTATCCGACAGAGGCCGACCAGGCCAACCCCAGCGCAGCGCCCGGCATCGACTCTAGATGTCCCTGTGAGCGGTCTCTAGTAACTGGATTCCAGCTATCTAGTCCAGATGCTATTTACAACCAAGATAAGAAGAAAAGAAGAGAGAATTAGGTGCTATGTGAGGTTACAAAGTTTTCCGCGCACGAGCCGTACATCCGTGCACGATGGCGCAGCCTCGAGTATAGGCTCAGCCTGTTACAGTCCCGTCATTTTAGAGAATAACCTTGGCGAAGAGATCAACATCCGGAAGGCAAGTACACCGGACTTCAAGACGTTGGGGCATGGAGCTCTTCAAACAATAGATGTCACCCATATGACAGAGGGGAGGCGGCTGTGCCTTTGCTATCCTGGCGTCAATAACCAGTGGACGTCATCATTCACTATTCCCAATACCGGCACCACACATGTTAAGGTTACCAAGGCAGGACAGAGTGACCGTCTCGTCCGCGCGGATATCCTAGAACTGGCTGTTCGTGATGCGTACAGAGATGTGCGATTGCGCCTTGTTTATTGTAGGGGTGCCACGCGGTTTCGGCAATAATGGTTAGGGATTTGATACCCCCTTAAGCGTAAGCGAGTCCGAGTTCTCCGAGGCAAGGGGGAATCGTTTTTTGTGTCTTTGCCCCGTGCTTCTTTCTGTGGCCAATCATTGATCACGCCTAGGCAATAGGCAACAATCCCCAACTACTACTGTGCCTTCCCTTTCCTAACTAAAGGAAGATTGCCATCTTATCCTGGTATGTTTTGCCCAGGCTTTTCAATAAGGTGCTCGAGTAAGACATCTAGCATAGGTGTGACTCTGGTATAGCCGAAGTAACGCATAATTAACCGAATGTGTCAGATAGAAGTCTTACTACAGCCAGGCAGCTTTAGACATCTCGATGGTTCTCCGCTACCTCCTATGGTATGGAGCGATCACGTATCGAACCGCGTATATACTATCGCTCGAACCCTTAGACTCAATAAGAATTCATCTTGCGACAGGATGCTCACACCCTGCGTGTAGTTGGTTGACTAATTATCAGTTTCTCATTGGCTGCCACTCTGGCTAGTTCCTGCACTTCGGTTATCTTATTCTGCGCGCACGGCCGCTCAGGGGGGCGCTTACCAAATGAGTTTTAGAGGCCTTTCTGCCGAGCCACCGCTGGCCGCAACCGACGCGCATATTTGAATAGGTAGGGAGGAGGGTACGGAGGGGATATTGAGACAATCGTAGCACTGCTCAGATAGCTGGATAACCATTAAGACGCTATGCCCTGACCCAGCTATTATGTGATTTGAAGATTATCTAATAGAGACCACCTCTCACCCATCTCCTTGCCACCTCCCTCCTCCCTCCAGCTATTACGCCTTCTACTTAGGTGATGATACTATGGTCATGAATTCGATGATTGCAAGTGCACTTGAGTTCCGGGAGCTTCTTATAGAATGTTGTAGTGGCAAAACGATTCTCATCGACCACATATTCCTCGCAGGTACAACGAGTTTTCCGGGCTAGTTTACGCATTAGCTACCTACTTTGTTGCAAGGCGTAAGGAACTGACCATTTGGGGCTCCGTCTCACTCGCTACTTCCTGGTGAATAAATGACATGAACTGAAGAGTTGGCGGACAGTGTGACAGATGAGTCTTCATGGCAAGAAGAAAGACTTGTACACATCAACGTGGCAGGGGATTGCTGCATGCCGTCAGCGTCTGTGGAAGTAATAAGCGACACCTTAGCTCGTTTGACGGTCGGTTGATAATCCTCTGGGAGCAGTTTTCGCTTCAATGGCACAAAGAAACTCTCGCCCAAAGGTGAACAATCCTCTTTTACCTTTCCGTTTTCTTGCTCTTTACTCTCCCATTTCTCTAGGCTACTTCTAGAGCTGATTGTGTGAGTCATGGATTTTATCAGGTGGTCTGGATTAGAGTATGTTTGTTTGAGCTTTTCGAGCCAATTTCCGTTTTCCCTTTCGATCTCCCGTGGCAACTCCATGGTCTTCCTTGCTAACTCTTGCAGCTCGCCAAAGCTAATCGTATCCTTGAACGTACGGTCCCGATGGCTCTTCAGCACCCGAGGAAATCGCAGAACATAATACCTAGCATTGGCCGGCTTGTCAAAGCCGGCACCCATTACATCTGCGAGGAAGGGTCGCTTAAATAAGTCGGTTGGCCAAGGCAGCTCCCCTCGATCTAACCTGACGTCGAGCTCGGTAGTGGGGAGAGAAAAAGGTGTTTCTTGGAAGTATCCAAGTCTGCTGAGAAAAAGAATTTCCTCTTTAGCCATACCGTGCCGGCCTACCTCGTCGATGATGCGAAATATCGGTTTGACGTGAAGACGGCAAACTGGGTCCTTGTTCTCTAGGCATCTAATATAGAACGATGTCCACCGCAATTTGCCCATCCCAAGTTCTTGTTCGTCTATCGGGTCGCGGCGGCCACCCACGATAGCAAAGTCGGCGGTGTCTCCTAGCCCTTGGATGTAGTCTTTCTTTAACTTGATGAATCTATTATTCTTAGGGAATGAGAAGTAAGGTTCATCTCGTCCCTTCAGCACCAGACCTTCCCATCGCTAGAGAATGCCTCGCGAAGATGTTCGGGGGCGTGGCGGGAGGAGAAATCGATGTTCTCACGGCTGCCGATGGCCGCTCGGCCGCGAATACAGTGGACTAGTGAGCAAAGTCGCTGCCCCAATGTTCCGCGAGGGGAATTAGTTTTCAGTACTGTAGATGTTGAGTGGAAAATGGTAAAAGAGGCAGAATCGTCATCGTGTACGAGCAGATCATAAAACATGACCATAAGATGCTCATTGATATTGGTAGGTGAGTCTTCCCGAGTTCCAAGGAATCGGGCGGATCGTGGCACATGCTTGCGGATCTTATGGAAGGGTTCAATCCGCTCGCTGTGATCGTTCCAGACCAGTAACTCTCCCTCCAGAATGCATTGCTTCTTGATCTTGCACTCTGCCGAGTCGAGCCTCAAGCAATCTCGCAGCACGTCATGAAGGCCTTTCCTATCTTCTGTCGAGTCTCTTCCGCTTTTAGAGAAGATTTTGATGCAATTCCTTCCCTTATTCAGATCAATGTGCACTTGACAGTAGTTACTCGCCATCGTACTTGCGCTCAACACTTATGCGTCTACCCCTTACTAGTTGACAGCAATGCTTGATGCTTCTGGCCTTGTCGTGCGCTGTTCGTGTAATCATAACTCCAATTTGAGGCTTTAACTGACGTGCAGCTTTGTCTCTGAGCGAGAGTTCGACAGCTATCGTTGGCTGGGCAGGCATGCGCCGTATCGAGGTTCTAGACAACATCCTTACGGCAGCCTCGAAAGAATTTCGCCAGTGTTTCCGGGACCTGCACTGGGCTATAGGACTTCAGGATCATACGGACCATCCACTTGGCTTCAGAGCTGTATAATCTTCGAAATATTCGCGCCAGCGCATCATAAGTCCGAATCGGCTCCTCGTATTTTGCTTCCACCCTCTGCCTCAGTTCGGTGGACGAGAAGGGTGACGTGGCTGCAACCCGGTCTAGAGTGTCGTCAAGCTCTTCTAGAGTCACGCTTGAACCGTGTCTGCCTTCTGCATCCGTTGCAGACATCAAGCGCTCGACGCGGGACGCAAATTCGGCACCATCTCTAGTCCTCCAACGTTGTAATTGCTTTAAACGTGTCGCACCGAACCCTTGGGCTTGCTTGATGATTGACTCGAGGCGATTTTCCCGCAGATCGAACACACGGTCGGCCCTCCGCTATGGAAATAGACATGATAAGAAGGCAACGGCTCCTTGGCCTTCTCGCGGAAGAATTATATCATGCTCGTTGAACCAGGAAACAACTATTTCGGTGTTGGAACACAGGGTGTTACGCGTTTTAGATGATCTTCTGGCATGGTTTTGGTCCAGTTCGTTGAGGAGCTCGCAGAGGATGCTAAAGTTAAAGGGCATGTTAACAGCAGTGATGTTGAACAAATTTGGTCTTTGTGGGAGTTGTGAATGGATAAGTGGAGGGTTTTGTATGAGAGAGACAGGCGTCTATTTAAGAGATGTCATGCCGCGGGAGCGAAGCTTGCTCGGACTGGATTCGGGTAAGCGCACATGTCCAGGTCTGTTGCAGGTATCCGAGGTGCAGTATCTGGAGCAAGGTTGGGAATAATCAAAGATGAGTGCTCGTATTAGTTATTTTCTCAACTGAGGCACAATTTGTGAGTGGTATATTTCTTCCACACCAGCGGAGAGCTGTAGAGCATTTTCAAGCGACTGTGGAGAAAGCGCCTGCTGGAGTTACGGGAGATTGGCCTTTGTGGCCCATTCCTTACTCAGAAGAGACTGTCTACTTAGTGCATCAGCGGACTTTCTTCTTGCTAGGGCACGAAGTGGCGAACCTTCTTCAAGTCATCAAGAAATGCTCGACGCAGTTACCCTGCAGTATATCAAAGAAATCATTATTAACTCAATCGACTAGAACGGACTATACAGCTGTCCGTCGATTTCTAGACGTAAGGGATGGCAAGACCCCTTTTTGGACATCAAGCTCTGGAACTCTTCAGTCGCCCATCTATGAAACTGTATATAGCTGCGTACGTCTTGAGAAATCCAAGGTACAAGACCCAATCCTACGCAGATTGGACCGTCACGTTTTCCCGTCCCTGTAGCTTCTTTCGCAGCCTCTTACTCAGCACGCTTCTCTCGTACCTCCTTAAGGGCCCCATAACTCATGACCTTCGCCTTCCCAGTATGTAGTTGCTAACAAATTGGATTTATTCGGTGTGCGGGGAATTCTGCGCGCCGCGTGGAGGCGCAAAACGGTGTTGCAGCTGCGTGCAACTTCATGACGGCAACACAGCGGCTAACGTGCCGCACTGCGTAGCGAGACGCACGGTGTGCCGAGACCGACCAATTAGCTTACAAGAAGGCTGAATACTCACGAGCTGATTGGTCGATCTCGCC
>JAQGEP010000562.1:0-15074 GCA_028476805.1 Acrocalymma vagum
TTGACCCCTTCGTTCTCTCAATAATCCAAGGAGTTTCCCCACCCTTATGGCCGACTGCAGCATCATTGAGCATACTCGGCTCCTACAGACAAGAAGATGAGAGGCGCAGCATGGATTTCCGTGCCGAGTGGCTGAGGACAGATATACATAATGTGTTTTATCGTATCTTATAGCACGTAACTTAGCATTCGAATTTTACTGTGGTGTTAAGCATTAGTATAGAACCCAACTCCGCCACATGTGGCTGTCTTGGCGTCACCCTGAAGATTTGTGCACCGCCACCTGTAGCTGCCTTGGACACGTATCCTTGGGCTGGGGCGCCCTTTCCGGACCTAGATCCATGTCTTGCTAAAATAGACTTCCTTGTGAACATAAAAGTAACCCCTATAATTAGTCCCGCAACCCAATTCAGACCCCTCTGAAATATTCCTATTCTTATGTAAAGCCCGCCTTACTACTGTATATACTCTATGCAGATTAGGCTGGTAAATGGGTAGGGGTTGGGTTGGGGTTGGGGTCTTACGTAATGCAACCCTACCCCAACCCAACCCCTACCCAAAAACTTTCATGTAATACAGGGGTTGGGTAGGGGTCGCACGGACTTGGGTAGGGGTAGCCCTGGGGTCGCATGGACTCGGGTTGCTTTGGGTAGGGCGTCGATCTTAATTTAGTTTTAATTATAGATCTATAAATTCTTAGTTATTACAGCCAATAATCACATTATATTCCTACTTACATTCCTACGTACATTCCTACTTACATTCTTAATCCTAGCATAAATTATCTACCCAGTGGGTACCCCTAACCCAACCCCTACCCAAGTCCGTGCGACCCTACCCAACCCCAACCCTACCTCTGGGTACCCCCTACCCATTTACCAGCCTAATGCAGATTCATGGCCTAGCTTTCCGGGCTGCTGGTATACTGTATAGGCTAGCTTCCAGCGCATCTGTCTTGACGAACCCTGTTTGTGGGGGAGAAATATCACCGGCAGGTTTACATACATAAATAATTAAGAGGTATATTGAAACGAGAGGTTTATATATGTTACATATCACGATCGTGTGTATGAGGTAGAGTGGTGGGACCGCAATAAAGCGATAGTTTCTATAAGCCGTATGTTACGAGGGGCTTCCACTACTTTACCGTGTTGGGTAATGGCTTCGTGAAGCCGGTGGGTGCCGTAGATATTCTGAAGGCTTTGATACGACAGGGTCGTATGAGGGAGGACGTGCGTAGGTTCGAGGTAATATATCAAACAATGATATTCCAATCTATGGTACAATTCTAAAAGCCTGGGTTCTAAAAGTGGAAGTGATTCTAAAAGCGGGAATGGTTCTAGAACCAGTCCTGCTTTTAGAACCAGTCCTGCTTTCTAAGCAGGATAACTAAACCCCTGGTTTAACTAAACCCCTAGTTTAGATAAACCCCTAGTTTAGGTAAACCCTAAGTTTAAGTAAACCCCCGGTTTAAGTAAACCCCCGGTTTAAGTAAACCCCCGGTTTAAGTAAACCCTAAGTTTAAGTAAACCCTAAGTTTAAGTAAACCCCTGGTTTAGATAAACCCCTAGTTTAGGTAAACCCCTGGTTTAGATAAAGTGGTCGATGCTCTAGACGAGTGTCGAGACAGCGACGGCACTCGCCGCCTGTTTCTGGCCAGACTCCGAGACTTGCAAGCTGGACGGGATATTCGCCTTATGACTACCTCGCGACCCTGCGCTGCAAAAAATGGTGGAAGATAAGATCCCCGAGAAAGTAGACGGCATGTGAGTCGCTTTTCCCACTCTTGAACGTGATACAGACTAATAAGTTCTTAGGTTTCTTCTTGCTCGCTTACACATCGATTCTCTGTCAGATAAGACCACGGCGAAAAAGGTCAAGACGACGCTAGCTAACCTCTCAAAAGGCTCAGCCGCACTCGATGATGCCTACAAAGACGCTCTAGTGAGAATTCAGAGCCAGTTAGACGGCCACTACGAATTGGCCAAAAAAGTTTTGTCGTGGATTACGTACGCAAGGAGGCCACTCACCACAGCCGAGTTATGCTGTGCCCTAGCGGTGGAGCCTAACGAAGCGGAGCTCGATCCGGACAACCTACCCGACTCAGACGACCTGCTATCCGTATGCGCTGGCCTTGTCGCTGTCGATCGGGAAAGCGCTGTTATTCGTCTCGTGCACTATACCACGCAAGAGTACTTCGAGCGCATCAGAAACACGTGGGACCAAGTGCTCAGCTGCACATTGCCTCGACCTGCCTCACGTACTTATCGTTCGACGTATTCGAAACGGGCAGCTGTTCCTCTGACGAAGAGTTCGAAGAGAGGCTCCAAAAGAGCAAGTTCTTAGATTATGCGGGACGCCTTGAGGGTATACATTTAGTATGTATGTTAGCAGCGCTAGCATCATTCTCCTAGTGAACTTTTATTGTTCCTACAATGATTAATGTATAATGCACTCGGACCGTGGACTTGAATCTTACATATGAGTTTCGAGGTTCCTACTGCAAGTTACTATGATACCAATTCCAAGGTGAGCTGCTAGAACAGACCATCGTTCACCGTGGCTCTTATGCGATTTTAGACTCTCTCGGTGCCGATGCATTACTTGATTATTCTGTTTGTCATGGCCATACATGTCTTCTAAGATTATGTCTAGAGCAACACTTGCTCTATCCTTACCCTGGGAAAGCCGATTTATGAGGTTTGGATTACTGTCGATACTGAGGCGCTTTTGCTCGAAATAATGGTAAAGAAAAATTCGCGCTATTCTGAGCTTTACAGGATCTACAGCAGAGTCATGTTCGACTGTCTCGGCGCAGCGGAGGCTCATAAGCATTCTCTCGGTTACAGAGCGACCCGTAGTTGGATTACACGATTTAGAGGACAAGCTTCATCGTAACGATTCAAACCAGGTCAAGGCTCATAGAGGCAAATTCCATTGTAATTGGCTCTAAAGTTAACGCGCCTTTCTTCTGAAGACATGCTTGGCTAGCCTGGTCACCACGGCAATCTCAACTGGCCATATCCACGATTGGCTCAACCGAATCCCGTAGCGCTGGTTTTTCAACGTTAGCCCCTCGGTCGAGCAGCAGCCTCACCGTGCTTTCATGCCCCTTATTAGTGGCCCTCGTCAGTGGTGTCCATCCATATTTATCCCTCGGCTCGATTTTGGCGTCGTTGTCGAGCAGTAATCTCAACGTAGCCTCTTGTCCTTTCTCGGCAGCCCAAGATAGTGGTGTTCGTCCAGCTTTATCCTTAGCCTCAACTTTGGCACCGTTATCGAGCAGTAATCTCAACGTAGCCTCTTGTCCTTTCTCGGCAGCCCAGGATAGTGGTGTTCGTCCAGCGTTATCCTTAGCCTCAACTTTGGCACCGTTATCGAGCAGCAATCTCAACGAAGCCTCTTGTCCTTTATCGGCAGCCCAGGATAGTGGTGTTCGTCCAGCGTTATCCTTAGCTTCGACTTTGGCGTCATTGTCGAGCAGCAATCTCAGTGTTGCCTTTTGTCCCATACTAGCAGCTTGTGATAGCAGTGTCCGGCCAGAGGTATCTGTCACCTCAATTTTAACCTTCTCCATTAGCACCTTCGCCGTGGCTTGATGGCCTCCCTCAGCCGCCAATGACAGCGGTGTCTGTCCAAACATGTCCTTCACCTCAATGTCCGCTCCCTTGTCGAGCAGAAGGCTCACCATTGCCTCTCGTCCTCTCTCGGTAGCCAATGATAGCGGTGTCCGTCCAGATCTGTCCTTCGCCTCGATATTCGCTCCCTTGTCCAGTAACTGCTTCGCCGTAGCTTGATGCCCTTCCACGGCAGCCCAAGATAGCGGTGTCCGTCCGTAATTGTCCGCTATCTCGATGTTGACATCATTGTAGAGCAGTAATCTCACTGCAGCCTCTTGTCCTTTCTTGGCAGCCCAATATAGTGGTGTCCGTCCAGCGTTATCCTTAGCTTCGACTTTGGCATCGTTGTCGAGCAGTAATCTCAACGTGGCCTCTTGTCCTTTCTCGGCAGCCCAGGATAGTGGTGTTCGTCCAGCGTTATCCTTAGCCTCAACTTTGGCACCGTTATCGAGCAGCAATCTCAACGTAGCCTCTTGTCCTTTCTCGGCAGCCCAAGATAGTGGTGTTCGTCCAGCGTTATCCTTAGCCTCAACTTTGGCACCGTTATCGAGCAGCAATCTCAACGAAGCCTCTTGTCCTTTATCGGCAGCCCAGGATAGTGGTGTTCGTCCAGCGTTATCCTTAGCCTCAACTTTGGCACCGTTATCGAGCAGCAATCTCACCGTGGCCTCTTGTCCTTTCTCGACAGCCAATGATAGCGGCGTCCGTTCAGAGTTGTCCTTGACCTCGATATTCGCTCCTTTGTCGAGAAGCAGCTTCGTTGTTGCCTTTTGCCCCTTTGCGGCAGCCCACGATAGCGATGTACGTCCATAATTGTTCGTTGCCTCGATATTGGCGTTCTTGTCTACGAAATTTTGTACAATGTCCCATAAACCTCCTTCAGCTGCCGCAACTAATGAATCATGATCAGTCATTGCCGCCCCTCTTCCGATCAGTAAGTCTATCATCAATCTATGACCGCTCTTATAAGCTGTTCGAAGCTCTTCACTAATTCCACTAACGCTATAGCGCTCGGGCTTGTCGGAACGGGAGCTGCATTTGCAAAGCACTGGCGGCATTGCAGAGGACGGCTGATGTGACCACCATAAGCACATATCCCCGGCTTTCGGGCGTTGATATCGGTCCCTCTGCAGCATCTTCCGGCAAAGATGGAGAATATTTGAGTGCCAATCGGCTTTTTGTGTAGCGCTTCCCGAAGATACTACCCATTGGAATAAACTGTCCAAGTTCTTAGCATATGATCGACGGTCGTCACCGATCTGCAGCTTCCCTCTGAACTCTTCAAGCTTTTCAGGAATAGAATGAGCAATGAACATCTCTAGAAACACCGCTCCTAAGGAGAAAATATCCGCAGAGCGGCCGCGAGTATGGCCTACCTCTACTTCTGGAGCACAGTACTCAGGAGTCCTCCCGCGAGGCCTGCCAAGTATCGTCGTCGGGACTGTTTTCCCTAAACCCATCATTGATATCCCAAAATCCGTCAGGAAGATATTCGGCCCTTTGATGAGGATATTGTGTGGCTTTATATCTCGGTGTCGGATGCCTTCTCCATGAAGATAGGCTACTCCACTAATCAAGCATCTAAACCATTGGGGGATTTTGTCGCGAGCTTCAGGAGTATTCGTGTAGAGGTAGTCCTCTAGATTGCCATCTGCGCGGGGATCGAGAATAATCGCATAATTATCTTTAAACTCGTATGTTGTAATAAGCCGGACAATATGGCCGTGCGCAATTTTCTTGAGGATATCGACTTCATTTGTAATTTCGCGTAACTCAGCTTCTCGCGGTTCGGTGTCCTTGACGAGCTTGATGATCTTTCGAGCGTATATCCGACCCTGAAATGGGCCGGAAGTCCCTTCAACCTCTTCGACGACACCTACGGACCCAGTGCCAATTTGTTGAATATAGTCGAATGGAACTTCATGGGGCTGCTCGTAGACATGATGTTCATGAGATGCAAAACGATCGACTGCCATTAATTTGCCAACGTAAGTCCCTGCATAAGTATTGCAAAGATGCTGAACCACAAGCGGGGATCAAGCGGGGATCAAGCGGGGATCAAGCGGGGATCAAGTGGGGATCGAGCGGGGCTTTTAAATGAGGCCAGAGGGCAAGGACTGTGAGATATTTTTGGTCTGAGGCATTGGGCTGAGATGTGTGATGCCTGACGCATCGGCCGTATCCGGAAAACTCTCGACAGCCTACTGATGGCATGTCATTGCAAACCTGGTCATCAGGCAACCGACTATTGTCTCATGAGTCAGATATTTTCGGCACGACGGTAACCGCAATGACGGAAATCTCACCTCTTCCGTAAGTGAGTTGGCCTGGGTCGCCCCCACAAGCCATGAATTTGCTTCTAATTAGCCGAAGCTAGGATTATTTTGGGTCGAGCCTATTAAAAACAATAAAAAGCCAAGGCACTCGAGCTGCAGCAAAGATTTACAATGTTCCTCACGCGCTTTTCTAGCAAATACGATTACTAGCGAACTAAATGCGAAGATCGGGAGGCTATTGGTGAGTGGTTTGCACTCGTACGGAATCTCAAGGCTAAGTACAGATGTAGTCATGGGTTACTTTTGCCAGCGCTCTTCAAGTGCATAGCTGGTCAGCCCCCACGATTTGTCATGGGTTCACGAGACTGAGGGACTTTTTAGCGACTCAGCGACGCACAGGTCCACAGGTTGCACGCGAGCCACCGGCACGGCACAGCGGGGAGGTGGATCTGCTATTACTGTAGTAAGCCTAGCATGATCACGATGCAGCCCGTCCGATAACCATCCAATCATTCATCAAAGACGGCCTTTTCGACGCTGTCGTGTTGGGTGCCAAGTTCTAGAGATGGGAAAGTGGTTTCGTGCACTTGTATAATATACAGCGCACCGACGAATTTGCATGTATTTTGGCCTTGTATACGTGTCATATACATGTATAAGACTTCGATCCTCGTCGATTTGCCAACCCTGGTGCCAACATCCAACTCTCATGCCACCTTCGACTCCATGGGAGTCAAACTGCTTGTCTGATGAATGGTCATCAACACTTTAACCAACCCCACCAAGTCCCGTTTAACTACATTCAACATCTTGGCACTGGGTCCGTAGGTGTCGTCGAAGAGGTTGAAGGGACTTCCGGCCCATTTCAGGGTCGGATATACGCTCGAAAGATCATCAAGCTCGTCAAGGACACCGAACCGCGAGAAGCTGAGTTACGCGAAATTACAAAGGAAGTCGATATCCTTAAGAAACTTACGCACGACCATATTGTCCGGCTTATTACGACATACCAGTTTAGAGATAATTATGCGATTATTCTCGATCCCCGCGCAGATGGCAATCTAGAGGACTACCTCTACACGAATACTCCTGAAGCTCGCGACAAAATCCCCCAATGGTTTAGATGCTTGATTAGTGGAGTAGCCTATACTCACCAAAGCGGCATCCGACATCGAGATATAAAACCACACAATATCCTCATCAAAGGGCCGAATATCTTCCTGACGGATTTTGGGATATCAATGATGGGTCTAGGGAAAACAGTCCCGACGACGATACTAGGCGTGCCTCGCGGGAGGACTCCCGAGTACTGTGCTCCGGAAATAGAGGTAGGCCATACTCGCGGCCGCTCTGCGGATATTTTCTCCTTAGGAGCGGTGTTTCTAGAGATGCTCACCGTTTGCTCCAATCCTGAGCTGCTTGGCCAGCTTAGGAGCCGGCTACAGACCGATGGCCGCCAGTCATATGCTTTAAACATATCTAGGGTGATTGAATGGATGTATGATTTGAGCGGTACGCCAGACCTCATCGCCTGGCATCGTTCCATTCTCTTCCTCTGCAAGAAGATGCTTCAGTCGGAACGAGATCAACGTCCCAAAGCCGGTGATTTGTCCACATGGTGGTCGCGTCAGCTGGCCTCAGACCTGCCGCCGGCAACGTGCAGTTGCAGTCTTGCCTTCGCAGACTCGGGAAGTCATGACAATGGAAAAGCCAGCCAAAGTCTTTGATAGTGCGACACAAACGCGACACGTACCTCCGCAAACGCCTTCAAGATACTCTGCGCGACATTGATCAGAGCAGCGAGGAACTAATCCCGGCTGGGCTTGTCATGCAATGTACTTGGACGCACATTGGGAAAAACAGAAGTCACCGGCGGGTCCAATGTAATTGCAAAATACCTTTGAGTTGATTAAAGCAGACGTCTGCGATGTGCAGCGACAATCCGTAGAGGCAATACATCAAGGAGCAAGGGCGTCGGTTGATAGCATGACGGACGTACACTGGTCACGGAAACAAGGAACATGGTAGCATCCAGAGAGAGATCCGGGGACAAGTACGCGGATATGGTGCTCGGGGTTCTCCAGGTAGCACAAAACAGCGCAAGTTCTATAACCTCGACCCTGCTCGTGACGTAGTTATGAAGGTCACATACCGTACCACTTTCCAGTCGCTGAGACCGCGCAATTGAGCAAAGCGAGAACGAAACATCAAGAAATATCAAAGTAACATTTAGCAAACTAGCTAAAAGGCGGGGACCTGAACATCAAAGCAACCGGGGCGACCCAGCTGAATGACCGGGGTACGCCGGACCATAATTTCCCCGCGAGGCGCCACTTGCGAATGGCAACAATGCGACCCCTTTCTCACTCTACTTTGGGTCAATTCACAAGCTACCAGTACTTCAGCAACAGTGAAGTTGAGCTGGCTGCCTATGGCTCTTTGAGATGCAGCTTTTGGGGTTCGCTCCCAATTTGTCTAGCCTTCAGTCAATCGTACACCGACTACTCTGACGGCAGATAGCTGAGCTTGGCAAAACTTGTTTGTTTCTTTCGGTAAGTGATGGGACACGTAAGTTAAACGTTGCACAACTGTACTCATTCATGGTCAAGACTGGAACAATGACAAACCGGTACATAATTCTAATATCATTTGGAATTACTCTCGGGCTTATTATCCTGATTGTCCTTGCTGGCAAAACATTTGATCGGGTTCGACGACGTCGCGAAGGTTATGTGCCTGCTCCCAGGTTCATGTACGATAGGAGCTCGGGTATCCAGCGGATACCACCTCAAGAACTCTTAGAATCCTTTGGGTATTCCCGTGAAAGCTCAGTACGCATACGGCAAGCCTCCCAAGGCAACCAAATCCGAAGATTTTGGAAAGAGTGCCAGCCTGTTTTCACACCGATACGTCCAAAAAGACACAACGTCATGACACCGCTCTGGATTGCCTCCAGGAATGGGCATGAAGAGATTGTGAAATTACTGCTGGACAGAGGAGCCAACATCGAGGCGACGGATAAACTTGGACGGACTCCGCTATGGGCTGCTGTGGAGGCGGACCAAGAAAGGATAGTAGGGCTACTGCTCAGAAGGGGTGCCAATATCAAGGTGACAGATAAACTTGGGCGAACTCCATTACGGGTTGCCCGCCAGGCGGACAAAATAAAAATGGTAGAACTGCTTGAGGCCCAAACCTGAGAGGAATATTCGAGCTTCCGCAGGCAGAGATCCATCCATAGCGTAGCAGACAACTTCTAGGGCGGTCCAAGGAGAGTCTCCAAGGACGTTACAGTACACAATCCATTATGGGATTGATGCTTATGGTTTGCGAGTTCTGGTTCTTGAGGAAGCTTGAGGAAGTTGAGGGATATGCCTTGAGGTATTGATAGAGGAGATCTCTATGCTATAAATCTCTCGGGTTTTATTTGCTTTCTTGGTGCCAGAGTGGCGATATAGCTCCCCGAGCCTTCCCCCTTTACCGGGAGTCCCCGAGCATAGGGAGGAGGATCCGAAAATATGCTTAGGGCTAATATAGGCTGAATCTAACTCCTTTGACTCTATCCACAACGCCGACTGCACCTTTGTCAATCTGGTAAACTTGCTCGAATGGGGGTTTTTTGTCTAGTGCATATTCATAGAATCTGCTGGAGCGATCGGATTCCATAGTTAAGGTCAAACCTGTTACATCAATGTAAACTATAAGCTAGTGAGCCTTCCTAATCGCAAGCGGTCCCTTTGAAGGAGGGCCGCGATTACGCTCTAAACCCTCTCTCGTAATGCCCTTCATAATAGCAAGAAACAGTCACCGAGAGCTGACAATGATGTCAGCAAAGGGAGCTAAATCCCGCGATACAAGCATGTCCCTGACAGTGCTTCAGATTATGTGGGATTACTGGACTGATATCGGACAAGGATGTAGGATGGAAACCATTACTATATAGTAACTTTATCAACTAATAGATAGGGGAGAAGCTTCCAAAATTCTCATTGCTGCACCTCTACCATTTTGGCAGAACTAACATGGGGTGTTGTCCGCTTTGCCAAAAATATATGCAGCCAATCATCTCTCATTTGAAACCTCTCTTCCACCGTCAGCAAAAATGCTTCACAGTAGGCCGAACCCCTGCCCAAGATCGCCCTAGCTCATGTGGTAAATGGCAATAAGATAGTGTGGTACAAGCATGGTATCGCTCTTTCCAAGGCAGGGGCCCAGGAACCAGTCTGGCTACATCCTCGCCAGAAAGGTTTTCTTAGACATTCCTTTTAATCGAACCGGCGCCCACGCCTGCCGGGTTGGGATGGCCGATGAAAGGTTGTATATCAAAAGCGGTGGATGTCGGAACTCGCTCGGCTCATGCTCCCAAACCTTTCATCCCCGGCGATCGTATCCTCAGCACAACGCTGTGCCGCGAGGAAGAGGAGGCCTGCCAGAAGCAAATTGGTCTACCTGATGGCACATCCACGTCACCAGTCGGTGGTGGAAGGCGTGTAGCTTTCCCCCACCACCGAAACGCCATATTAAAAAGAAAAAAAAAAAAGAAAAAAAAGAAAGGAAAGCGGAATGTTTTGAGGAAGAGAGCAAAGCAGGGGTAACCTAGCTGTCCACTGCATCGCAAACGAGGGTGTCCTACCGCAGCCGTGACGAAGCAGCCGTATTGAGACACCACTCTGATGACAAGAGCTGCCGCACACCGAAAAAGTCATCCTGTTTAGCAGTTTCTCTTACGATAACCACAACGAATATAAAAATACTAAAATACTAAAGTTATAGAGAAGGAGTAAGTCTATAATCTAGGGTTTTTATATTTCATTAATAGTGTTGTATTGTCGCTATAGAATAACAGAAAAGAGAGTGCTTGTTGTAAATTTTGGCTGATTTGGGTGTTTTGGTGTGTGACCATTTTTGTCACCTGGTGGACGCCCTTCAGCGGCGCAGCTGAAGCAGGCTAATGCAGCTGCTGGGCCGTACCGTCCGTACCGCTTAGACTGGACCCATCAGGGCGCAGCAAGTCGTAATGTGACCTCGGAGTCTCCATCGTTACTCGTACATGCAACAGCTGAACGGATCCGCCGTTGCACTTGGGGCATCGCGTTGGTACAGCCGGCGACCTCTATCACATCCTTGGCTCAGGCACCCAGAGCCCCTTCTCGATTATCAATTGCTCGGAGATTGTGAGAGGCTTACCTCGTAGGTAACTAACCGTTTTACATGACGCTTCAATTTCGAATTTTTTCCAGGTTAGAATTGAAACCTATGAGCAGCGACTTCTCGATCGGAAGCAGTCAGACTGAGGCTATGGGTGGTGGGAGATGGAGCATTCGAAACTAGGCAACAACTGCATGCCTGCCCAACCATGCAAACTTAGCGATAAGTCTGGGGCTATCACGTGCAGAAGTGCATGCATAATCAACTCACTACGCCATGAATCTGACCTATTAATTCTGTGGTTCTGTGGGAAAAGACTGGCAATGAGTAGCAGCTGCGTGTTCTTTTTCTGCATGTGGGGTGAAACGGATATGGTCTGAGCCGACCCCTCATACCAAACACGGTTTGACACTTCACTCCGGAGCATATGGTTGTTGGTCAGGCTGAAGAGAACGGAGCATTCGGTTGAAATGGTATAGCACTCTTACACAATAGACCAATTAGCAGCATACGATGACTGGCATGCAGGATAGCAGGTGAGGCAGCGTTCTGTGATGGCCTTCTCACCCTTGCATCCTTGGTGCAGCGCGTCATCCTTCAGCGAGAGCTGGCTGCAACAGTCATCTACAGGTATGGCGCAATAATCTTTTTACGATGAAGCCCCAATATGCGGTGCTGCGGCAATCAATGGAGCCGAAACATAAGGACAGGATTAGAGAATTTCTAGAAGCGGCACATAAAACTTGAAGAAAAAACACAAAGCATGGCACTTTTGACACGAAGTATGTACACAGAGCCGTAGATAGAAGCCAGACCACAAGCAGAGAGGACAGCTGGTCATACTCCTAGTATGGTATGGCAATGTGGGGCCTACTGGTTCGTCCGGCAAACGGTTAGCTGTTTGCCAAAACCTCTGCGACGGACATAGCTACAGGGAAATCGGTGCCACAACCGAGTTGAGTCAAAATCAAATCAAATCGACATGCACTAGCGCGCCGTAGCTTATCTTGCGACGCCCCGGATAGCTTCACACGAGATTTACGGTTGTGAAAGGAGAAATGAGTCTTCTCTCGGCGCTCAATGAGGCTGCCAACTCGCACGACTGCTTCGCAAGAAATTGCAAACTTTTTGATTTGGTCAAAGCGCTCAAATCACATGGACAAATTTAAGGATGGGCTCGGTCAAGGATGATTAGTTGTCTGAAGATCGTTCGATATCCTGCAAGCGAGGGTGTTGGATGACTCACGGCCTTCCTCCTCGACTTGCCTTCCACCTCGCTCTGTTAGGGCCGCGGTATCCGGTGTCCTTATCTCTGCTGATGTTTTGCCTCATCAATTTCACAGCCATGCCCTGCCCACATGCTCAATTTCGAACTGAGAGGAACCGATTTGCTGCCTCGGAACCACTCTCCACCTACCTAGCGAGCATTCCAGGATGTCCTGAGTGCAACTTGCTTCTCCGAGCCGTGGAAGAGTTCAGTCCCGGCTGGATAGATGAAAACAAAAATGGCCAAGGCTCTATCGATGTGGTCTATAAAGTTGGCGGCAGACATGATGGTGTGCCTGCCACAGTTAATCTGCTTGTGGATCCCCCTTACCGGGGCAATAACCAGGTTGAGGATCGAGAATTGGTAGATTCTTTCCAATTCTTCCGCCGTTCAAGAGGTATGGTGTTCTACCTCACTTTCGACCTTGAAGAAATAGCATGGCGTTAAGCTTGGACTTCGCTTACTTTGAGAGTTTACAGAAGAACCAATGTACGAAGACATCTCCGCATCGTTCTCTAAAGCGGTGCTACATCAAACTCTGGATGTCATTAGTAATTCCTATTCGGAAGCAGCTTTCGATCGGGCCGCTAAATGGCTGTCATATTGCCTCGATCATGATGAGAAGTGTAAACTTCCCAATTCGGACTTCATGCCTCGCCGTCTTCTCAACGTTGGCTCATGGACGGGAGGCGGCGACCCATTTCTCTTCGAACCTGTCGAGACCAGCCCGTACGTTTGCCTGAGCTATTGCTGGGGAACAGACGTTGATAGTGTCCTAAAAACCACAAAAGGGAATCTGGAATCTCATTACCATGCTATTCCATTCTCGTTATTACCGCAGACGATCCGCGACGCCATAATTTTTTGCCGTGGGCTTAAAATATCTAATCTGTGGATAGATTCACTCTGCATTGTCCAGGACGACAAAGATAGCTGGCTGCGCGACTCTGCTCAAATGCAGGAAATATATCTAAATTCGCACTTCACAATTGCTGCCGAGGAGCCGGCATCTTGCAAGTTGGGGATTTTAGGAAAGCAGCGATATGGGAGCTTGGAATGGCAGCGACGATTCATTACTGATGTCCCTGTCGAAGCGGGGGGCCCCGGGAATGAAATATTCATAAGACCAAACTGCTTCCATTCCGAGGAGCAGAATGAGAGATGCTCACTGGACAAACGAGGCTGGTGCCTCCAGGAGAGTATCCTGCCCAACCGCAGGCTGTGCTTCAACAGTAACGAGATGACTTGGGAGTGTCTCTGTCGAAAACTCTGCGAATGTGGTCACGTTTTGTGGGCTCCGCGATCTGCGCGATACCGAACGCTGGGTGCATCTATTAAGTTGGGATCTAGCCGACCTTACGAAGATTGGAGAGCCATTGTCGAGGAATACTCGGATCGGTTGCTCACTCAGAACACAGATAAGCTGAGTGCAGTATCCGGATTGGCCAAAATGATCGCTAACACCCTACACGACACAGAAGGAGCTTCTGATATCTACCTGGCCGGTCTGTGGAAACGAGAATTTCTTTCCGACCTCACATGGCGCGTTGTATCATTCGGACCAGAATCCCAGGGCATTCAGCACTATCGTGCGCCGAGTTGGTCATGGGCCTCTGTTGATGGATCAATCCGCTATGAATTCTGGGAAATGGTTTCAACCTGGAAATATACACCAAGACAAGAGGCGGACTGCACCGTTAACGAGATTATCTGCCATAACGTGTTACCTTCTGACCGGACCAGCCCTGTTATAGCAGCACACGCCGTCCTAACCGGGCTGCTTGCACCAGCAGAACTAGTCGTCCTTGATGAAGCTTTATCTGAAGTGTGGCAGTCTGACGTACAACGCGACGCAGTTGCAACCCTTGCCGCCCAACAGAGATCACTCGTACGGTCTGAAAACCTGTGGAGTCTAGAGGTTTTCCTAGACCATCCTAGGAACATCAACCTTAGAGCGGGGGACGCACAGTCTGACTGCTGGATGCAAGGCAGATGTGGAAAGCAGTGTTGTCCTTGGGGTAATCGGAATCCCGTTGGCCATAGTAAGGGGCGAATGGCTCTCTTCTATTGCTTTAGACTCTTTACATGGAGGGCCACAGGTAATTTCGACGACTCAGGTAGGCCGAGGGTGATACCCCCCGAGGTGTGGTATCTTGTGCTGCGGAGGTCTCTTACGACTGAGGATGCCTTCGAGAGGATTGGCGTTGGTGTTTGGAAAGCTCGCTCCGATCGGAGGTCATGGGGACAAGGTGATGATTGTCCACTATTCGACGGATGCAAATCTGTCACTATCAGGATTGTTTAGCACTGGCAGCTTTCTGCTACGGAAGAAGTATGAGAGATTGTGACGATTTTTATGTTACAAAGTGATCCTTGATCGTAAAGTACGACTCCGCAATGTCAGGATAAGCACCTACTCACCTAAAACGTATCGCGGTAAGCCCAGGGGAAATCACTATAAACCAGCACACATAGTTATAGTAACTTACCAGAGCTCCCGTTAGCATAGAACCCAACTCCGCCACATGTGGCTGTTTTGGCGTCACCCTGAAGATTTTTGCACCGCCACCTGTAGCTGCCTTGGACACGTATCCTTGGGCTGGGGCGCTCTTTCCGGACCTAGATCCATGTCTTGCTAAAATAGACTTCCTTGTAAACATAAAAGTAAACCCCCCTCTTACAGTCCCCCCTATAATTAGTCCCGCAACCCAATTCAGACCCCCCTGAAATATTCCTATTCTTATGTAAAGCCCGCCTTACTAAC
>JAQGEP010000563.1:0-14950 GCA_028476805.1 Acrocalymma vagum
TAGTAATTCTATCTAAGATAGACCTAACTCCTAGGGTATCTATACCCCCTACCTATTCCTAATAAGCCTATATAGTATCTATATATAGATTTTAAGGAATTCCTAAGAGACTCCTCTAGCTATAACTAGATAATAGTTATTATTAATTATTTATTAAAATAAGCTATATCTATTTCCTACTATAAGACTATTAATATATAAGGAATAGCCTACCTATTTATTAACTAGGTATACTAATTTAAATATACCCTAGAAATAATTATATTAGACTAGAGACTTTAATTTATCTCTACGTTCTAGTCTAAATTCTATAGAATACTAGAAGTATAAGTTAAGCTATCTACTACTTACTATAAGAAGATAGATAGATAAACTAAGATTATAAATAAGTATATTAACTAGTAGCTATATTTCTTTATAAACTACTATTAGGATAACTAGAGCTTCCTACTTCTATTACTAGACTAAGTCTAGGTTACTCTTCTATACTCTACTATAGGAATATCTCTCTATAAACTCCTATATAGGTTTAAACTATAGTAAAGCTAGAATTAGTACTACTTAGATTCTATAAAACTAATAGATTAAATAAATATTAAAGATATATAGAAACTAACCTAATAAATATATATAGTATAGTAGCTTATAAAGATTAATATAGAGAAGGCCTAGAATTAGATATAATCTATAGTAAACTATTATTACTACTCTATTAACTAGAATATAGGAGATATAGTATACCTAGATACTTATAACCTAGCTATATCTTATCTAAGTTATAAGCTATCTAAGAAATAAAAAGGACTATTTAGAGTAATTAAGAAGATAGGTTATTTATATTAACTCTAATTACTTAAAGGCTTAAGAATTTATAATATCTTTACGCTAAATCTCCTCTATAAGGATTCCTAAGATTTACTTCTAGAATAAGAAACCCTAAAACTACTAGGTATCCCTATTAATAGTATAGAAGAGTAAGAAGTAGAGAAAATCCTAGCTAATAAGCTATATAGAAAAATATTAAAATACTAAGTCTAATAGGTTAGATATAACCTAGACCCTATATAGTATCTAGTAGCTAACTTTATAGAAGCACTATATATACTTAAGTTATTTTATAAGACGTACCTAGATTATCTAGGTCCTCTAAAAGTATTAGAAAAATAGATTAGAGAGTAGAAAAAGAAATAAATAGAAGAACTTTTTTATATACTAAAAAAAAAAAAAGGAGAGAAAAAACTACTTATATCCTAGACTACCTCTAAACGAACTCTTCTCCCTTCTCCTTACTCTTCCTCCTCCTCCTTATCCTTAAACTTAAAATTATTAGTAATAGTATTATTATTCTTAGAGGCCTTTCTTAACCTTAGGACTAAAGCTACTATAAACTACCCTAGCTTATTAACTACTACCTCTATATTTCTTAGCCCGCGCCCTAAATAAGCTAAGGAATAATAGGAGGCTAAAGAGATATCTATAGTAGTTATACTCTTATATATAGCCTTAGAAACCTAAACTACGTCTAATATAGCTCTAGTAGTATCTTTTAAATTTTTAAGTAGGTTAGACTACTTAGCGTTACTATTACTCTCCTTCTAGGTATAAAGAGTAATAAGAAATATCTTAAACTTAGGGCTAGTATAGTTAAGAACCTATAAAACTATTTAGTATACTAAATAATATTTAAAATAAGTATAGGATTTTACTAGAGTATAGAGTTCTTTTTACTTAGTATAATAATTATACTTAGAGGAGGTTAAACTCTTAAAGGCGTAGTTAATAGTCTTACTATAAAGAAAGGCGCGTATACTATATAGGTAGTAGACCTAAAAGGTACCTAAGTAGGCGCTAGAAGGAACTAGAATTAGTATTTTAGTAAAAGAGAGTAGAAATTAGTTAAATTAAGAATTATAAGAGGTAAGAGGCGTAATTCTAGTATAAATTAGTATTATATTACTAAAATAGGTTTAAGAGAGAGTATAATACGTATAGAGTTAGTAGGTAGAATAAGGTATAGAAGAAAGAAAGAAAGAGAGTTATAAAAAGTCTTTTTATACTTATAGCTAGGCCCTAGATTAACCTTACTACTAGTTTAACTTTACCTATAATTTAGAATATAGTAGATAGCTAACTTAATCTTACTTATAACTAATTATAAGATATAAATATAAGGGTAAAAAAAACTAATTATAAATTAGATCTAACGCGCTTTATATACTCTAGGTAAAGTAGACCTATTCTAAACCTAATCTTAATCTATTTATACGTAAGGAAAGACGAGTCCTAGAGGAGCTTTACCTATAAGCTAATTATAGAAGCGCTCTAAGGTAACCTAAATAACTATAGTAGGAATTATACTATTACTTATAGAGATATTAAGGTAAAGAGAAAAGTTATAATTAACTCTAGAAGTAATAAGAACACGCTCTACCCTAGTACTAATATAGAGTATTAGCCTTATAAGAGGGGGTAGTATAATAGCTATTATAGATTATCTCTTCTAGAGTTATAATAAAGTATAATAATCTAGCTCGCTCGCTAAAGCGCTAGTTAGTAGGGTAGAGTCTAATCTAAATTAGCGTCTATTTAGACTACCTATAGTATTAAACGAGTTAAGGACGAATTAAACCTAGTCTAGCCTCTCCCTATAGAACTAATATATATTACTATACCTACCTCTCTCCTAGACTATATTTAGGCTTAGGGAAGAAGTAATAAGGAAATTTACTAGAAAGGGATTTAGCCCTTATAAAAGAACCTAAATCCTCTTAGATAGATAGGTAGTTCTTTTATATCCTTTCGTATAAGGCCTATTAGCGATTAATATATTCGTGGTTTCCCTTCTCCCCACGCACTCCCATATGCCTCTGAGTGGAGTCCTACCAGTACCGGATACTAATCGACCAGCGCCGATACATCGACTGCTATAGATAGCAGTTGACTACCATCTTTCCTTAGCAACTGCCATCCTCTTACCCTAGCAGTCTATAGTCCCCGCTAGCATCTAGTCCCTACTGTAAAAAAAAAAATATAAGCTTATATAACCTACCTGGTAATACAACTTACCCGGTAATAGTCAGCCTTACAAACAGCCTTATAATCAGCCTTATAAAATTATATAAAATTGCCGAATTTTGTATGACGTATATAATAATTATATAATAATTAAAGTTCTATTATATAATACTTAAAGTTCTACTAAATAAGTAACTATATAATAGTATAATATATAATTGGCTAAAAGTATTTGGAATAAGTATTTGGAATTATTTTGTAGGATATAATTACTTATAAAAGCTTAGTGGCTTGGCATTAAATTGTATATAAATATATCTCTTATCTCTCCTAAAAAGAAGAATAACTCATCACTCATTTACTCTTTTAATTATAATACAATCCTTATTAATATTTATTATTACACTAAGCCTATTCAGGCTAGTCTTATTTCTATATTTAGTATACTTCCTGCCTTTTACATCCTATAAATAGGATTACACTAGCCTATCTAGGTTAGACTCGTTTTATTATTATATAAGCGTACCGCTGCCTATATAACCTTTCTTTCACCTACTAACTACTCCCCGTTGGCTCCCGTAGCCATTTGTTCTTCTAGAACAATAGATCTTCCGTCCATTATTCTCCTAGCTCTAGGAGTCCTATTACCTTGAGCATATCACGTAACATGTTAGCTACTGCTATCGTTCCTGGATGATAGTAGTATGGGTCCCTCATCGTCATTGCCCGTAGTTTCTCCGGGTGCCTCCTTGCTTCAAGGATGTCGTCCGTAACAATGAGATGTACGCATATAGCGTGAGTATTAGAGAACACCCCGTACATACTATTTCATTTTAGGGGAAGGTACTAATAACGTTCTATAGTCTAATTTATACTAAATTTAGATATATTATTTAGTATATTAAGTTATATAACCTATATAATTTATATTGTAATAACCTATATAGTTATTAAGGTTAGGGGTAGGGTTTTAGTAATAGTAATATAATTAAGATTAATCCGCGATAGTAGTAGTAAGGTTGTTAGGAACTCACATTTAGAAGGGGGCAGGGCGCGTAGTTAAGTATGACAGGTTGTCGGTGCACGGCGAAGCCTATATGATACCCCGCCAAGGGACTAGAGGGATTACATCATTAGACAAGGGCACGTGATCCCACGATCCCATAAAGCTTGGCGAAGCCACGCTTAGGACTATAGGACATCCCATAGGACTCCCACGGGAGGCCATATAGGATTCCCATAAAACCTTATATATATAGACCCACAATATTCCCTATAAATATTATATTTAACCTAAGTTACTCTAAATAACACGCTAGTTACTACTATACTCTTTATACCAATATTACATCTTGTTAGACATCTCCGCGAAAACTAACCCTAAGACCTTTCAGTCTTAATATTTTAAACACCCTTACGAAATATCTAACTTAAGTATAATCGATATTAACCTACTAACTTTAAGAAAGAAGGGTACTAGGCCTAACTACTATTACGGAGACCGCTTTAAGCTTAATAATTAGTTAATATAAATAGAGTTACACTTTAAGTTTAGCGCCAACTCTATCGAGGATAGAGCTAAGGCAGCCTATACTACTACTTTCTTAAAAGGAAAAGCTAGTCGATAGATTAAACCCTATCTCGCTACTTATTTAGCAGAAGAGAATAAGGCTAATAGAGAAGATAATAAAGTAGATTAATTAATAGATACCTAGAAAAACTTTAAAGAAGTAATTACTAAAGTTTTTAGCTACTATAAAAAAGATAAATATGCTATTAGAGCTATCTAGGGCTTACGCTAAACCTACTCCGTATCTGACTACGTCGCAGAGTTTTATTACTATACACTACTAACTAAATAGGATGATTAAGTATTATAGGACGTATTCCGATAAGGCTTAAAGCCCTAGGTTTAAGCGGAGCTTATAAGAAGTAGAGTATTAATCGACAACCTCAACACTTTATATAACGAGACTATCGCTATTAATAACGCCTTATATAAATTAGCGTTAGAGACCCGAGGCTATAGAAACGCTAATAGCTACTAACTAGAGAATAACAGAGTATTCTAGACTAAAGTACCTATCTAACAGAAACCTAATTACGGTCCTAAACCTATAGAAGGAGTAATTATAGGGAATATAGTAAAGGGAAAAGGTTAGGTTAACTAGTATAAGAAGAGTAAGAAAGGGATTACTTACTTCGCCTATAGTAAAGTAGGCTATATAGCAAGAAACTATAGATAGCCTAAGGCTAGGCTAAATATAGTTCGCAGGGTAATTACTGCTACGCATTCCCAGACGCCAAGAATTAACGACGAATAGGAAGTACTCGAGTTAATACTAAGTAGACAAGACTATACGCCTTTACTACCTAGAAATAAAAGACTCTATAAAGATAACCTATAGCCTATACTAGTAAAAATTATAATAGACTATAAGGTATACCCTAATAAGACTATTAGCTATAGGTTTAAAGGAGAACCTAACGAGATATAGCACGAGGCAATAGAGAATTTCTAGAAGTAGTATAAAAGGGAAATCTAATAATACTATTACCGTATAGAAAAGCTGTAGAATTAATATATTTAGAAAATCTTAGATATTAGTAATTAGAATAATACTTATTATCTAGTCTAATAGAAAAATCTAGCAGAAAAACACAACTACTAGGTAACCTAGAAAGAAGTATACAAGATACGCGAGTACTAGTAGGTAATACAAGATTACGAGAAATATAGCTTACTACACGAAGGAACCTTAGTACTAGAAAGTTAAGGAGCTATCTACGAACTTACAATAATCTAGGACTACTAAGAAAAATACGGCGAAATAGAGTACCTTACGCGATAGGATAGTAGAAGTAACTAATATAATAAATAGACTATAGAAGACCTAGAATTCTAAGAAAAATATATCTATTTTATTACTAATTATTAGGAACGATACTAGAACTATAGTAGTAGACAACTACTTATAGTCCTTAACTATAGTAAGAAATAACTATACTATCTTATAGAATAGTATAGATTAGCCCTATTATATAACTTATAGGTACTAGTATATAATAATAAGGTATAGGATAGATACGAGATCCTATTACGCTAATATTACGAATAAGTAGTAAAGTATCCTATACTAGAGTTAATAGAAGATTCTAATAAGAAAAATATTAATCTAGAAATAATCTAAAGTAGACGGGAAGAATACTACTTAGACCTACGTAACCCTAAATATAACGAGATATTATAGATTATATATAGAAACGACTATTACTAAATCTATTATTAGAATAAGGTAAGGTTAGACTAGTTTCTAGAAATTAAACCTAAATATAAATACTAGGCTTTTAATTACCTAAACTATATATATAAGAACTATCTCTAGAATAAATAAATTACTATAGACTTTCTAGGTTAAAGTAAGAAAGAAATATTAGGGGGACGAGTAATAATTAATAGTTAATATATATAGGATATCTAGTAAATATATCTTAATAACGACTACTAATAATATAAATATATTAAGAATACTAATAGATTTAGTAACTTTCCTTTTTTAAGGTAAGTTTCTATAATAATATACTAGATACTTAGAATTAAGATAAGAGAATTATTACTAACTCTATTCTTATAGGAATATTACTTCTTATAATTCTAGTAGAAGTAAATAGAGTATAGATAAGAGTAATAATTAATAGTAGATTTAAGAGTAATATTATATCTCGCTCTATAGCACGTAAAGCTAGAATACTAATAATAAATAAAGTAAAGACTATAACGCTACTTACTACTAATAGTTAACTAATACTAGAAGAAACTTTAATTATAAAAGAAGCACTTTAAATACTATTACTTATTTAAGGCTATAAAGAAAAGTTAGACCTAGATATTATAGAGCTAGTATACTATAATATTATTTTAGAACTACCTTAGCTTATTATATATAATTCTTAAATAGATTTTATAAGAAAAAAGATACGCTTTATAGGATATAAATATAACTATAAAAAGAAATCTACGCGTTCTAGAAAGATAGTAGATAAGACTATAGGTATTATAGTATAAATAGCTATATAAAAATAAGATATTAACGAACTTACTAAAGTAATAGAAAAACTCAAGATTAACGACGCAATTACTAGAATACCTAAACTATATTAGAAGTAGAAGTACTTATTTATTAAAAAGAAGAATAAATAAGGACTACTAAAATATTAGAAATAGGATTATTTTATTAATATCTTAAAGAATACTAAGTTAACTAAAGAACTAATTTACTAGCTATCTAAGAAGGAGCTAGAATACCTTAGAAAATAGCTTAAAGAAATACTAAATAAAGGTTATATTAGACCTTTAAAGTTATTAGTAGGATACTCTTGTAACGGGCTGGTCCCTGAGGGCAAATGCCAATTTCTCCGGAAAATATGGAATTAACTCGATAGCTCCCAAGATCTATAGAATAGACGGTTTATATATATAAGGTAAATAGGGGTAAGATCTAAACTAGGACTAGTCCTACTAGTTTAGTGTTTAGTCCGCGCTTAGTAGAGGAGGTCCGCGCTTAGCGGAAGAGGTCCGTACTACTAGAGGAAGTCTAGTATATTAGTAAGGAAGTCCGCGGTATTAGAGTAAGTCTATTTAGTTAGAAGTTAATCTATAGGCCTAAAGGCAGGTTAGCCTAAGGTCTTATAGGTTTACCCTATTATAAGCTCTCTCCTCCCTTAAAAGCGCCGTTCTTTAGAGGTATTTTAGTATAACTTCTCTACTAAATAGGTAGCTTATACGGAGTTTAGTATTTAGTACTAGGGGGTCTATATATTACTTAGCGCTAGAGTATCCCAATTCTAGCCCTACTAAATTTTCTATTAAAATAAATAACCTAGCGTTATACTATAGCTCTTATTCTACTACTATTTCTTACCTTATTCCTCTCCTTACTATAAGGTTATTCTATTAATTTTAACTTCCTTCTTTACCTCTCTATATCTCTATAATACTATCTAAGAAACGTAAGTATTTAACTATTTATACTAAAAGTTCTTCTCTAAATATAATAGATATTACTCTAACTTGCCCTAGCTCTTCTTATAGAGTTAGTAGTACTCTTAGCCCTTTTATACTTAGTAGATTCTTAACTAATAAAGCTCTAATCTAAACTTCTATTAAAGTTTGCGTTACTAAACCTTATACGCTATTAAGTTTTAAGTTCTCTAAAATTATTAATCTAATAGAATACTCTTACCTTAATTATATTAGAAATAGAGAAGCTTATTCCTAGGAGTCTAAATACTATAGTACTTAGGTTTTAAATTATAATTAATATTAGATTAGTAAGGCGTTATATACTAGAAAGGTAATCTTCCTTATCTAATACCTTTAATTATTAAAGCTAATTCTTTTAAATTTATAGATTAGCGCTCTTACGCGCGCTCTTTCTAAAGATATTACTAAATCTTATCTTAGTAATATCCTATATCTTATATAGGGTTTCTTTTATTATAAGAAAATATTCTAAGGCTAGTATAAGTTTTATAGCTTATTCTATAAGAACTCCTATAAGGAACTTATAGAGTATACTAATAAAACTCTAGATAATTCTACTTCTAATTTTACTTTTAAAGTAGTTCTAAACTTTTCTCCTAAACTTATAGAGGTTTTTTAAAAGATATTAATTACTTAGCGCGAGTAACTTAGATAAACTACTACTCTTATTAACTACCTTAGAAGAATTAGCTCTATCTTAAAGTCTTTAAATAAAGCCTTTTATTAATTCTTTAAAATAGCTTCTTAAATAGTAAGTTTAGTAGTTTAAATTTATAATTTCTTAGTTTTAGCTAACCTCCTTCTTAAGTAAACCTAATAGTATCTTTAAAGAAGCTACTAAAGCTAATAATAATAATTTAATTCCTTCTATTAATTCTTACTTTAGTGTAAACTAATCTACTAAATCTACTTTTTAATAGGGCTTTAGCTACTAATAACGTTTAAGAAGCTAAAAAATAGAGTTCTTATAATATAGATTTTTATTCTAGAGTTTTCCTAAAGATTAAAGATACCTAGCCTATAGGCCTTCTTCTTTTTATTTTATTAGACTTAATTATTCTTTCTCTTTAGAGGCGATTCTAGAATATAGTTCTACTATAGTAGCTTTATATAAGAATTTAAATTTATATTCTATCTTTCTTTTATATTCTTCCTTCTCTTATAAGTATTTATTTATAACTTCCTTAAGAATCTTAGTAGTAATTCGCTCTTTATATCTCTATAATCTCTTAATTAAAGTTCCTATTTATCTAAGACTTCTATCTAGAGTAAGTTCTCTTTAAGTTTCTATATTAGTTTTAGATTCTATACCTATTTTACTAAATACTTCTTCTACTATTTACCTTCTTAGCCTTAGAGTTTCTTCTATCTCTCTACTAATATATACTCTACTTACTATTTCTATTTATTATTAATTCTTACTAGAGGTAGAGGGTTATTTTTACGTTCTTAGCTTAGAAGAGAGTTATTTACTACTAACTAGAGGTAATCTACGTAAAATACTAGATATATATTACTAGAAACGTCTAGTTCTATATTATAAGATCTATATAACTAGACTACTTTAAACTTTATATTTTTCTAATCTAGTAATTTACTTAGTCTTAAGTTTAAAAAATAGTTCCTATATTATAACTAAACCTTATCTCTAACGCGTAGCTATAGTAAGTCTTTTTAGTATTAGTTTATATATTTTTCTTATTTCTATTACGCTACTACTATTTATACTTAGATAAAGTTTATAGTTTCTTTAAATTTTATTATTAAAGCTTTTACTACTTATTTTAGAGCGGAGGAAGATTTATAGAGTATCTCTAATTATTTAGAGAACCTAAAGTCTAAGGGCTAAATATAGTAGCTATACTATAGAAAGAAGAGAGATACTTTTATAAATATTACTTCTATCCTATTAATAGTTATTTATACTATTAGAATTCTTAAGAACTAGTCTAACTATACCTAATTTATATAAGCTTAGAGTATTTATTCTACTATAGCGTTAATTTATTCTATTACTTTATTAGTTTATAGGTAGCTAGAAGTAGAAAGTCTTTAATAAACCTAAGTAAAATTATATAACTTTATCTAGAATTTACTTATAAATTAAGCTCTATAGTTAGAAGTAATATATTTAGGGAACTAGTAGTATACTATTACTTTCTTAAAAAAGTACTTTACTACTATTTTAATTTCTATATTAGGTAAAGAGATTAGGATAACTCTCTTACTTAGTTAATTAGTAACTACTATTAAGTTCTAATTTCTATTACTTTTTAAAAGATTTATAATAAAGTCTATAGATATTTCTTTCTATATTTACTAGAAGATAGGTAGGGGCTTTAGTAATTCTTATTAGAGTTCTCTCTAGGGTTTTATTTAACTATATATATTATAGTTTTAGATATAATAATAGATTACTAATAATATTCTAGAGAAATAGAATTCTTATATAAGAATTATATAAGTTCTTTCTCTATCTAGGTATCCCGTAGCTAAGGAGTTATATACTCTAGTAATAAGGCGTATATAGAGGGGTTTAAAATTAGGTACCTAGTATCTTTCTTAGAACTAAGACTAACCTTATTTATTAAGAGAGTACTCTTAGATTACTACTTTTAGTTCTAGAAAAGATAGAAAGAATCTTTCTTTCTCTAAGATTATAGTCTAAACTCTCTAGAAGATTCTATCCTTTTATAGGGCTATTTTCTAGAGTTATTTAAGGGATTATTTATCTACTTAAGTTCTAGCTAATTCTCTAGATATAAAAACTTTTATTATAAGGGTAAGAAATTAGAGGCTATTAGACTTATATTCTTATACTTTATTTTCTAAGATTAGCTAGAATAGCTATAGGTTCTAAGAGCCTATCTAGCTATTATTCTTACTTTTAGAAATATTCTATTTCCTTTTTAATAAGGTATCTACGCGAGAGTTAGCTATTCTAGGGTAATACTAGAAGGTTATATTATAGTAGCTTAGTTCCTTAGCCTAATAGATATATTACTTAGAGAGCTTTTACTTCTTAGAGAAGTAAATTAGGTTCTTATAATTAGTATAGTAGATAGTATAAGATATAAATTAGAGTATATAATTCTATTAGTATAGATACTTAATTATAGCTAGAAGTTCTTTATTATAAATAGTATAGTTTAATTCTACTAGAAAAAGTTTTAAGAATAAGTATACTATAGAGTAGAGCTTTTTATTATTTCCTTTTTATAAGAAGTATTCTCTAGTTAACTATTAGAAGGCGTCTACTTCTAGAATCCCTTTTTTTAATAGGTTAAAGTAGGCTAATATTAGCTTAAAGTAAAATATATTTTTTAAGGAGTTAAAGGTATTTTATTATTTAGGTCTCTATTTAAAGCTTTTACCTTTTCCTATTAATTTTATAAGCGGGTAGACTATCTCTAAGAAGTTCTTAATAAAGGTCTAGTAGAAGTTAGTAAATCTAATAAAGCTCCTAATTCCTTTTATTAAATAGGAGGCTTTCTATTATTAAATAGTAGCTAACTTTTCTAGATCTATCTAGATTCCTTTTCCTACCTTAATTATAAACTTAAGATATTTTATTTCTATTTATATAAATTTATATTTTTTAATATCTAGTTATAGTTCTACTTTTCTAAGCTTCTATACTACTCTTTAAACCTTTTATTTATAATTCTTCTTAGTTCTAGATAAGTAGATAAGTATATTATTAAAATAGATAGAATAGAAGTTATCTAAATATTCTTAGAGAATATAGTTAATATACTTTTAAAAGTTACTTAGCGTATTAGTAAGTCTAAAGGGTATTACCTACTATTTATATAGCCTAAATTAAGTCTAGAAGGCTATTTTCTACTCTTCTCTTATTATAATCTAAATCTAGTAAAAAGCCTAAATAATATCTACCTTAGTAAACTATTTTACTTTAGATAATTAGGATAGTATTTCTCTAATTAGTAGGAGAGAGTAATAATCTTTTTTAGAGATAGCGTTTAGCGCTCTATAATTAATATAAAAGTATAACCTACCTCTAGGTTTATATATAAATAGTACTAGTACTATAGTACTAGATTTACTTATATAAATAAAATCTCTATTTAGGTACTTTATAAGAACTTATTTAAGTACTACTAACTTCTTCTTTATTATATTATATAAAGAACTCTAAGAGATCTCTAGCTTTCTTCCTTTTATTCTTTTTAGAGGAATTAAAAGGTCTATTATAGGTCTGCGAGAAAAGAGTAGAGTATTAGAGAGTCCTTTTTTAAATACCTTTTATAGGTCTTTAAGAAAGTCTAGTAGTAGTTTATCTATATTAACTATTTCTCTCTTTTTAAGGGCTTTTTTAATATCTTTTATTAATATAGTAAACGCTTAGAATTTATTACTTCTTTTCTTATTCCTTTAGTAGATATTTATAAATATATAGTAATTAACTTAAGAAGAAGTTAGTTTAGTTCTTTCTTAGCTCTAGATTTAGGTTCTAGAAACTATAATATATATAGACTTCTTCTATAGGGCTATAGTTACTCTATTTCTATCTATCTAGAGTCTTCTTAAAATAATATTATATTTCTTATCTTTTAGACTAACGTATAGGAAAACTATTTTCTTATAGCTATAAATATTAAGCTCTACCTTAATAAACTCCTTTACGCGGTATAATTCTCTATTAATTCTAATAATAAATTACGTCTCTAGTATTCTAATATACTTAGTTCTACTTCTTCTTATAAAGTTCTATAATATAAATCTATAGGTAAGATATCCTAAGTTAAGTATAGTATAAGCTTTTATAGTTTTATTAACTAAAGTATATATAGTTATAGAATCTCTATTAGGCTATTTTATTTAAAACTATTAAAATTCCTAAAGTAGCTTCTATTCCTCTATCGCGCGCTTTTATATAAAGGGTTTTAGTTTTCTAACTAATCTAAGTCTAAGATAGATACCTCTTAAAGTTTCCTATTAGTAGAACCTTTATCTATTTTACTTTATACTACGTTTACTTAGGCTAGCCTTTAAGTAGAGAAAAAAAAGTAGTAGAAGAAAAGGTAATTACTATCTTTATACTAGAGGTACTTTCTAGCTTTTCTTTATTACTTTAGAACTTCCTTTATTACCTATTTTACTTACTACTAAGCTAGTCTTCTAGGGCTCTTAAATTATATATTATAAGTATAGGTTAGTTCCTAATTTATTATATTAGAATCCTTTTTTATACTTAGAATAAGTCTTATATTACTATTTTTACTTTAGATTAGATTCTTATTTACTTCTCTTACTTAGAAGGTATATTACTTAATTATCTATTCTAAGGGGATTTAAACTAGAATTATAGTAGCTTTTAGCTCTAGTTATAACGCTTAACTATAGATACTATAGAGTATATTATAGTTTTCTATTTCTTTAGAATTATAGGCTAGCTACTAAAATTAGGTATTAAAGGTATTAAGAGATTTCTTTATTTTTTAGAAAATAGAGATAAGCTTTACTCTTACTTTATCTACTTTTAATTTATTCTTATAATTTTAGTAGAGGTATACCTATATTTCCTCTTCTATTACTCTATTATTCTAGTAGACTAGAGTAAGGGTATAATCTACTATAAGGCCTTTTATCTAACTAATAATATAATATAGGATAGGTTCTAACTTCTCTTAGTTCTAGAAAATTTTATTAACTATCTAGAATTTCTATTATTTCTAATATTTCTAGTTACTCTTAAAGGGGGCTAGATTAACGATTTTATATTTTATTACTAGAGCTAGAGTAATAATTAGAGAGGGAGAACTATTTATTTATAGCACAAGTAATTAGTATACTAAGGCTATAAGAGAGTAGACTTAGTTCTATAAGTTTAGAGTATTTTATAGGTTAGGAGTTAAAGTAGAGGGAATTAAAATTAGAGAATCTAGAATTTTTACTTTCTAAATTCTAGTAATTATAATAAGGTACTTTCTTACTAGTTAGATCTTTTTCTTAATCTCTTAGGAGTTATAGCCTTATTCTACTAGATACTAGTAGAGATCTCTCTCTATAATTACTTCTTCTACTTTATTATTAAGGAGTTTTTAGAATTCTTTTACTAGCTCTAGGACGTTTACGTTCTACTAGGCTAAGGTACTATTTAAGTATCCTTAGGAGGTTATACTTACTAGTTCCTTTTAGAGTAGTAGTCTATTTTGTATTAGTAATCGAGTTAATTATAATAGGCTAGTCCCTAAGGGCAAATGCTAATTTCTCTAGAAAATATAGAATTAACTCGATAGCTCCTAAGATCTATAGAATAGACGGTTTATATATATAAGGTAAATAGGGGTAAGATCTGAACTAGGACTAGTCCTGCCAGTTTAGTGTTTAGTCCGCGCTTGGCGGAAGAGGTCCGCACTGCCGGAGGAAGTCCGGCACATTGGTAAGGAAGTCCGCGGTGTCGGAGCAAGTCCGTTTGGTTGGAAGTTGATCCATGGGCCCGAAGGCAGGTCAGCCTGAGGTCTTATAGGTTTACCCTATTACAACTCTATCCTTTTTATACTAAAAAAGAATAGCGAATTATAACTCTATATAGATTTTAGAAAGCTTAACGCTTTAATACGTAAAAACTAATATTCCTTACCTAATATAGTAGAGCTTTAGGATAGGTTAGTAAAAGTAAAAGTCTTTACTATACTAGATCTTCGTAATAGCTATTACTTAGTACGTATAAAGGAAGGAGAAGAATAGAAGACTATATTCTAAATAAGATACGGACTTTACAAGTATACTATAATACTTTTTAGATTAATAAATATACTAGCAACCTTCTAAGAACTAGTTAATAACGTACTTAATAGTTACCTTAACGACTTTATAGTTATATATTTAGATAATATTCTTATCTATTTAGAAAATAAAGAATAA
>JAQGEP010000564.1:0-14944 GCA_028476805.1 Acrocalymma vagum
TATTCTGCCCTTGCCCCTTGCTTCTTTCTGTGGAGCTCGGGCTGTGGGATCCCCGCACTTGGCGCTGAGTGTGCCTTCCCTTTCCCTGAATTACAGTCGCTAGCGAATTCGGCTTCACCCTTGCACGCAGATGCAACACCGTTTTGCGCCTCCACGCGGCGCGCAGAATCCCCGGCACACCAAAAAATGCCGCAATCCTCAACACCACTTTTACAACTGGGAGCGAAAACGGTGTCCTCGCTTAAACTGTTTCAAAGAGTTTAAGCGCACGGACGACATTAATTTCTGGGTTTCTATCTCCTCATCTTCAAGCGACCCTTGTGATTCGAGCTAAGAACGGGTTAGTGAGAATACATCTTCGACGGCCTGTTTATCCTTACAGAAGAAGAAAGCTTGCACGGCAAGGCTAAGTGCTGTGGACTTTGGCCCTTACAGTCTGATCCTTGGTAAGTTAGTGTCCTCAACCGTGCGATGCGAGAAACGTGACATAAGAGGCAATAACATAATCTACTACAGCATGTAGTATATATTGTCCATATTTTAATGCAACTAGACTCTCTAAATTAAAATATGGAAATAGCAAAGCTCACGACGTTATCACTCTTTGTATGTTCTGTACTTTCGTCTAATATCAACATTACCCTAGGTTCTGATAAAGTGAGCGTAGGGTATAAGACGGCGCAATACCTATACTCTGATATATTAGGGGCTATTGGTGCATTATGTCCCGCAGGTTGTTCAGGTAGACAATGTTGCAAGCCTGGTGAATATAGCGTTGACGTAGCTTTCATCGGCAATGACGGCGCCGAGTACTACAACGGCAGTCTTAAAGTTTCTATTCAAGATCATTCATTCCCTTTGGGGTACCGTGGGCTCCGAGAGGCTTTAGGTAATACTACTAGTAATATTCTGCGCTTTCAATCGCTAGATATCGATCAGAACTGCTATCTTGCCCCTACAGAGTTATTGCAGAATAGATTTGAGATCTTTTGTAATATTGGAAACCGAGTACGAATTGAGATAACTGAGCCTGCCGCGCTTCTTGATGTTAAGTTCCAATTTCAAGGCCCCGCCGACGTTTCTGTATCCATTAAACAAGGTGGAAATTTCAACTGCAACAGTAGCGTTCCTAGAATTAAAGCCTTCGTTGACGGATATATTAAATCATGGTTTAGTAAGTCACTTAATAGTAATGATACGATAACAACGAAAATACTATGTAGGGAGGCGTTTGTCTAGGAAACAGCGTGCTGGGAGATCTGAGAGACGGCAAGATATGGCGCAGCTCCATGGCTACGCCTACTTACAGTATAGCGGGGTCCTCTTTAGAGGGACCTTCGCTATCCTAAGTAAACAGCTTATATTTCCGCTTTCAGTTCAATATATCAACGTGAAACCCATATTTTAAGGTAATAGCTTCAGTCCTCTTATATTCGGCCTTCAGCACTGGACTTTCAACTTGTAATTACTGCCACTCTGTATACCTTTCAACAGCAATGTCTTGGGCGCTAAGAATAGAAAGACGGAGAGCTGCATTTAAGAATTGTTTTGCTATTATACTTACTTCTTCTCATTTGCCTTGATTTGCTCACGGATATTCCAAGGAACATCACTATAAGACTTTAGTATGTGGCCCTAGCCAACATAATCGATTAATAATTTCAACTAAGATAACTACACCAAGAGTATAATTTTTTCCTATAGACGGGTCTTGCTAGTAATAAAAGGCTAAGATCACAATAACCATCTAGGCAGCGCATCAGTTCATAGACAGAAGGCCATAAGCAGAGTAGTTAATCTTAGTTCGTCTTAGTAGCTATAGTGTACTGTAGCTAGGAATTGTATTGTAGGGCTTATTAATTACCGATCGCAGAAAGAGCCCTTTGAATGTTGCGGTTTGGCGCGAGAACGAGCGCATCTAGAGATGCATAGCCCTTGGTCGGAACCGAGTCACGAGGTGAACTTACAGTAGCTCCTGCAGAAATGGAGGCAAAATTAATGTCGTCCGTGCGCTTAAACTCTTTGAAACAGTTTAAGCGAGGACACCGTTTTCGCTCCTAGTTGTAGCATGGGCTTCTGTTGGCATGGCAATCTCGCTATGTCGCGGGTGCCTGGATTGTGGATGCGCCAGAATGAGTCACCGGGTTGTTGCCTAATTGGGAACATGCACACATGAAGTCCTTCCCAGCTGAGATTCAATCAATCAATTCATTCAAGACAATATTTATGAGCACTTCCAGTTGCCAAATATGACTTCCATCAGCTTCACTCGTGGTGTTCGCTAAGAATGACGGTAAACGAATCATAATTTCAGATGCTAAGCTCTTTATTTGCTTATATTATATGTAGGTAGAGGGAAACTAAGCTTGAATATACAGCAAGACCAAGGCAAAAAAATCAAATATTCGTGGATAGATACTCGTCCACATCTTAATCCTTAGGGCCTGGGGGTTCATTAGCCATCTTGCTGTACGGTCCGTTCGTCTTTCCCACAAGCCTTTCGTTAATTATGTGCTCTTTGGCATCGGGGGGGAAGCGCTGCAGCAGGTTCAGGCACTGCTGAGCTTGGTTCTCCGACATGTAGTAGTGGTCGTCTTCAGCCTTGCATGTCATGGCGAGAGCGAAGACCAGTTTCTCCTCTTTGTGTGGCGGGGGGGCCTTCATGGCGTGGCGCCATATGCTCCCCGGGCGGGGCACGAGGTAATCCAGCGTGTGATCGAGGCAGCCTTCTTCTTTATACGGGTGTCTGTCGATGTTAAGGGTGGCCATGGTCGGCTTGCCGTACCTTTTCGTCTCGGGGAGGCGGAATTTGGCGATAGGAGCGTCGAAGATTCGCCGCTCGTGGAAGAGCCCGCCATACGACGCAGTAAGCTCGATGTTATCATTCTCATTTTTGTTTGCGAGGTATATGCTGATCGTGTAGGGCATGGCGATGTCGGTCCTGCAGGCGGGCATGAACTCGAGCTTGCAGTTCCGCGTACCGGCTGATGGGTTCAAGAAGTAGAGTAACTCGTCCCAGAGCCACCACAGCAGCGGGGCCGAACCCGTGAGGTCGCGCGACTGCTTGTCGGAGAATCTTTTGACTCGACAGGTAAAGTTGTCGGCGTACTTTAGGCACGGTAGGCGGAGCCGCTCCTGGTCCACGAAGAGCGTCTTTTTGATGTAGGTTATTTGGACCGTGTCTGCCATCTTATATCCAAATCGCCCAACGAGCTGCGACACGTCTTTGGCAGCCTGCTGGATTTGGTCCAGCAAGACCGTGGGCTCCAGTGCCGACGTCGTGCCCTGAAAACCATTGTCTGCCAGATCACTGGTAGTGGGAATATTGATACCGTCATTGGTGGGGTTTGGAGTGTTTATACCATCGTCGGTGCTACCACCGTCCGTGAGCGTGGCCGTGGTGGCGGCTGTGAAGTCCATTAGGTCGCTTGCCGTATTACCCTGATTCTGGGATTCATTGCCATGGTCGTTCAGATACGAAAAGGGAGGAGACATTGTAAGTAGGATTTAATGTCGAAAAAGGATTTTAGCAACAGCTAACCGCAGATAATATAGGGAGTAAGAAGTACTGTAGAAGAACTTCCAGGATGCCAACGATGTATTCTGCGCCTCCGCCTGCGCCTCCCCCTGCGCCTCCGCCCGCATCCACGCCTGCGCCTTGAAAATTTGGCAATGAATCCAGTACAAGGGTTAACTAGTCTCAATCGAGAAGCCCATTTAATTTAATTAACATACATAGCCTTCTCCGCCTTTGCAACGGGTATGTATGTGTACGACCCTGCAACTTGAATCGTACCCAATCCTCACAGCCCCCTAAAGGTGGTCAGGTGGCGAAGCTATGGGTCAATTTACTCCCGGTATAAACCTGCCCTAGTTTCTTCACTCCCTTTCGCAACTCATTCATTCTTCATCCTACGGCAACCATCCTCTACTTCCTTCCTCATTGCCTAAAGGATACCCGCACATAATGTCGACACTAAACGAGCTTACCGTCGGATACATCTGTGCGGATATAAACGCGTTCGCCAGCTGTGCCACCTCACTAGATGAGGAACACTCACCCCCCCGGAATACGCTACGGGTACATGACAACAACACTTACGAATTCGGCAAGATTGGCTTACACAACATCGCCATATGCTGCATGCCCCATGAAAGCGAAAGCAATTCGAGAAGCGTAGCAGTCGACATGATGCGGAGCTTCCCTTCTATCAAGCTTCTGATCCTGGTTAGCAGCAATGCGGGTGTTGTGCCGCGTGATGTAGGCCAGGTCCACGTCGGCGACGTGGTTGTCGCACAGAAGTTCGTCAAAACGAACCGGGGCGGCGACCTCGTAGAGATGGACCTTCCTCAGGCATCGGGCCTCCTCGCCACCACCGGCATAAACACTGGTCAGCTGTGGTCGCTGGACGAGGATATAGCGACGCTTACTGCTAAAAACCAACGATGGGGTGAAAAATGCAGGCGGCCTGCTGGAGACGGCGTGGATAAGCTGGACAAGATTTTTGCCCCCCGAGGCCAGGACGAACCCGCCTCCATGGTTCGCCACGGGTTGGTTATATCAGGGCCTACATATCCGGAACACGCGGAATCTAGGGACTCCTTGGCAGGTCCGGAAACGTTTGAATCTGCGAGTGTTGTCTGCTTCGACCACGGCCAAACGGCAGGTCTCCCACATAAGGAGGATGTTGACGAGGTGTCTGTGCTTGGTGTGTCAAATTATTGCGATGAAGATACGGATGGAGATCGAAAAAGGTGGACGCGCTATACTTCTATAGCTGCAGCCGCTTGCGCAAGAAAGATTGTGATGGGACTAGGGGATAGCAAAGGGAGAGGATAACTAACTCTTTTACTCTACGAGTGTATGGCGCTACGTGCGATGCAGAAACCAGGACGGCCATCAAAGATGGAATAGAAAGTCTTTCACAAGGAAGTTTTCGAGCGTGAACAAGTCTCATTGCAAGATGGGTAGCCGGGTTTGTTATCTTTGTGAAGGTGTTGGTGTGTATGAGCGCACGATTTTTTTTTTGGAGTAACGTCTACGACAGGCTAGTGGAGTGGTATTACAGATATGTTTGGGTGTGTAATACATATAACAAATCATACTGTAAGCCTAGGACTACATCACATGACCGGGCTCCAGTCATGACTAAACAGTCTACCTTCGAGCTTAGATCACACACCTGTACCTACACACAACAATACACTCATATGAAACCCACTACTAGTGCCACATTTGCTCATAGTACCTGTGTTGGATTGGGGCCGAATAAGTGCCTCTGATACTGTAAGCCCCATGACTATGCAGCTGTAGAAGACCTTGAGACCGATTCTCCCGAAATCCTCGCAAACGCGCAACAACGTTACATAGACAGGTACCCGCTACGAGGGCGAAAGGTCAGGGGTAGAAAGGCGTTATTAGGGAACCGAATACTAGGTTACGGCATAGTACCTCAACAACACTGCCTTTCGGCTTAGATTCGAATTATCTGCTCCCCAGGGAGCTAGTCGTGCAGCTACATATTGCTTACGAGAAATATCAAGCAACGCCTAGATGCGTTATATTCGGACCGCTTCGGGGCGGAACTGATAGGAAACTAGATGATTCTGTCCTAGCCGCTGCTAGGGGGATTCTAACCAGTAGTATTGTTTACAGTGCTGTACAACTAGGAGCGAAAATGGTGTCCTCGCTTAAACTATTTCAGAGAGTTTAGGCGCACGGACGGCACACCATGCCGCGCCCGTGAACCTGCTGCTTAACCAACCACATGCATAGCCACACATCTGGTAACTAGCCTTGGTCGGAACCGAGTCACGAGGTTAACTAGCTCCTCCAGAAATGTAAGTTAGGCAAAAATTAATGTCGTCCGTGCGCTTAAACTCTTTCAAACAGTTCAAGCGAGGACACCGTTTTCGCTCCTAGTAGTACGATTGTGGGGAAAAACAAGGTGCCACAGGTGAGACCCCTCCATGCCACATCATCCCGCACTCTCGAGGATGTGGAGTGCCATTTGTTCGTGGTGTTATAGTACAGAGATGTGCGATTGCGCCTTGTCTATTGTAGGGGTGCCATGCAATGTCGGCAATAACGGATGGGGATTTGATACTATCCCCTTAAGCGTAAGCGAGTCCGATTTCTCAGAGGCAAGGGAGAATCGTTTATTCTGCCCTTGCCCCTTGCTTCTTTCTGTGGAGCTCGGGCTGTGGGATCTCCGCACTTGGCGCTGAGTGTGCCTTCCCTTTCCCTGAATTACAGTACAGTCGCGAGCACAATCGGTTTCCGGTTTACACTTTGATTCGTTCTTAGCGCACGGTCCTCTTAGTATACGCTTTACCTAAATCGTCTTAGAGACTCGCAAGTGTAAAGCTTAAGTTTATGCGTAAGAAGAGACTTAAAGTTTATTTCGTTTAGCTCTAGTAAAGAAGTAAAGCTAAGTAGAGTAATAAGGGAAATAACTAGTAAATTATAGTTGCTGACTTAACTGCTGAGCGTTGTTCGTGTTGTGGCTAAGCAAGTCTGACCCTTGCAAGTCTAAGATGATTTAGGTAGGTAAAGCTCGTGCTAAGAAGACCGTGCGCTGAGAACAAATCAAAACATAAACCGGAAACCGATTGTGCTCGCGACTGTACAACCGTAAATCCGCACTCTTTTCGCGGAATGGGATCCTTCATATGTACTTCGGCTAGGACAAGTTCAGTGTTCTTGTGTCAAGATATAGACTGAGCTCCTCATGCTGATGATTGGCCACAGAAAGAAGCGCGGGGCAAGGGCAAAACAAACGATTCCCCCTTGCCTCTGAGAAATCGGACTCGCTTACGCTTAAGGGGATAGTATCAAATCCCCATCCGTTATTGCCGACACTGCACGGCACCCCTACAATAGACAAGGCGCAATCGCACATCTCTGTACATTTCACTGACGTTTACAAAGCCAATGGAGCCGCATAAGTGCGCGAGGTGGGATTGGATTCCGTGGAGCGATATGTGGCAGTGGTCGAAAGAGCAAGCAAAGGCAGAGGAGGGGATGAAAGTGTCGAAGAGAATGTTTATGCCGCTTGTGAACTTGTATCGAGATTATCCTGAGTTGGAACAAGCTTTGGCTGGGAGATGATGTGGAGATGACTGGTAGATGGCGGGAGGACTGTAGCAAGGCAGCGGTATCAGGAAACGAATAGAGTGACCGCGAAGGGTTACACAGCCCTAAGAACTATTGTCGCTATAGAGCGAGAGTTGGGAATATTTTCTTTATCGTGAGATTCCTATAGGAGTGCAATCTAATTAGGCTTAAGATGACTGTTACCACAGACTTCAACAACATGGGGCTCCCATGGCTGGTCCGCTTCCACCATATACTGGGTTTTGTAGGAGCTGGGACTTCCCTAGTACACGCCGATGGCCTCTTATGATATTGCCATGGCTAACCTCGAACTAGTTGATGACTTCTAACCCTCAGGGACTACCGCAGCGGTTTGGCGGGCGTGTGCTGTCGACGCCTGTAAGTACCGCCACCCGGAGCGGCGCCCGAGGACGGCGCGACTTCATACAAGTCGCCTATTCCAAGACGGTGACGGCGTAGCCCACTACATTTTGCAAGTTTGTGAACCACCCCGCTGCCAAAGGTCGTCTTCAGCGCCTCTACACACAGAATATCGACGGGCTAGGCTCCCCGATCTCGCCACCACGGTCTCGCCTTACCCTCCCTGACCCAATACGTTCCAGCTGCACGGCAGCCTACACTAGAGTGTACGAAATGCAGCCATGTCGTACCGATGGACTTGGCCTACTTCCGCGGCCGGCAACTCACAACCTGTCCAAAATGCCGGCGGATCGCTAATATTTGCCCAGATCGTTACCCCTTGCGCAGAGCGATGCACCGCGTCGTACAGCTCGTGCGCAATCCATTTCGTTTCTTGCTTGATAAAGCCATCCGGCTCACTCGCTTATCCAAAAAATTGCTTCGTCTATACTTTGTTAATTCTATTCTGTGGGCTGTGGAGGGCACGACAGTAGCCATAGCCTGAAATGACTTATGTACCCAAGATCTGATAGTGTTTTCTGTTATATTCAGGTCTTGATGGCGGATTGCCCGCTGCTGATCTTCAGAGCCAACCCATACCCGAATATCTTTTTCAAACCTAGTCACAGATGCTTCGCCTGGACAGGTTCCAAAATTTGGAGGCGCACGCACGTTATTGTGACGGAGCCGTCTAGCCCTGCCTATCCAAGTAGATGTGTATACCGCCACTGCAGCCTAGTAAAGATTTGTAATTTTGATATGTTGAGATATATAGCGTGCTAGAAGACTATTGGCTGAAATCGGTTTTTGGTTCTAGAATACGCTCGTAGTCTTGGGTCCATATAATGGATGCGAATGTGCGGATGATGTTGACAAAGTTTACTCAACATGCGTAGAGAGAGGCCTTCGAAACCAGAAAACCATTAGTGGTCGGCTATTGTGGAATGTCCCAGACATGACTGCAAGTCATACACTGGTTAAAATGTACTGTAACTTTCATGATTCTAGTGCTTACATCATTTGCGTAAGTGAGGATGTAGAACGCTATAGAAGTTCCTGATTCTAAAGAAACGCTTATCTCTGTTCTGTAAACGCTCTTATGATTTGATCATTCACATGAAAAGCTTATGGAACTAATGTACTGATGCCGGGAATAATAGTATATACGATCTGTGTTTTCTTAGAATTATAGATATCATTGGTTTCATGACGCTTCTCAACCTTCCACCAGAGATCCATCGATTGATAGTCAAATCACTGATTGTTCAAAAACCAAAGAGCTTTGTACATAATGGTGCAAAAGTTGAGATCGACCATACGATTCCGGTTGGGTTATTGCTGGCTAATAGAGTATTCTATCATGCTACACTTGCAGTCTTCCAGTCAGTTGTAAAGGTGGATGTCACGATCAGCACTATGTCTGAGCAAGGGAATAGTCCTCTCATGTCTTTGGCTGCTTTTTCTGCTATTAAACAGGTCTCAATTGATTTTAGGCCACTGCCGTTCTTTAAATATGGCTTGCAGTGGTGCGGAACTAGGGACCTCTGCCAATGGATTTGCCGACAAACTCGGGATTTACTTTCTGGGCCGAACGTCAGTCAAATAATCATTTATATACGGCAACCTCTTCTAGCTAAGAGACTTCTAGCGGTCCTGCAGGTCGATATCGCTCCTTTAGCATTATCTACTACTAGCCATGTAGACAAATGGAATTCAATGACATGGGAGCACGTGAACATGGCTTTGGAGAACGGTCAGACAATATCAGTTATCCTGCAATCGCACTTGAAGAAAAGATGGGAATCCGGGATTGTATTGCCCACTCACGAAACGGCCATATTCAATGACTGAGTGATTAGCTTGAATGCCTTTACTTAAAGGCGGCATTAGATGAGGAAACATCTTAGAAGATAGACTCTTAAGTCTTTCGAAAGGTGGCGTGCTCTAGTGGCGGAAATCCTCCTAGGATTGATCGATTTCCTGCTCCCACCACCACCACCACCACCGCCACAACCGTCGCTTTGGGCCGGTCTTATAGCCTGCAGGCTCTGGGCACTATAACATGGACTGCTCTCGATCAAAGAGAAGGCTTAAGATTAGGACAATCCAATTTCAAAGCACGCAAATATTCTAGAACTACGTGGAGATATATAAGAGACTCGTGGTAGCAAGGTGGTGGGCGGGGCGGAGGGATTTGAAGCGTTACATACAATAGAAGACTGAAGCAACTTCACTGCAGCCCTCGGTAGCGGCGGCCAATTGTCCTTCTCTTTCAAGTCGACATAACGTGCCGCACTGCGTAGCGAGACGCACGGTGTGCCGAGACCGACCAATTAGCTTACAAGAATGCTGAATACTCACGAGCTGATTGGTCGATCTCGCCGCACCGTGCGTCTCGCTACGCAGTGCGGCACGTTACACGTGGCCAGTATCTAGCAGCAGCTTCACGGCCGCCTCGTTCCCGTTCTGTGCAGCCCTTCAGCTCATGTTAGATTATAGTCATATCTGTACTCTCGAAAGTGTCATATCCAACCATTCCTTTAGCCTTAAGATATACGAGTAAACCAGGGGACTCGAGGAGGCGGCGCGAGCACTATCTCACGCCGCAATCTAGATTTTGGCTCTCGGTGCCCGGTGCCAGCACTCTCCATTTTCCCAGAGCTTTTCCAAGATTGTCCCTCTGAGCACACTTTAAACCTTGCTCGTTAGGACGGTTAGATTGATCCCTAAGAGCCTGTAAACATCTGACCCGCTTCGCCATGCAAACGTACGGCTCCTTATACATATGTATAATCTGCCCAGCTGGCCTTTGGGCGCGCTGGCACTAACCTGCACCAAAAACCTGGAAGAACTGCGATCGGTCTTTGGAAAGGTAGTCTGTGGAACACTCTATCAAGCAGTAGTGGAACGGGAGCACGGAAATGGACCTGCCGAGCTATTAAAACTCCTTAGTGAATCTAAGCCGTAGCCTAAAATTCACACGGTCACGCTCGAATCTTGACATTGGAGCGCGTCATTCTGGCTCTAGAGAAGGGAATGGGAATCCGTTATGCATCAAATCATAGAAGGCCTCTCCCTGAGCACTCTGACCCTTATGGGAGGACTATCCTCCCAACGACGCTACGAGAGCTTCGACTTTGTTTGGAATGACAGGCGTTGCTGTTAGGAGGAATTTGTTTCTACCACTGGCTGACAGATCCTTCGTAAAGAACAGACTGAACTTGGACTAGATACAAGTAATTACCTGAAAGGTATCCTCATTGTCTTCACAAGCGATATCACAAACGTTAGGTTGCCTGCAATCATCCTTTAGTGCTGTATTTGCTCATATATACTGACGTTAAAAGAGGTTAGAACAATATGTGTGAGCTTAAGGCGTCTACATGCACAGATCCTAGCATTCCGATGATTTCCTGAGGAATGGAGTTCCTTTCAGGACCCTGCAAAGTCTGTACTTTTTTATCTTCTGTTACCTATGTATGTATCCCCTACGACACGCCCTTGTCCACCTGCTCTCGGTGCGCGAAGGCTTACCATCGCGGGCGATATAGCACTTGGTTCAGCGACAGATTGCGCCTGGGATGCCAGTTTCTGGCAGTGGCTGGCTATGCGGTGGTAGTGAACGAATGATCTTTTAATTCCTAGTAGACTAGAGACTGCCAGTCTTGCTGTTGACTCCCTTGCGGCGAACATAAGTCCTCCGCTTTTTACGGAATCGATGCAACTAAACTACAGAACAACTACGCATTGACCAGATCGTTTGTGGGATTGCTCGTCGCCTCTGCTTTCTCAAAACCATCATATCCAACCATTCCCTTAGCCTTAGGATATGCGATCAGACCTGAACAAAGGGTAAATCTAATGTTATTTTCTCTACTCCCTGCCAGATGGGTACCCTAATTCCATTGTTTTGTTGTTGAATGTTGAACCAAATGATAGCCAGATCACACGATAAGTTTCGGTACTAAGCAGAGAAAGTGACCGAATTTTGACTGCCAAGTCGAAGGCGCTGAAAACTGCACCCTTCAACTTTTTACGCATACGAGAGTTTTTAGCACCTGAAGCAACTGAAGAACATCCAACAGGCGGTCTCTATGTCTTTTCGCCATGCGAGGAATGGTTGCGTTCTGAAACTGTGGGCCTTTGACTGTTATACTGTCAGGGACGCTTAACTTATCAGAGGAAGAAATGAAATACGTAAGAACTTAAAATATGACTTAGGAATTCTAACTGATCCTTCTGGACTGGGCGGTAGGTACGGATGCGGCTAGGCCTGAATGATAAACTCTATGACAAAAACCAGTCTAGTGCTTGGGAGTCTCGCGCTGAGTGAAACGACCCGTGACGAGAGCGGAGGGAGATTAGCGGGGTGAAGGGCGTGAGTGGTTAGGCTTCGTAAAGTGGAAACCTTGGCGCAGTTCAACCCCATCGAGTATATATGGTGCTTACAGCAACTTTTCAAGGCTGAAGGGGACTGGACAGGTCTTCGCAAGGCACTAAAGGGGTGGTTGGGGAGCTATATGTAGATGCGCCCAAAGGTTTAGTGGGCGGCGAGATTTCAGACTCAAGTGGCACTAAGTCCTTACAAATTTGAGTGTCCCAGGTGACCTTAGGCGCAGACTGTTCCGGGTTCTAAGGTAGTTTGCGGAATCCCAACGCCCAACTTAATGCCCATGTAAAGTAAAATGACTGACCATCATTCGGAGGTAGAGGAGCTGAAGGCGGGGATGTTTAGGCATAATTCATAGTCATGCTGTGTAAGAGGTTGAGGGAGTCTGGAGAAGAGAGAAGAGCGTACGACCGGTGAGGCCGAAGGGATGATCCGCAGGCATGTTGCGGGCCGTGCCGAAAGCGATATCCACGCCGCTGCCTAAAAGGCCAACACTCCTTTCTCACACCGTCCAACATACTTCGCTTACTTCCCGCTCCTCACTTTTTTGCTAGTAACCCCCAATATTTGTGAACTTCGCCCAACATGTCCGGCTACGAGGTAAGATATAAACCCGGGCGATTGCCACTCGGCATTCAATATTTACATTTTTTGTAGTACTCCTCGCCCGAGCAAACCTACTCTTACAGCTCCACCAGCTACGCCAGCGTTCCACAGTACACTCAAGCACAAATCAATCAGTACTACGCAAGATACCAATGCTATCCTCCGCAGCCGTACCAGCTAATCCCAAAGTACTATGCTCAATCGGTCAGTGTCGTGCAGCCAACTTACCCGACCACGGGTGCCATGCCTGCCTACGAGCAGTCATGGCAGAAGAGCGACGGTTGTAGTGTTCAAGATCCCACACGGTCAGCACCTCCCCACGACGAGGACACTCTTTGGCGGCATCGATCTCTCAAGTCTGACCGCCGCAGCAGGAGCAACAGCCGTACGAGGTAAAAAGCAGCCCGCGCTAATTCTAAACCTACACTATGACGCACATAGAAGATGTCCCAAGTGGACCCCGTGTTTAGCTCAAACACAAACAACAAGGCCATTCCAACCCACAAACTGCCTCGTTCGTTCGTTCACTCACTCGCTAAGCATCACTCAAGCCGTGCTAACTCGTTCATTCTGATAAACAGGACACGGACGTGCGACATTCAAGGCTGCACGTCGGTCGCCAACTTCACTCGGCTAGCCGACCTCCAGCGCCATAAGGCCACCGTGCATGGCGTTGGCACGCCCGACTTCCCATGCACGGTACCACGCTGCACGCGCGTCGGTGATAAAGGCTTCACCCGCCGCGACCACCTCGTCGAGCATCTGCGCAACTTCCACCACCTGGATATTCCTAAGCGAAAGCCGGGCGAGCGCAGCGCCAATCCTCTGGGGCTCCCGCACTTTGGATAATTGATTCTTTGTCCTTATCTACACTAATAATGGTAATTGTCTTGTATGCTAAGATTATTTGCTAGGACGCAAGTCGCGAGAGGTTGAGACGGATGCGTTAATACAATATGTGAGAGGGTCGTTGATTAGGATACTGCATGTATTTTGTTGGCTTCTGGAATACCGAACGTTTGTTTCCTTGTTATAGTATTTTTTTTCCTTGTTGTCATTTCTTGCTTCGATGGCACGTATCTCTAACGCTCTCCTAACAATGGTATCCTTTTTCTACTAGAAATCTTACTTAGATAGGGCAGCGCTTATTACAACATATCGACTTGATGTTCTTGAAAATCGAACATGGAAATGCATGGGCGAGAACCAGATTGAATAGTTTGCGGCGTTTGACTATGGAATGAGCCCCAGAGGGTTCAAATACCGGGGAACAGGTATCAATTATGAGACGCTTTATGCAGTAGTTCCAAAAATTTAATTTAGCATCTGTGTGCATTCATCAATCGACATCGACTGTCGCGCCTGGCTACACAGAATGCTAAGGGATCAATCTACGCTATCGCGAATTTGCACTATACAAGTACCAGGTGAATAGGAAGAAGAAGGTATGAGTAGCGACGAGAGGGTGCGCATTGAGGTTAACCAGCGATTGTGCGGCACCCGCAAACGGCCAGGGCTTGACATTAGATTAGAATCTGCCGTAATAATTGAAAGGCCTAGTTCATATAGAGCTGTATCATGGATAGTGGCGCCTGGGCGATGATCGAACTGAGATGGATCCTTCCACAACACTGGATAGTTGCTCAATCATTTGAGTAGCCTTTAGCCAATTATTTCTTAAAGCAGTTTTCTCGGCCTTACGAAATTGATCATATTTGGTTTGAAGTTGTTGATTGGTCTGCTGGGCTTTTTTTTCAGAGCAGCCTTTTTACCACCCCACAACACTCCTCCTGAATTGATCCTCCGCAAGCTTTTGAGCCTCTTCTTTTCGAAGCTGCGGAGCCGCCGCAGGACCTTCTTTTTCCGCTATCCTAATCGTGCTCGGTGGACTTTGTTTGGTGACCCCGCTCTGATAGTCCTAGTCCTTGGAAGTACGATTACTAAACCCTTTTCCCAACTTGATGGTACAACAGTTTGTTTTCAGCTGGTAAACAGCTGCTTCCGACCATCCGCGTCGGCCTTGCCTTCTAGTTCCACCAAGCCGTGCATCCGTCCCAAAGACCGACAAATGGCCAAACATTCCATCACCGACGCTACATTCTGAGGCGATCTCCTCGTGATTCTCTTCCTTTTCCCCACCATTACCTGCTCAAATAAAATATGTGCAGTTCGCGTAGCATCCTCGTTACAAAGTGAGGCCGTGGGAAAGCCCTTAAATGGTGGAATGTCAACCAGTGTACAATGAAAGGTCCAAATTTCGTCGTCGGGATCAGTCAGCAGAAAAGATAAGGGATGGGGGCATGCCCCTTTCGCTCTACCACTTGAGTCTCAAGTGACACTAACGTGCCGCACTGCGTAGCGAGACGCACGGTGCGGCGAGATCGACCAATCAGCTCGTGAGTATTCAGCATTCTTGTAAGCTAATTGGTCGG
>JAQGEP010000566.1:545-12548 GCA_028476805.1 Acrocalymma vagum
CTCAATTGGTAAATTTCCACACGCACCTAGTCCCTAATCCCTACCCATTTAAGGCTTGTAGCCATATCCTCCAAACCCTCGTAGATGCACCCTAGCGGCAGCTTGTGCGGAGGCTTGTATTCGGTGATATAGGCCGCGATGCGAGTCTCTCTGTTCTGAATGCTAGTGTTGTAGACGCAAAACTGATCGGCTCGAGGCCGGGACGATCGTGCTGTGCGGGCGCGTGGTACGACCACTGCTTCTGGGCGGTCTACCGAGTTGTTTTGGGCCCGGGCCTGTAGGCGTGGCGACCGTCGTCGCCGAGCCTCGGAGATGGTCATGGATCCGATACCCTCCTCTAGTTCTGTTTCCGGGCTAAGGGTGTTGGCATGGTTCTCAAACTGTACTGAGCCTTTGAGTCCAAATGTCCGTCGTAGTGTTCGTTGATCGTATAATCGTTCGATAATAGACGTGACAGGGTCGTCTACGGTGGACCGCTGAAAGAGATGGAGATCTAGTTCAGAACTCATCATCTTGCGCAGGATCGCTTCCCCAGATTCTTCCAACGTGTGCAGCGATGTGAAGTGTCGCTCCGAGGCGAAGTCAGACGCCATAAGCACGTCCCAAATCGCTGCCTGCTGTGCTGGGAAATCCTCCCATTGAACGAGATTTTCGGGTCGAAGCTTGTTAGTCGCATTCGCAGGGTCGCCCCGCGTCGACAAGGTCGTATCAGTCTGCACGGTGAGACCGGAGTGTAGATGATTGTGGCAGGCGTCGAGGAACTCCGGAAGAGTCGTCTTGCGCATTGTCTCTTCGGCCCTATCCTGGGCCTGCTCCGCCGCTTCGCGCCTGCGTTGTTCCTCTTCGCGCCTGCGTTGTTCCTCTTCGCGCCTGTGTTGTTCTTCCTTCTGCGCCTGCTCCGCCGCTTCGCGCCTGCGTTGTTCCTCTTCACGCCTGCGTTGTTCTTCGAGAAACAGCTTCTTGTAATCGGGCGACTGTTCGGCCATGGCGATAATAGTAGGATGTCTTGGTTGTTGACAGTAGCTGTCTCGGCGCGCTTCGGAGCGATAGCAGATAATGTACCAAAGGACAAACGCTAGCTAAATGCCTTGGGCTAGATGCTGCTCATAATGGGTGGATGCGAAGGTTGTGGGGGACCAGACGCATCTTATTTGTTTTGGTTCTATTTAGCTTGGCAGCGCTTGGAGCTCGGTGCGGGCGTCGTGCAGTTGCCGTAGCGCGGGTGGCTCCGACGTCATCACGGGCCATCACACACCCCGTCCCTGCAGTCTAAGTGACATGATTGTTCTAATTTTAGCAAGCGCCTTTTAACTAATTATCAGCGGAGCCAGATTTGGGCTCCATCTCTAAAAACAAATGTACGATCTCTAGCAAAAAGAGTGTTGACACAGTTTCACTAAGTGGCGGAAGGTGGAGGGTTCCCGAATTCGAAGCTATACGATGAGATGAAAGAGACGCTTCGGATAGCACGAGATGAGCTGAATGAGGTAGTAGGATAAGGATGCGTTTCTCATTCGAGCTAAGGAGAGGAGATAGTTACATAGAATCAATCAAAACAGCCAGAGGGAACAATAAGCTTGAAAGGAATGTACTTCATCATACTGCATGGCCCCATCGTTCTCAAGACTCCTACATTCCTTTTACCCCAGTGCATCGGCCCAAACGAAACGGCTCCGTAGTAGGAAACCCGATCAATGGTCTCCAAATCCATTATTGTCGTCAAGCGCCCACGATTTTATTCTATTCAATTTCATCTTTTCCTCTCTGAGCTTCTCCATCCACGCCGCTACATTAGCAATAGCATGGTGGGGTGAATGCTTGTTTGTCAGTAAAAAAGACAAGATCTCAGCCGGACTGTATTCTAGCTTCGGCACCTTCGCCGCAAACTCCTGTCCCAAATGAAGTAACTCGCAGTCCTCTACGGCCCCTTCTTCCCCGGGTTGAGGGAGAGCCGTCTCTGATTTGTCGTCGCGAATGTTGGTCTTCGAGGGTGGGCTGTAGACGAAATAGAACAGCTGATTGATCATGTCTTCATCGGCCAGGTAGAACTCTATCTTCATGTCCACACGGCCAGGACGTATGAGTGCCGGGTCTAGGCGTTCGATATAGTTGGTTGTCATGATCAACAATCTGCCTTCGGATGATGCTAGGCCATCCAGAACATTGAGGAGGGTCGACAGAGACACCTTCTCATCAGGGCTATTTTCGCCAACGCTCTGGCTTGCATCTGCACTATCATTAAGTTTTCGATGCACAGCGGTCGCGTCGACATCCTCGAGGAGGACAATGCAGCGCTGCGGGAGCTCGGCGAATAGAGATTTTAGGATGCGATCATTCAAACTGGACATAGTGAGGACGTAGACGTCCAAATCGAAGTGCCCTGCAATGGAATGGCAAAGGCTGGATTTTCCAGTTCCATGTAGTCCGTGAAGTAAGTACCCTCGTTGATAAGGAAGGCCGCGCCTGGAGTACCAAGTCCTGGTTTGGGGGTCTAGGAACTCAGTTACGTCACCTAGCAACATCTCTTTCAGCTTCCTGTTGATAATCACAGTTGACATCTCTCTCTTAGCCATCGACCTGGAAGCTTTCCACCTATCTCCTCGGTGCTCAAAGACACAAGTTTTGTTCTCAACTGACTCTAAATAGAACCGTCGGCACTCGTTGAAGAGCTCCCGGAGAACGGCAGGATTGCGCCCAAAGTACGAAACACAGGCTTCCTCCCTGGTACTGCCGAACTCTCCTAGAGTTCTTCGGCGATTGAATACAAATAGACGGCCTTTGTGCCAGAAGTATGAGCGACCATTGCAGGGGGAATAGTGCAGTGGCTTCTTTTCGGAATGCGATCCAGGTTCCGCAGATGATTTGAGATCTACCCTAACGAGGGAGGTGCGTGCCGATCGCGCAAAAGGCTGGGAGCAGACCCAGAAAATGAGCATATCATACGCTTCATCGGTATAGGGTACCTCAATCTTTGACACTGTAGGCTCGTTAGGGGTTAAAACTATTGTTGCTTGGGGCGGATATACTGACAAAGGTAGGTTTCCACCAACTGTTCTATATATTCTGAAGCATACTTCGCGAACAACAGAAGCAAACCACCGATGCAAAGCGCCCGACTATAGATGCTTGGACCGCCAGTAAGAAGGGACCAAGCAGTGGAGGTCGCAGGGCCGAGGCCGGGGAAGAAGAGGTCCAGAATGTGGATCTGCGCAGATAGGGCTGACTGACGATGGGGAGTGCTAGTATTGTCGAATGAAGTCATATTGAGTGCTTGAAAGGGTGAGGTTGATGGAATTCAAGCAAGGACGAGTGACTAATTGATTCTGAATTCGTCAACCCATGGGAAAATAGCCATTCTTATACCTCCAAAGGGAGATCATTACTGCAATTCAAGTAAGACACGCGGCAAATCAAGTAACCCTGTTCTGCGTATGGCTAACAGAATGGACTAGGATGTTGATTGCCAACCCGTCTGCAGGTGTGAGGAGGCTTGCAGACGGAACAGCCCTCAGGGCCAAGAAGAGTGAGTGTCTTGAACTGCATACACTAGCTCTGCACATTCTCATTTCAATGACAATGTCCACAGACTTAACATCCATGTAAAAACCTTCATTGATTTGACATTCTGATAATAATCGGTCTGCTTTATCCATTACTGTTCAGTAAAAGCATAATGAAGTGTTGATTGGAAAGTGCAGAAAGGGGCCGGAATTCGTGAGTTAGGTGTTGTTTTGCGCTTCGTTATTGCTGTTGCCTCTTCTTCAACCGCTGGTAATGGACCGGTGATTCTGTGTATTGGGACTAAATGAGAGTGGATACCGCCTGCGCTTACCTGAAGGCTTCGGACGCTGGGTGAAAGGATGTAATCTGCTTTGTTCGCAAACCTTCCACGTACGTACCTGTGCCCTCACTACGGACTTGCATGAAGAGACTTGCAGCCGATTGCGTGCGGACAGGATGATACTCCTAGCATTTGCCCCGGGTTACTAAATTGAGTTCTGCATCTGGTATCGACCGACTGATGGGCATTAGCCTAGCCTTAGCGGAATCCAAAGGGTGGGACTTTCGGATACAACTACCTTCAAGGTTCGCGGCCGCGATGTCTACATGAATAGACTGTGGTAAGTGCAGGGGTACCACAAACCTGTGGTAGGTCGTCCCTGTTGGCGCCCGCGAGCTCGCTTACTGGAGCGGCTAGACCATTCGGTCATGTGATTAGATCGCAGAGCTAAGACAACTGGAACGGAACGACATTTTGCCCGACATATGTGGCGCAGCAGGTACCAAGTCATTGCCCCGCTCGTGGCTTGTCTTCGTTTCATGAAAATCTTTTGGAACCATATAGCAAGCTACAGCACTCTGATCTCAGTAACGACCAGTTTCGTTTATGGCGTCGACAACATTCTCGCTTGAGGCTGCTTTGCGGTCGCTCAATGAAGAGGGGTTTGTTGTTTTGGAAGAAGCAGGAGTGGGTGACATAGTCTCGGAAATGCAGCAAAGAGAATTCACCTTCCTGTCACCGTATGGTCTAGATTATTGCAAGCAACACGTTCTCGATAATACGGTAAGTCAGCTAGTCTCTACCTATAGCTAACTTCTAATGAACTTCAGCATGTCCGATCTATCCTCGAAGCCCTCTTTGATAGATGCAGCCTTGGGCACTGGTTGAGATATAATGAACTACCTGGACATTTCGAATGCTTCAGCAAGGGTGGGATAAAGGCCGGATTACATGCTCTTGCGGTTCATCAGTGGCCAAAAGGATCAAGGGTGGCTTGCTGGAGTGGTTCACATCGAGTGGATTTACCTACAAAGAGAGGTAGACGATCCACGTTTGAAACAACAGAAGCTACGCTTGTCGAAGCAGGCTTTAAAGCCAGTGAGAAGGAATTCCCCGAGGGAGGCTTGTAGGTTTCTCTCCCGCGAATCAAGTCCTTTTTTTGACACTGATTCAGGATGATTCGCGATCCTCGGCTCTACATCGAAACTCGGACGGGATATGTAATCACTTTCATATTCGCAACGGAAGAAGTACTCGCTGATTGGCCCAAGATTCTTCTTTTAGACTTGCCGGAGATAAGAGAAAAGGTTGCAAATATGGAGAGTACCAAGATTGGTGTGAACTTCGCGTTCAAAGATCCAGTCGGCAAAATAAACACATAAATGTTGGCCTTTTCATTGAACAGGCGCTTCCCAAAATGTAGCTGGTGAGCTTAACATCTGTAAGATAGGAGCATAGTAGAAATTCGTCAGGCCTTCCAACTCTGAAGGGACGTCACCGAGCCCACTCATATCCACCCTACTCATGACCGCCACTCTGTTCATATCTACGTTCATGTCCACCGGCCCATTCATATCCACACTACTTATTTCCCCCCCTGTAGGCATTTCCATAAATGTCGCAGTTGGTTGCAGGGAGGAACTCAATTGGGTAGCAGCTTGATCGGTCTGGTGTTTGTTGTCCAATACACGAGTTTTCCCGGCTCTTTCAGTGTCCAATGTCCCTGAATTTATGTCTGACACCGCTCGCGTTCTCTTCCCATTGGAATTCATGTCGGAATATAGTTTCCTGTGTCGTGCAACATGTAGCTCGCGTGACACAATCGATGCCAATTCTCCGCACGTGTAGGCCATAAACTGTGCTTTCCTGCCCGTCTCTTTCTTGTGACATTCCTCGACATGTCTCAAAAATTTATGAGTCTGTTCAAAACGTATGCAACAAAAGACACATACTTCATCGCATGCGACATCTGCCATTAAGATGTTAGTAAGTAGTCTAATCGTTAACAAGGACTTATTTACGTATTCCATAGTGCCGTACAAGTTTCGCGCTTGTCTTGTAGGCTGTCGATCTCGGTTTGCACGCATCGTGAGGACATGTGGCGCATAGGCCCACACAGCTACCATCGCAGATATGCCCATCATCGTCGCTTCTCGAGTGGGCAAAGCACTTCTCAAGCTGAGTAGTGTGGTAGGCTTTCTGGATCTACAGAAGTTAAGTTTGTACCAACGAGCTGTAAAGGTATCAACCTGTATCTCCGCAAGATGGGTATCTAACCCTTTGCGATTCCGATAAATTGCAGAGCAGGAACATTCATAACGCTCTTCTAAGATATCGCCCATTGTCGAGTGTTAGATGGCATTCGCAAGGGGCGGAGGCATGTTGCAGGAGCTGGCCTATTGGCATATTTGTCGGCCCTTTATTTATCCGGCTCCAGCATAAGCTGCCGGCAATTCCCTGATTTCCGCGACCTTTGGAACTTACAACCAATCATCATCAAAGTCAACACACCCAATAGCGGCGTATGGGCTATAAGTAAACTCAAAAACTGCATTCGGGAGTTGTGCTTTCACCAACGTTGTTTCACCTCACTAGCACAGTCACATACATTTGAAAGTCGAGACATACCGCCATACAACCTACCTCTTCCTTCTCAAACGAAAGATGCCTTCATGCGAAACCTGTCAAGGCAACGGCATAAAAGGGACAGTATGCCCGACGTGCGGACATCCTGATCCTGAAACAGAACAAGCAACATGTAGTAGGTGAGCATCCCGTTGCTTTTCCGAGGGCTCTTGTTAACTATTCTTAGTTGAACAGCATTCGGGAACTTGGTCGGCTCTGTTGGAGGTTGTCTTCGATAGCGTGTAGCGGGGCACTGTCATGAAGATGTTATACATGGGCTATCACTTGGTGCTTGAGATATTCTATGATCTTTCCCATTGTGTACAGTGTGCATTGCGCATTGCAATCCAGCAGCGTCGTTCACCTGCGCCGAATGCGAGGTGTCAATGCAAATGATGGCTTTGTGGCATCCTCTCTCCACGACCATGTGATAACCCTGCCCCACTAATCACGATTCTGTGGTACTCCTGCCACACCAACCACGACTGTGGTACCCTTGGTGCCTTGCTACATTGATCACGCCTCTGTGGTACCCCTGCCACACTAACCACGACTCTGTGGTGCCCATGCCATACTGACCACGCCTCTGTGGTACCCCTGCCACACTAACCACGACTCTGTGGTACCCTTGCCACACTGACCACGACTCTGTGGTACCCTTGCCACACTAACCCACGACTCTGTGGTTACCCTGTGAAGGGGAAGTTGAGAAGTACAGAAACCGTATTCTACGAACAATACATAAGGAGCCCCGTGCGCAAACGTCAGTTTCGGATTATTGACCCTTCCCCATACATATTCTACTGCTCCGTACAGCGCAGCAACTTCTGATCATCCGATCCTCAAAGCCAAGTCCAACCTTAACATGCCTGCAATTACACCCACGAAGAAAACGCAATGCAATCATTGCCTCGAAGAAGTCTCCAGGACTGCTCCGGAGTGCCCAGTTTGCGGGGGTCCGCCCGCAGGGGTTTGCAGGAATTCCGATTGCAATAAACATCCGCCTGTTAAACATGAATATGTCAAATAGTCCACGTACGATGTCGCATCCTCTTGCTAGATTGCTTCACTGATTGTAAACAGTTAATCGGAATCACATCCCGAGGAGGAAGCCAATATTTGCACAATTGGGAGGCATGGGGGCTTGTCATGGAAGCTATGGTATTCGGTCTTTCTTGCCCCCAAGCCATAGTTGAATTCATGATCTTTTTGATATCATCTTATATATTCAAATGATGTGATGTCCCGAGAACGAATGTGACCTGGTACTCATCGTGAGATTGCGCCACTTTACGTGGCTGTGCTGTTGGGCTTGGGTGTGCTTATATAATCTTTGCGTGAGACATAAAGGAACGGTGCTTTTGCACCATCCCCTCGCCATATGATCTTCGAACCCCATCCTCACACCAAGATGGAGCAAGTCTACCGATGGAAAAGTCACGAACGACAATATACTCTGACGGACTCAATATTCATTAAGAGTGAGCTCCCTGAAGAGGCATTGCCTACTTCCAGAGCTACTGGGCGAAAGGTCCATCCTCCATGGTCCCGAGAGCGTCTCGAAAACGAAGCAGCTACGCTCAAGTTTATCGCATCTAACACATCTATACCCGTACCTAAGTTCTTGGACTTGTATGAAGAGAATGGCTTGCTTCACCTCAAGACCGAGCGCGCGTCAGGTATACCTCTAGAAGATTTGGCATCTGACACTGCTACCAAACATGTCGCCAACTGCTTGGAGTCGTTTGTCCTACCTCAGCTTCGCAAGCTACGACACCACACTACTGGCAGCGTCGATGCCACTCTACCACTAATCCCACCGAGCCGAATAACGTATCGAGACAAACGGTCCAATTGGTTACGAAAGACCTCGCGCAATACAGACTTTGTGTTCTGTCATAACGACCTTGGTCAACACAACATTTTCGTTGATCCGGAAACTTTTGATATCACTGCAATCATAGACTGGGAATTTGCTGGATACTATACGACGGAGTTCGAATATCCTCTCTGGTTAAGGCCCTACAAGGAGCAAGGAGAAGATCATTTGCAAACTGATCACCTCATAAAGTTTCTTGACGAAACTGGCGAGAACCCAAAAACTGCGGATACGGATACTCTTATACTGATCAGTGGAAGGTTCGACGCAAGCCGTTGAGAGCCTATACAGGAGGCTCCACGATCATTAAAAGTAGCATCGCAATGGTCTGCTTCGGTTATGTCATCATGGAGCGCCGTTCGCGTTCGCGATCTCGAGTCTTTCACGGTCAGCATACGCGGATGGTCTTCTGCGTCTCGATCCTCCTCTCAGCACCGTGCCCATATTGGCAACCTTTTTGGAGGGCCTAGGCGCGAAGCATTTGCCGCATGAAATTCACAGTCTGTGCGGGCTATTCTTGAAGTTACGCGCATCATACCACACCGGATCGTCCTGAGGATAATCCAACCATTTGGCCCGGTATTGAAGCTTTCCGCGATAGACACGGCTTTCGAGGATACTCTCTACCTCGTATTCCCTGTCTTCCTCTACATTGATCTGATTGCGCTTCCGCTTTTGTCCACGTAAGTGACTGGAGCACGGAATACACTTTGAGCGGCTGTTGCTTGCAATATTGGGGCGACTCTTATAGCTGCTATCATTGCTGTAACGGGCATTGGGAATGTAAACACTTGACCGTGCTGAAAGAGGTTTTAGGGACGAAGGCCGGTTGGAGAGGAGCCTGCCACCAGAGAGCGGCTTTCGGCGCTTTGCCCGCCGCGCATTGTGCTCAAAGGACATGCGCTTACAAATGGGTGGTTTTAGACAATAATACTAAGTCCATTAAAGGCTATTGAGAACGATCAGAGTGCTACTTTAAACTCTCTCTCTCCAAAGTATCGTGGCTGGGGTGAGAAGGGAGGGAACGTATCGGGCGGGGCATTTGGCCCATGCGTGTTCTGATCACATTTTCCACCGGGCGGGGTTCAGCCACCACCACGGCAAAATAAAATATCGCAGAGTGCGGATAAAGTACTCTCAGACCCGCTGAGTTGATTGCAGTATAAAAAAAAGTTTTCATTATGTGGTTGTTGTGCTATTGCTGGTTGAACTATGTAGCTACATTAAAAAAACGTGTTCAGATCGCCAAAAACAATGGACCAACCACCAGACGTTCCCCTGAGAGATCCCGACTTGACACGTGCGCAGGGCTATCCCTGAATAGGGAACGTCTGGTGATCACGAGACTAAAGGTTGCGGATTTATCGAATCCTGAAATTGCTTACCTAAACATCACATTCGCACAATATCCAAGAAGGCTTTCCGAGTCGAAAGGTGTCTTCGCAAGTGCGTTTTGATCCATCCCTTCGAAAACGTAGCTCTGAGCGGGTTTAGGGTTAAATAACACATCCCTGTAGATGTTGTTTAATGAGTCAGATATCGTTCGCAAAAACCCTCCTCTTTCTTAGTCTAGAATCCGTCACACAAAAGCCGGGAGTCTAAGACTAGGAGCCCGATCAGCTCCTAACCAACATCCTTCATACAAGACCCTCTTTTGGCTCCCGGCTATTTAGCACGCCCACAAGCAGAAGTCCATTTCTCACACCCCGCAGAACGGGAACCTGAATGCAGGAGCCTTCTTGAGGCCTAGTGAATGTCCTAATCCTTCTATCTAAAGTTAACTGCCTCTGTTAACTGCCTCTTAATTTACTCAGTAGCTAAGCTCTTGCTTTCTCTTTGTTCGTCTAACTTGCGCCGAGATCTGTTCCGCCTAATACACCAACTTACGATGTAGTCTACTATCTCGGCTCTCTCCTTCTCTAAGGCAAGAAGTTTCTCCTGTGTTTTCGTCTGCTTGCATTTTAGATCAAAGACCTCCTCTTCGAGACCAAAGATCCTCTCGTTCATGGCTTGCAGAGCGTCTCCTGAAACAATTCTGTAATCGAAATTCTCCCTGTTAGTTAGCGATTTTCAGTACAGAATAATAAATACAATAATGTCAACGTACCGATTTCCTACGTGCTTTTATCAGAGGCTTATCATCCGAACGATCTAGTAAGATCGATCGCTTTTTCCTCTTAGGATCCTTATCGATATTCTGCGACGAGAAGGGCGGCATACTACCATCTGGTTCTAACGAGACCGACATCGCCTATTTCATACTATCTGCCTTATCTCGTCGCTAACAGGGTGGTGGGAGGAATATATAAAGCACAGTGCCCATCAAATGATCTCTAGCCCGTGTAGCGAATTCAAAATTTATTAAGTGTTGGAGAATGGAAGGCTCACTAACTTCGGCGGGTGGTTCTACGATCGAAGACGGCGAGACGTGTAGGGGTAAGGTGAGTGTACATCTGAGTGTTTAGAGTCTGCTCACTCGAGCAACTTGAAGGTCTTGCAAGCGAGTCGAATGTTCGCAATTGCGATGGCGTACACCTCACTCCAACAGTGCGCCACCCTTGCTGTATACGACATGGATCTCAAGAACAGGGAGGCCTCTTGCAGGGAGTATACGTTAGCTTCGGTGGCAGCGGGTGGCAGGAACACCCAATGAGGTGGCTTTCTGGCGTTGAAAGGCCCATGCTTGTGCAGGTCTTTCACAAGCAATGACATTGCCGACGTATGCATGTCTCAATTCACTTCGGCATCCTGCTCTGGGTTATGTCCGTTGGTGGGATATCATCGTGGGAGGGAGAAACCAGGCTTTCATGCGAGGTGGACCTGCTTGAGCAAGCTCTCTCATGCTTGCACACCATCACAGCCACTCATTACACTGGCAGCATCTCCTGTTACTCCACTCATACCGAAGGAACATTGCGGCGCCAATCCATGCATACCGCGACATCATGCAGCCTTCTCCGTCTTGCCAGGCATTCAGTAGCCCCCACTAGGTTTGACACCGATGGAAAGTGACGCTAGAGTGAGTCCCAATATAAGCTATGGTCTCTCCGATCGAACATCCAGTTCTACATCCAGATTCGACATGAAACGCGCACTTCTTGTTGGATTCATCTCTTGCTCCTCATGTGGGATACTTCTTAGTATTCCTCTCCTGTATCTCGACGTCAAAAAGTCCAAATCGAACCCAACCCCACGAAAGGACAGCCGCTTGGAGAGATACTCAGCTATCATCTTTAGCTTGATACAGATAGGCTTGCTAGCTACTGTTTGCGCAGCAGCAGCGATATCACTTCGTGATGGCCAACAAGTTCAATGGATGGATGCAGCGTGCTTCAGTACGCTCCAGGTCTTTGCGGGAGTCAACGTAAGAGCCTTTGTTCAGAACCTTCGAGCTTAAACTTACAGAGTAAACAGTTTGCCCGCGTCATACGCCACCTAACACTACTTCCTTGGGCTACACCTCTAATATACACAGTCTTCATGGTTTCTACCGTGCTCGACTCCGTGTATTTGACGTAAGAACCCGTCCACCCATGTCTGCATCACCTCTCACCTAGTCCAGAATACAGGGCAGACGTCCTGGCTTTAGGTTTTTCTTCTATCTCACCATTCCATCACTCCTATCTTCGACGGTATCGTGCTGGCGAGCACATCGACACAAGAGCGCAGGAGGTAACAGCCGGATGTACCTACGGTTCCTGATCTTGCTGGTCATTTC
>JAQGEP010000567.1:2324-14616 GCA_028476805.1 Acrocalymma vagum
GTGTCTTAAAGGATTGACTTCGCCATCGTCCAAAAGTGGGAGAAAGGCCTGAATATATAGACATCCGCTTCGTATAGCTGCCTTTGCAGTCATCAGCCATAGCGAAGGCAACAATATTGAATACGAAATATGGGCAGGCAACTTTATAAGGCTCTAACCGTAATTGACGTTGTGAGTCAACCCAGCGGCTGTACCTGCGTGTCCGCTGAACAAATTAGCAAGATTGCCGGCTCCAACAAAATATAGTATATAAAGAGGGTAGCGTTGGCAGGGGCCGGAGCAACTTTGTTCCGATGTATGATCATACATAAACCATACGGCTCGCGCGTATGGTATAGGTGTATGGGTAATATATGGTTTATTTATGGTTAAAGTAAACCATACGCGTATTGTTAGAAAGCCTGTGTCGATGACTTCATTCCGAACGACATCAAGCTCGGTGGTGACTCTGCCACCATAGGCCTTCTCACTGGCGCCAACACAGCTGGCAAAGGTACAATCCTACGCATGACATGTGTTGCAGCCATTATGGCTCAAGTTGGCTGTTATCTGCCTTGCACATCTGCAACGCTCACACCCGTCGATCGTATCATGTCTCGACTCGGTGCCAGCGACAATGTCTTCGCTTCGCAATCCACATATCCACATTCTTTGTTGAGCTCTCAGAAACCCAGAAGATTCTCTCGGAGGCGACGCCCCGATCTCATTATTATTGATGAACTTGGAGAAGGGACATCTTTATACGACGGGGTTGCTATCTATATGCGAGAGGAGGGTTCGACAAGTGTGACAAGGGAGAGAGCGGCGACAGCAGCAGGCCCGTGAGTCGTACCTATGCATCCGCGGACCCCTGCCCATAACAAAACGGCGGGGAGTCGGGAAATCAACGCAGTGACCATGCAATCTCAATAGCCGCCCGCCATGGAAGCACTAGATGCTCTTGCAAGGCAAACGTCCGTTTATTTATTCTCTATATACCTAACCTACGCGCCCGATAGTGTTGGCCTGCTTTCCTTCCACCTCCTACAGACCCAAGCGAGAAGAGGACTAGCAAAAAATACACTCACTTTCCACCATGGTCAGTTCATTGCACTCTTGCTGGGGGCAAACCTTCTCCCACGGCAATCAATAACCGTCACCCGCCAGCACACTTCCCGGTTCCTTCGGAGGATTGCTTTCGCCCCCAGAGTCCCGGCGCACATCTGACAATGAACAGGAATCCGCGAGAGCCCCAGCGCACCAGTCGCTACCGCCAATTCAGACGTTGGACTTTTCTCCACCTTCACCACATTCATCCCATGTTCTACAGAATCCATTACTACGGCCGTCCTTTTCAGAGCCCAGATCGTCTTTTTCCGACCCTCACCCTTCCTTTCCTCGCTCCATTTCGTCATACTCTCCGTCTCCGCAGCAGCCACCAACAACGTACGGTGGGTCCATGAACGACCAGTACTCTTACGGACGGAAGAAAAACCAACCCCGAGCTAAGATAGCTTGTAATTACTGTCGTCTCAGGAAGATGAGGTGTATTAGAGGTACGCAGGATTTGCGTTGCCAGACGTGCGAACAATACAATTCCGATTGTACATATATGCCAGTCTCTCAACGCACGCATGTTCAACAAGAGCAAGATACAGGGCAGAACATAGCGTGGCTCGCCCACGAAGTATCCGGAATGCAAAATTCCATAGCGCAGTTGAACGGTAAAATCTCCAGAATGCAGCAGAAGGTGGAGCAATTTGGGCACATCTTAGAAAATTGCTTCATTATTCAGAAGGCGGAAGGAGATGCAAGATCGCATAGTGGTGAAACTCTGAGGTTTTGATTTTGCTGAGAATTGATAAGTTGTTGCTATTTCTAAACTCGTATTATCCCGCGAAGATTCCTGACGTGTAGTCGCGAGCAAGTTGTAGAATTAAGAGTGGTCCCTCGTTGAACAATGAATGAACACTATTCGCATTGATTAATCTGAAGGGACTAAGAACCAGGTCTTTTCTTAGGGCTTTTCACGCAGCGCGAGTGAAGCTAGAAGTCCTAGGAATCACTGCCAATTGACCTGTGTGTTCACCACCATGGACTGGCTTAAGGTACTTTGTTTGCCCTTGATTTCTTTTCCCTACACTTATTTGCCACAGGAATCTCCTTACGAACTAGGAGACAGATTGAAGATCGCAGAAAATGTTCTAGCAAGACATAACATAGACAATCCTCCACTAGATTAGTTTTGATTATTCCTGAACTAACAACATTCGTTGTCGTTCCCTTCGATGGTGAAAGCCTGATTTTTTACGAAGATCTAATCCAGGGCGGCGATGGTAGTGGGCCGCGAATTTGCCAAATGATGCAGCTGCCCTGTCAGATATGAGCCCCGATTGTTACTTAAGCTCACCGAATGGCTCAGTACGAGTGGAAAGGTTGTACAAGATTACGTAGCAAGCTATATAAGTTAACCGAGCCACTGCCTCAACCTGAACACACACACAATCAATCATCGAAATCATCAAAAATACTGTCTATCGGCTTCGTTCACCATTGTGCTCCGTCGTGTACAGTCGACCAGCCTTCTAGAAACGTGCTGGAATCCGACATGCGCAATGTTCAACATGATGTTGAAATATGTACTTGCAAACAGCATGTGTAAGAGTTGTTAATTGAAAGGGTGAGGGTAGTGATTGCACCTGACGGCCCACTTCGGAAAGCATAGCCATCGAGAGCGAAAGCGAAGGCAAATCCGACGAGAGCGCGATAGCTAACATCATAGAACTCTACCCTGCCGGGTACTAAAGCAAGGCCGGCTCTCTCCATCCGGTAAAGTCTTCAGGTTCTTGGGACGATTGGGAAACTAAAGTTTTAGGATTGCCTATCTTTGTTATGTCGAATCATCAACCCACGACCTGCAGATGCCCTCCTGCACCCGTATCATCCTGTTTGAACATCATTGAAGGGTCCACCGGAAATCCTTGAGTGGCAAGGTCGTAAGCAGCTGAACTCACGCCAACATGATGGCTGGGTAAGTGGGCATGCGGAGGATACGAGGACGGAATTGTATGCGCACCAAGCTGCGTGCGTGACAAACTTGGAGACAGTTCAAAGGGTTCAGGGGTTGCAGATTGGCTAGTAGTTGCAGATCCGGAGGAATGTGCAGTGTTACGGGTGCCTGAGGAGTCGTACAACGACAACTCTTCAACGCGAGATGAAGGAATCTGCAAAAGGGGTTGTTGAGAGGCACTGAAAGGGAGCTGGGCCCCAGTCTGGGCGGCGAGTTGACGGATGAACTCGGTTGAAGGGTAAGATGGCGACGCGGGTAGATGAGATAGGTCATCATGCCCGTTCGAGGGAACTGTCCCTAGGCCTCGAGACAGTCCAATCGCGGAGGAAGGGTAGCCTTGCGGTAAGTTTAGAGATCGTGGCAATGGGAAACTGGGGAGAATATCAGATATTTTGGTCAGTAAAAGGGGCAGGTATCGGTTTTGGCCACCGCGCAGGTGAGAGAAAAGAGTAAGGAAGCACGAAACGTAGTCGCGAGGGTCGAAGGTGAAAGTGTCTGGCGAAAATGGTATGCAAGCGACCACGTCTATTAGGCAGCAAGCAATGTCGAATATTTTCTCGATCTGCACAAATGTAAGCCCTATCCTAGAGGGAGGATGATGTATGTTGAGCTGGGAATAAGAGTGATCAGTACCACAAAGGGCTGGGGAAAGGGTTCTGGCCAGCGAGTTGATCGGAGCTGGTTGTTAGAGATAGACGCGGACGAGGTAGAGGGCGGCAGGGATAAGGGAGGTCATCAATAAGGCAAGGACCCGAGAAGGTAAAAACAAAAGAAATATCTGGGGTACCTACCAAGCCCGTCCCGTGTACTTCCATGGCCGGCTGTGAGAACTGCTGGATCATGGCCAGCAAGTCTCTCGAGATTTCAATGGGATATTTGAACGTCAGAGAGCTGTCGGCTGCGACGCTGCTCACTAATCCCTGGCTGACACAAAGTTGCCAAACTTGCGTTCGTAGCCATTGCTGCGTGATGCGTAAATCGACTCCCTGACTCTCTGTGCATTCAAGGTATCCTGGCAATGCCTCACTAATCTGCGTCTGCAGTTGCACCAGGAAAGTGGGATTCGCGTGTGTATGGAATTTGTTGAAAACACCGAAGAATTGGTCGTCGATGGGTTTGTAGAGGTTGATCAAAAGCTCAAGGCCTGTCGAAATGGGTCGATCTGAGGGCACATCGTCCAAATATGGCGGGTGAATGGTTGCATGGAGCGAAACGGGACGGTGTTTGTGAAGCCCATGAGCCCTGGTTCCCAGTCAGTCAAGGACACTACAAAAGTCACTGCAACTCCTACCTTTCCGTTGCAAGAAGAATCCAATAGAGCACCCGTCTCCGGGAAATGTCCAAGGGATCTGTTTTGTAGGTTTCCTCGTCGTGCATTCCAAGAAGGTGCGCTTGGGTCGTGGCTTCCCGAAGGTACGACCACGCTGTGCTGTCCCTTCCCAATCCAAAATAGCCCCCGTAGTAGAAAAAAGAGGTTAACACAGACAACTGTGTAGGGTTCTCAAGGTAGTCGAAGCCTTTACGCACCCTAACAGATTCCTCCAGCAAGACTTGGCCCAAACTGATATTTGACATCTCGGCCATTTCTGGCCGAGGAAGCAGATTCGTTGGAACTGGCATGTTGGCCTGGATCAGAACGTAGGCGCAAAGAGCGGCTACCATGCAGTAGGCCTCTGTTGAATGCTCTACGCTCATGGCCGTTTCTTGGGCTCGTTGGCGGTGGAGTATGGGCAGCGAGGGGTAGACATTGGTAAGGAAGAACTCGATGCAAGTGTCGATGAGAGCAGAGGGTAGCAATCTCAGAGTGCGGGCAAATGTGGTGGACAGAGTGCATCCATCAAAGCCTAACTCTGGGGGAAAGTCCGTAGCGAGTTGGGCATTGCATTGGCTCTCGTGAGGCTCAGAGCGCAGCACCTTGGCCAGCCTTGCCTTGGGACCTTTCTTCCATAGAATGGCATTGTATGTGCAGACCAGACCGGCAGAGACACATTTCTTGCACGGGTCGCCAATGCATTTTACTTTTCGTTGGCGGCAGCTATAGGATCATGGTGAGCATGAAGGTCGTCAAGGGCAGGCGCAGCAAGGGCGGCCACGAGATATACACACCTATCACAAGCTCTCTTGACTAGATTAGAGGCTGAAGCGGTGCTGAAGGTGGAGAAAGCCATGGTGTGAGTAGCGAACTAGTAGCGGAGCCCCAAGTGCCCCTCGTGGAGAAGCAAATGGTCTCCAGGAGGGTCCGTTTGTAATATACCTTTTGCGCACGGCCTCACGACCTAGGTAAGTACCTACCCGATTCCCCGCGCTGATGATCCTGCGAATTTTGGGTGGGTTGCATACTTGGAGCGCCACTTCAGCCTCCACCACACCTCGTATCACGGTGACTTGAGGATGAGCCGGGGCAACGCACGCAACGGGCGTGACTCCCCTGGAAAATGCATGCAAGTACAAGAGACATCCCTGTAAATGTTGTAGTTTCTCTCTCACATCAGGCTATAACTGCACAGGCCGGACACGTACCTGTTTTAGCTTTGTATGAGTGCCAACGCTCTTAGTAATGATGAGTTAGTTCGTTGCTATGGGGTCAATAATGTTGTGACGCTACAAGGTGCTCTCCATGGGTGTCAGCCTCGCAGCATCGTACCAGTTCGGATCAGCGGATATGGCTGGTTTAGCTGCAGTTATGGCATGAAGGACGAGGCATGTGCAGCATGCACGGATATCCACAAGCCCACCGCAGCCCGGAAAAGGTAAGGACTGCAAAATAACTACTATTTCTTTAAGGATCATCCAAGGGTTAAAGACGTCTCGAAACTTTATTCTACATATGACGAAGAGTTGTCCCTGAGATGTGTTAATACTGTTCTACTTAATATACTATGTAGTAGCTTCGTCCAGAAGGGGATTATTTTTTTACCATTTCACTGAATACTTTGAAAGCCAAGTGGCACAGCGCTGCCTACAACATGAGTAGAGTAACCAGATTTCACGGGTACTTTAGCGTGCCTGATATTGGGAAACCACAGATCTTAGCTAATGCACGTTCCTTGCAGTACAGATACTGTCATGATTCCAATGATAATGATGTGATGCTAGTCCTTTTGTCTCTACTTGCGGAAACCGGTCCTTTAAGATAGATCGAAGATTCTCACTAATGCGAACAGCGCGGTTCGACCAGTCGTCGAGCTTTGCAAGCACGATAGTTCCCTAAGACTAAAGAGCTAGCGTTGGCTCTAAGAACAAGGATGAATAGGCTTCCCACGTCTCTACGAGCTCATTCCGTTCCGGAATACCGTAGCCGAACCTAGAAATGTGAACGCCATCTCAGCAGATACCAATTCTAGGCGTGAGAACTTTGCCAAAAATGACAAAGGATGGGGCGAATTACCTATACGCGAGCAGTTGATGGGCAAACAGCGCACTGCACCGAAAGATAGTAAAGGCCTCGTCTAAAATGACGTATAGACCGGTAGATTCGCAGCTTGCGCATATGTTCTTCCATTCCTCTTGGGCTAAGACCTTCCGTCTTTCTGGCACACAATCTCGACAACCACAGCAATGAGACCCTTTTTGATATGCGTTTTGAGCGCTGATTTCAATCCTTTTTCGTTACTTATAATTCTGCGTGAAAGAATTATTGCTGGTGGGCCGCCCCTTATAATATGTGCCTCTGTGGACCCGTATACCTATTGCTAGTTAGCTAGTATCCTTTGTCAACTGTACGTTAAGATACCAATGAACCGTAGCAACCCCCAAACTGGCCTTACTGCAATGCGGGTGTTTGAAATCTCCGAGCATTCGAAAGTTGGTGTGCCACAGGCTGCTTTAGAACCTCAATATTCGATATGATAATACACCAGAGAATGGGGGTGATGTCGCTAATGTGTGCGTGGAAAGAAAGCGGTGTTACGGAGAAAAACTCCCTTCACTACGAGTTAGCCGTGTCTATCACTGCAGTTAAAGGCCTACAGAGTGACTTACACAAAGGCAGAGTATAAGAGTTGTTGATTGAAACTATGAGAAGGTGCTCTCTATATACTACGCTAAGTCATGTGATAATCCCAAAGTTCTCCCGGCAGTGAATGCCTTCAACACATCTGGGGCTTGCTTGGGTAGCTTCACAACCTCACCCTGTGATACGCCATGATAGATAAATTGTCGGAGCAATACTCTGCGGAACTGCCCCTCCACCTCCTCCAACTCTCCCTTCAATTGCCATATTATCCCTAGCTCGCCCGTGATTGAGTAATTGCGTCCGAAAATCACTGCAGAAAAACAAAAATCACAAACGCCGATGCACCGGATTGCTTGGAGTCGATATAGAGGCAGTATATGCTCGGTTCGTACGTAGGCTTTGTATTTTGGTGAATCGCCACTTGGCGATCATCGTCAGGTTGGCAGGCATATTGCGTTGAAGTAAATTTACGTGTTGTTCTATTCAGAGGTGGAAAGAGAAGACATGGTCGCGCATATGGGTAATACTCTCTCCGACTCTTGAGGTGGTGGGCAGGATAGGCAAGAAAACAAATCATGGACAAGCACACTCCGATCACAGCTGGGACTGGTCAGGGCATCTGATGAAAGCGGTGAAACAAGCAAAATAGAGTTCGTAGGGTGGAGTTTGTGCATCAAAGGTCTCCACGTCTTGTCCTAAGTTTCTAGTACTTCACTAAACCCTGCACAACATTGACGCTGTATCCCGATGTCCCCAAATGAAGCCAATTGAAGGTTGGGGAAATACCTGGCACGTCCTAGCACTCTTTCTCTTTCTAAAACCATTGGCATGTATATGTTCAATTTGCAACGTAAAGGCCGGACCAAATACTCGCGAAAAACACGGAACATGTGCTCTGTCATTTTCATATTGAGGATGCCGAGGTCTTTAAGTGTGACCTTTATCTTGCTTCTCAACAATTTTGGTCAGAACAAAGCCAGACATAGTAGTGGTGTATTCAATGCGCATGAAAAACGTCATCACTGTCTTCACTTAGAATAGTAGAGAATAAGATTAAAGCATAGGGCTTATTGCAATAATCACGCTAAGCAGCCTTTTATTATGGCACTGCCCTAGGAATCCTCCAGGTCGCTTACAGGTCATACATTCACAGAAACAAACAGCTACCGGTCGACATCGCCGGATATGGACGGGATCGACTTGGGACTAACGACGGGGGGAGGGGGGGAAGGGGAATGCTGCCCTAAATGCCTTGGAATTTGTCCCAATCACTCCGACTTGCGTGGCAAAAAAATTTGTTTCCAGCGTAATAAACTCTCTAGTATGCCACTTGCTAAATGGTGAAGGGCATATATGCGGATTTCCCTTTGCAATCGTGATCACTGTAGCCCAAATTCCATCCTGTAAAAGAATAGCCGAGGGAATGTACGATGTTCTCTCCGAGACTCGAGTCCATGTATTGCGGCATTCATCACAATGCTGACACTGGTACTCAAAGGATACGTCGTCTGAGCAGAAAGCTTTCACAATTATGATTAAGCTTTTATACAGTAGTCCTTCTTAGAAATTAATGTAAATTGTCCGTCTGGGGGAGAGCTTTCAAAAGATACGCGACTTTTAATAATTGCTCTAATATCAGAAGGACGTGATATGCAAGGAGTCTTCCACATAAACATTCAAACCACATCCGCCACCCTGCCCCCAGTCAAGCAGATCCAACGACTCTCAATCCCGACTCACTCTAACCTCGCCCACGACATAAGAGCTGCGTTCAAACTCTCCGGGTTTTTGTGGAGCGCGAATTATGGAGTAGAAAAAGGATTCAAGACAATTAGATCATTTAGTATCTTTGCTATGACTACGAAATGTAAAGCGGCCAAGAAAATTGTGGAACGGAAGGAAAAGCTACAAGGCCGTAAAGATAAAGAGGCATCATCGTATTGCTGTTTTCGATTTCAACATGGACAGTCACACGACTCTGTTAGACTTATATCTACTCTCTACAACCGTCCTAGCTACGGGATCTTCGTCACTCGACGATCGATCGCCGCTCATTGAGTTTGACGCCCTCAGCAACTGATATAGTGCGAACGGTAGAAAGTGAAATGAGTGTGGTGGCATATAAAAGGTGATTATCTTGTGTTCTCCGCAATATACGCGAAATTCTAAGGTGTTATCACTGTCGTGGCCGTCCATTATTAGGAGGCGGTATGCGCCGGTAGTCTGACTCTCTGTACAGCTATTAAAGTGCTTCAGCAACTTAAACCAATGCTCAAGAGACGCCCAGTCCTTCTCAATAACTGAAAGAATCCAATCAGGCCTATCCGAAATGGCGTCGTGCCAGGTATCGTATTGTTAAACACCCGTAAGGATGATGAAGGCAGCCACGATCGTCGTCACCCACTCTGCATTGCCTGGCTGGATAGATCTGGGAGCTTGTCGCGAGCCGATAATGCACATCTAAGTTATATGTGTCTTCGCCGAGGATACTATACTTGGCTTTCGTATTAGTGACGAGGCAAAGCCAGCTTTCTGACCTTTGGATCTTCGTTCAAGGCTCTCTGATAGTTACACTTTCGATTGACGGGTTATTCAAGCTCTTTCCTTGCGGTTAACGAAGCGGCTATTTCTCACAATAGATCGTATGTGAGCTGAAATCCACGGGAGTCTAGGTCAACCGCATTACCACCTCCTCTTCTAGCTCAGTCAGATTCTTTGAGTTGGGGGTACAGTTGCGTCGAGCAGGGGTTCCTTTGCGCCGTCTACTGATAGCTTGCATGGCTGTATTTACATTTGCTTCACTATCTCGTGGTTTTTAGCAATGCTAGCTCAATGATCCTCACGATACCGCAATGCACAAGACACTATATATGATCTGTAAGTCGATAACATATCATTATCAACAAGAGCGGAATATTGCAATGTTAGACCTTGTTCCTTTAGAGGCCTAATTTTACTACTTACACTATCTATTATCGGTGAGGATAGCCAAGATGCTAATAAAAGTAGTGGAATATAATGAACAAGATTCTTCATCGGCAATGTCATTGTTTAATACTTAGCATAATTAAGTTGCTAGAGATAGAATAGGCTGCGGTAATGAACTATGATACATTCAAAGTAGGGTTATAATTCCACTAAATATGGAGTTGGAATACGATGAGACGGAAGTTTATTTAGCGTATTATAGGAATTAAGACAATACCCCGTTCAGCAATCATGAGCGTTCCTTGCTCTCCTGATCATTCGTACATAAATATAGGCGACTTCAGCGGTCAGCGGTTATTGGGACGGCATTTCAACGACATTGAATCGAGATACTTGCCCTTGTGGCAATATTTTGTACATCCTCCTTCGTGGCTTTTTGAACCATTATAACACGGACAGACTTCATTCTTTTCACATCCTCCCTTTGAACAATCGCATGATAGATAAGGACGAACGTTTTTGCGAAAACTCTGTATGCGGCGTAGATCCTTCTTTGTATATGTCTCATATACCGGCCACTCAGGGGTTTTAATTGATTGAAATATCAATGATTCGAGTTCATAGACGACGCTAGGCAAATTTCGGGGGGTAGGCTCATTCGTAACAACGTGGTTGTTCTTGATGAGGTATTCCTGTGTGTCTAGTAATTGACCCAGATACTTTGGATCTCGGGGCCAACATTGCCCACCAATAAGGTGAGTGATGCTGGGCCCGATAGATCCCGCCAAATGGGGTGTGAATGTACCCGGCGTCATGTATAGAGTATCTCCTGGTTCAATGGGTAGCGTTTTCACCGTTCCTAGCTCAGGCTTCCAATGTAAGCCTCCAGTTTCCTTGTTCGCGAAATCCTTACGGACGTTATCGTTGTCCGGCCCCACATACATGGTCCACCCTTTGGCACCCGTTACCGGTTGTACCCAGGTACACCCCATCGTATCCATATGCCATCCTGACATCGAACCTGGGAATCCAATTAAGTGGAACTGTGAGCATGATGCCGCATCTACTAAAGTGGACTGATAAGTAGTCTGTTTGCCGATTCCAATAGTCGCTCCACAACGCTGTCGGAATTGCCGCACCAGGTGGTTAAGAAGGGTCAGCCGTAGCTTAGGGACGAGGTCTGATTGAACGAAGCTCGATGAAAATATCTCGCCTGAGATATTCAGAAAGTTGTACGGTGGGAGGTCGTGGGCGTATGGTTTATATGATTCGGGCGTTTTCTTAATCTCGTCGAGAATTTTCAGAAATTCCTTGATTGGTATCGTTGTTGTGGGCGGGTCGTTAGGTCCGCGGCAGTAGTTCTGGGTTTCGATTTCAGAGGTGCTGAAGTCGTCCCTCAGCTCTCCAATTAGCCTCTCCGTTAAATGGCTCCATTGGTTTTCGACACTTCCCCGGCTTCGAAGATCGCTTCCAGGGACAAATATAAAAGGAATATTAGGAATGCCCTTTTCGGTTTCCTGCGCCATAGCAAGCTCTTCTAAAGTTGCGCACAGAACCTTACATTCACCAGTATCATCAGGCTGCGTAATACGGTAATCACCTGCAGGTAAGTTACCTACTTTTCCATCAATTCTGTCAAGTCCTTCAAAATAGCTACGATCGAAAGTAGCCATTCGAGGTATATAATCTTCGGGTGTGAAGTGCCGTAGGAACTCTTCCCAGTGGATCAAGCAGCTGTCCTGCTTAGACGTCCCCCTTGATTTTTCAATAGCATCTCTTATCTCACCTACAATTAGAAGCAGGTATTTTTGGCCACGGTCGTGGAGGATCTGACGAAGCGTCCGTTGATGTTGCCCAGGAGCATGCATTTCATCGTTAGTCCTCGCATTGTCTCCGCAAAGATCTGCAGGGAGTGCATGGTCGATATTGTTGTCTGGAGTCTTTGGATTTTTACAGGTTATGCAAGTAGCGTTGATCTTATTGTACCTGTTTGACTTGGTAAATTTGGATTTTTCTTGGATCTTTTTACATCGTGAACAAACTTGCTTCCCTTGTCGTCGAGCCGTTTCCCTTTTTCTTTCCAAGGTTTTTTTTCGTGCAGCTGACTGGCATATTTTACATTGAAAGCCTCTATGTGCAGGCATCCCACACAGGCATTCCTTCTTTTTCCCCGTAGCATTAGCCATCGTAATCCAATGTAGGGACAATCCTAGGTATTTTAGGGAGTTTCGCGGGGAGAGTGTTGTGGGGAGAGTGTTGTGGGGAGAGTGTCGTGGGGAGAGTGTCGTGGGGAGGGTGTCGTGGGGAGGGTGTCGTAGGGAGAGTGTCGTGGGGAGAGTGTCGTGGGGAGGGTGTCGTGG
>JAQGEP010000568.1:0-14588 GCA_028476805.1 Acrocalymma vagum
ATATATATCCTAGGCTCAGCCCTCCGCGATTGAGTATTCCGGCGTTGAGAGGCTGACTCAACTCTAATTTCTTCCATCTTGATATGTGTATAGTCGTCAATCGGGCCGTGTAGTAGGGCAGCTCTCTGCCTGGCTAGGAAGTAAGAGTTCCAGCGAGTCCTTACTGAGCGGATAAGCTCCTAAATCTCCGTCGACTTGTTAAGACGCTTGGCTTCTTCAACTTGTAGTCTCTCGAATAACTCTCGTGTTTGTGCGGTGCAGATAGACGCGTATCAAAAAGGACGCCGATAGGACCGTACTTACGCCACTCATCGAGAAACGCTTCTTCTTCCTGTATATTTAAGTTCTCGTTCTCAAAAGCTTCCCTATCCTTGCCCCAGATAACTAGCTGGGCGCTTAGGTTGAGAATATGGCATGTACAACGTAGTCGTCGGTGGGGAGCCCAGAAGTTGTACATGTCAGCCAGGGCCTCAATAGCAGTATCGTTATTCGTGGCGTTATCAAGCACAAAGTAGCCAAGTCATGTTTCGTCAATCTCAAAAATCTGGAGAATCTCACTCACCACATGGGCGATATTCTCGCCACTGTGGCAGCCATGGAGGTTTGCCACCGTAGGTAGTCCAGTTGTCAAAGGATATGTAGATAAGCGATCGAGCCTTCTTTAGGTGTTGTATGACTGCAGGAATCATGGCGTGGTATTCTGCGAGGATGTAGGCGCGGAGAGGGTTAGCACTCCTCCAAACTAACTACTCTACAAGCGGATTTGCAGCAGCAATCAACTAGCGGAAAGACGGAGTCTCAATTACTCGAAGGGCTTGATGATCGGCCACTACCCAGTCGAGGAGGGCTTGCCGGAACTTCTTCTGCGAGAAACCGGACGCCAGCTCATTCGCCACCTCTTGCGACACCTCAACGCCCCGGAATTGTAACTGATGGACGATCGAGCTTGTATTTGGCGGCAAGCCGAATTTTATCTTGCCATCTCTATTGTAACCATGGCCTGGGGTGTTGGCTGAGAGGTGCGTACCGGCAGAGGAAGTTGACGTGTGTACATCATATTCGCCACCCCTCATTTTATGAGTATGACAGTATTTACAGAGCCACCACCTTTTCTGCCTACGGCGATGCCATAGAGGCCAGCCGTAATTATATATCCAGCTCGGATTGCCCTTTGTATGCTCCTTGTCCCTTATTTGTAGGTGTGGCACGCGTTTCCAGTCGATGTCGTCATACTGAGCCTTCCGATCATCGCTATCTACGAGTGTAGCATTGTCATCTGGCGCGTCATCGGGATCGAGAGCAATAGAGAGCGTGATTGGGGGTGGATTTCGGCAGTTTTCGCGTGCGACACGTTGTTCGAAGGCCTTCTCGGCATTTCGGTTCATGCTATAGGGCGGCGTAACGGTAGGAGAGCGCGTGGAGTGGAGTATGTAGGTGTTAATGGCCGACGCGATGTCGTCGGAGTTCAGATGGCTCGTGTAATTGACCTACTTAATTAAGTAAGGTGTGGCCAGTTTGTTTACTTTACAAACCTCAACACCAAGAAACTATCACCAGATTAGCTGGGAGCGTCAACGCCCACCCCATCAACTTCGGCACCCGCCACCCCTAGGAACTAGTCTTAGTCAATCAAACAGTCAGTCTAGAGGTTCTGGGACTGACTGGCTGGCTAAATGGGGCCTCTCAGACTGATTGACTGATTGCTTACTTAATCAATCAGTCAATCAGTCCGACTGACACGGACTGATTGTTGAGAACTCTGATTCGAGCTTGTTGGCGATCGTAGTTTATAGCGTTAATATTCTCCTGGTTCGTTAGGGCCAAGATTGCGTCGTTAGTAGCTCGCTCCTCGGGCGTCTCCTCCCATATATAGAACGGCCCAGGGCCAAAACCCTCACAAATCGTACTGAGTGTCGGATAATGCCCGCTTCGAGGACGCCGTTGCTTCGGCTTTCTGCCTGAGGGCCTGCTTGATGGAAGTCATATTTGGCAACTGGAAGTACTCATAAATATTGTCTTGAATGAATTGATTGATTGAATCTAAGCTGGTAAGGACTGTGTTCATGTATGCATGTTTCCAATTAGGCAACAACCCGGTGACTCATTCTGGTGCATCCACAATCCAGGCACCCGCGACATAGCGAGATTGCCATGCCATCACTGCTTGAGAGCCTGCTTGCGTGAGTATTTCGCATTATCGATTGCGATGATACCAGATGTAGGCCCCATTAAAGTCAATAGCCGTACGCTGAGGAAGACAGAAGATAAAAAGAAAGTAACTGTAAGGGACCACTAGTGCAGCAGCGTAACGCGTGTGTATGTGTACCTGGTGATGGTGATCACGATGGCATTAATTGCGTGGAACCATAACATGTGTCAGCCCATCGTGAGAATTGACGCCCCTCACGCTAGGCAAGCCATCTCACGGGAAACAATCTTCGTACCCCAGTTGATATATAAACAGGTCAGTTGCGAAGAAGCTTATTCACCTCTGTACGCTGCTGGAATCATACTTCATCCAAACCGCCGCACGAAGTATATCCAGCGCTCGTAACGGACGGATCTCAGTGTCATGTCGCCTAGCGACGAACCTTCAAGAACCAGCGTCAAACGCTAATATAGTATGTATAGTATGGCGCAATGTACCGACACGTGCGATCTCAGCAATGATTGCCCCGCAGTTTCGGCAACAACGGTAGACGGGAGAATTATTACGCCGAGCAGTCCCCGCACCTGGCGCTGAGATTGATCAGGTCTAGGCAATAGGCAACAATCCCCACCACTGAATTACAACCGTGAATCCGTACTCTTTTCGCCAGATGGGATACTTCATACAGGGACATCTTGTTTGTATTTGCCACGGCAAAAATGTTGCGGAACAATTAGCAGACCCTGACCTTGACCCTCACGATTATCTGCTCCACCCTTGCAGAGCCAGAGGGAAATGGTGGGAATCAATCGGTATCACCACGGAAGAGGAGGAAAAGAGCTACGTCGAAAGAGCTTTACAGGAACGCTATAGAAAGGAGAACGAGCGCAGAGACCAGAAAGAAATAGCACTACGCGAAAAGACCCAGAAGAGCATCGAGTACGAAGAGCGCTTGCTACAACTCCAAAAACAGGGCGTCAAGCGGTTTGGTTTCGTGGATAAGCTTCCCCGCAAAATATCAGACACATATCAGCGATTTCTCAAGCTCTCGGGCCTTGAAGAAGGTCATATATTTGAGAAGAGTTGCTACCGTAAGGTCGTTTCTACGTGCAAGCCGACATCTTGCCTCATAATTGGGAAACGAACATGGGAAGAGATTCATGGAAGCTACCTACAGAAGTTCACATTTGGGTGGCAGGGTTACAAAGGAGAGGTAGGGATCTACGTTGCCCCGGGCTTTACCGCAGGGTCAGAAAAGGTGCGCTATTGGAGTGAATACAAAAAAAGTGCTATACAGTACGTGTGGTCCTTGAACAACCCCTATAGAAGAATAACTGACTCTCCTTCCAACATAGGCGGAGCTCGGAGACTGCTAAATAAATACATGTTGGCCTTTATATGTAAGATGGTAGGCTCTGAGATTACGCTGGGTTTGGGGGAAATTTCCAGCCATTTTCTAGCTAAGTACTTGCACTCTTCAATGATACGTGACCGTAGCGTGCGAAGTGACGTTACTGTGAAGCCCACCTGCCCTCTCGGGGGGAAGTTGAGGCCGTTGACTAATCATCGGTACCTTCTCTTATCGTTTATGAGTGCTTCCATGCTTAGTCTTGACAACATGATGTTCAACTGTAGGATTCGGGGATTACTTGCGTTCCCTATTTCCCGTTGGATGTGCCCCGCCACAGTTAGTGCACCTCGCTGCCATGCCTGGTGGGCAATCCCGTCGCTCGTGGCTGCCAGCACGGAAACCGCATCGTGCCTCTTCCCTGCATGACCATGCAAGATATCCGACTCCAAGGCACCGGAAATATCGTTTCTTCTCGATCTTGTATGGCACAATGCTACCAATGTATCGTTGTCTAAAAACAAGTCCATTATTGATCGTCCACTCTGCCGCCTCCGGTGAGTCAAACCAGATTGCCGTATGGCCTAGTGGCTTGTTCTACTTCTTCAGCCATGCGACCTCGGCGATACGATATCCTCTACTCTCCAAGTCATTCTCAAATCTAGGCCTAACGAGCTTTGTGCCATTTCTGAGTATATCCAGCCATTCTATGCACTCTCTGGCTGTTTATACTGACTTCTCTCATCCCTGAATCAGATCACGTATCCGGTTTTTGTCGAGCCGACTCCTGCGACCTGGCCTCTTTAGTTGTTTTATTGTTCTGCAGTGCCTCTCAGATAAGGGCGTTCGAGATGTCGATGTCGAGTAAGAGGTATTGCCTAAGGGTTTCGGTCGGTTCGTCGTTGATAGCAGAGCCTTCGTTGTTGGGCGGTTGCGTGCTGATTCGGATGCTTGTCGCTTCGTTAGGGTTTCTCTGGTTTGTTGTTCGTGGGTTAGCGGTGTTTGGGTCTGGCCGTTGTAACGTGGCCAGCCTGTATTCTTCGCAAATTTTTTTTTACAACAGTATGGCCTCAATATTCTCCTTATCCAGTCAAGCGTTAGCAAAACGGGTTTCCTTCTGCCGTGCCAGAGTCGATTCGTGCCCTACTGGAGCATAGTGGGATCAGTGGGATCCCTCGGACTACTGTCCAGCGGCGTGAGGAGGTCGGACGTTCAGTTGAGGAGAAAAAGCCAAAAGCCAACAATACTCTACAGAGTGGTGGGAAGAAGCCCTTTCTGGTTTGCCCACGCATCCACGTATATTCTATTATCTTGGCACTATAGGCCCGTGCTCGATTTGATTGGCTCTCGCCATCCAGCCGCGCCACGCAAAGGCGAACCTGCTTCAGCGAGATAATATGACTATCTCCATTGTAGAAACTGATGGAGGTTATATGGTTTGCAACGGGAATGCTCATCAAATTATCTTAGAAAGTGAAGGGATTGATTGAATCTAAGCTGGTAAGGACTGTGTTCATGTGTGAGCAAATGTGGCACTAGTAGTGGGTTTCATGTATGAGTGTATTGTTGTGTGTAGGTACAAGTGTGTGATCTGAGCTGGAAAGTAACGTGTCGGATCAGTAAGCTGGACAGATCAGTATCCTGGACACCCCACCAAAACGGCGCAAATCGCGTCCACTCTATCAACCATGACACCACACCAACAAGGCCAATTGCCATCAAAAGAAGGCCGATTATCTCTTGCTATTGCGTCCTATCGATCTAATACGCGCCAGTCTATCCGCGCTCTTGCAAAAGCTTATAACGTCCCAAAATCAACACTATACACGCGCGTTCAAGGCGTCCCCCCAAGAGCGAGACAACGTCTGTCAACCGAAAGCTACGCCCCGTCGATACAGGTGTGTCAGAGAATATGCTTTTGGGAATAGAATCATCTTCGAGAGACAATTGAGATATCCCGATGGTTTCGGCGGGGGTCAACCGACCCTCTTCCGAGCCTGCAGCGGCACTTTGATCTCGTTCGATGGCATCCGGCTTTATCAGATCTATATTCGCCTCTTCGAAAAGATTTGGATCATTATTGGGTTCGGTGGCGGCAACTTCAGGCACTGGGCTGGACGGTGACGGTGTGTCTGTAGGTGTAAACTTTGAGACTTCTACGACGTCGTCCTCATCCTTTAGCTCTGCTGGCGGAACTTCCGCTACGTCTGAGACTTGCTTGGGGTGATCCGAGTCATCAATTTCCTCGACGACAGGTTTCCGAGCAATATTGGAAACATTGCAGATAATTGCAAGATACTGTACCAGTGCGCACTGTCTTTAATTAGCTTATGCCAGTGCGTCAGCATTTGGTGAACGAACATACGCTTCATTGATGGGGACCACAATATAAGCGTGACTAAAGATATCATCTTTTGAAGTCCATCGCTTGACTGCTTGGTAGTTGATCGGTGATTTCCGCCCCATGTTCCGCGTGAGTGTAGACTAGAAGTGAGTGTTATGGTAATACACTTTACCTCCATCAACTGATAGCATAGTGGGAAATGGGTGTTGGAGGAAATGAAAGGATCTAGGAACATGAACTCGATTGTGCTTAACTTTCACTCTACAGACTTCTCACAATGCTGCAACAACTATGGTACATATACCTCAAAAGAGGGAGTTGCCTAAATAGGCAACTGTAGGCGACAGTAGGCAGAAACGTCTACCTGGCGCCACGACGCGCAGGGCTTGCTATCCGCCAACAATGGGTTAATTAGAAGGCGAGGGAATGCGGACCGCTAAGCTATATGGATAATTGAACTGCGTGTTATCTTGTAAACACAAGCCGTACGATTGAAAGGGGCGTGCGAGGATACAGGGTCCTATCACGTTCCGAAATAGGCTTAACGTCAGGTTTACAGCACTATTCCTAGAATGGTTTAGATTTGTCCACGAAATTCAAAAGGGCATAGTAAGCCAGCATTGCATCTGGTCACTGCGAAAGACCCCATATTCTGCGCAGTATAAAAACACCACAGAGCACTGAAGAATATTTCTAAGTCAAGAATAACAATAAGAGATATACGGCCTTTGGTTTCCTGATATTTGCGGGTTTCTCCTGCCGCTTTCGTGGGCCTAACTGTAGTCGGAATCTCGTGAATGGAAAAAAAACCCCTAAGTTTCTTCTTGGCTAGAGCTGACGACGTGGCCGTGCTATTTCAACGGCTTAGCTACAGCAGAAGTTGCCCCTCTAGCATACACAGCAAATCCAGTTACAGAGACACTCTTAGTCACTATAGGTGAAAGCTTCGATCGAATCATTGAACAAGCTCATCAATCCATATGTTAGGACCGAATCAGCGTATTTGACCAGGCTAATATTAATAGCTTTATTCCTGGCCAACCATCAAATCATGAGCGGTTACATATAGTAAAGCTACAGAAAACCACCTTCCGCGCATACAAGGAACTATGGAAACGCCTTCTATACTTCGCCTATCGTACTAGTAGTCCTGCCCAGGAGATACCGCTACTCCATAGATTCACGGATAGTCAGCTATCCTACCTAGACCAGACAGCCTCTCAAGCCTATAAGCTACTTTCCTTTGAACATCCAGAGACTAGCGAGAATGTATGCGACAAAAACAAGGAAAGTCTAATGAGGAGCTTGGATACAACGTGCCAGAGGGAATGGAACTCAACGTTCGGAAATTTCAACCCTAAATATCTCACCAACCAGTTATGCTACCAGAAATCGGAGACCAGATCTTGAATCCTTGCATCGTAAACTTTCCTATTCTAATAACTGTTGATTACTATAGCTCCTAACCCTGACCCTGTTTTTGTGCTATCAAGTGGCACAATCCCGGATGGAAAATGGATGACATGGTCAAAGGGGTCCGCCGTCACCCCGCAGTAGGTAGACGATCAAGAATGTCATCCTTCAACCAAGGCCAGTACGATGTAGCCGCATAATCGACCGTCCGTCTTGTCAATTCAAGCAGACGGAAGATGCCGTGGAAATCACGGGTATCTGTGCCTGGGAACTTGAGCGGTCCGATGACCATCTATTTCAGAGATTAGTCTGTGTTTTAGTTGGTGTTGTAGACGTCGCAAATTCTCACCACTTCTTCCTCACCATCACTTGAGCGAGGTTCCGACATGTAGGCAATGTAGGTGTACCAGTCGTGTCCGATCACTGTCCAGCCTACCATGGGTTGGAGCTGTGTACCAGCCCAGGGCTCTGAACTGCCCAATCCACCTAGTATCTTCGTTTTCTTCAGAGCTGCCGCCAGCCATATCGCCAACTGCGCAAGCGCTTCCTTTTTGCCCCCGTTGTCTTGTTTGACTTCGACGCCCGAGAACAGCGCAAGGCGCTTAGTGAATGCATCCGTTGTATGGCTTAGAGTGTATGGGCCGGCGAGGCTTAGGCCATCGTACAGTTCGGCGATGCTGGGGTTCCGAGTGGAGAATGCGAAGGTATAATCCGCCTTCTTGTTGACGTGGATTTTGGCGGATGTTTGTGGTAGACACATGGGGTCTATGATCTGGGTTTGCCTATATTCGACCCGACATGATTAGATGTTGCCATTGGTGCTCAAGTAAGTTTGGGCAGCTTACACGCTTTTCAACTGAATCTTGTCTGTCCCCGAGAGTTTGACGGCGGCTTCCAAGACCTTAACAACGACGCCTAGACACCAAGCGTTCTCGTCCTGGCCATATACGTCGCATTCTTTTGCCTCTTGGTATATGTCCTCCACGACAGTCCAAAGCGCTTTGAGATGCTCCTCGTTCCTTGTATCATCGTTGTTGAAAGCGGAGGCGGGGATCTCGTCGGTCCCGTCCGGGTCGGAAGCATGCATCAAGGACTTGAGTCCAATTGGAATGACCTTGTCTCCAAACCCGCTGGTCAGACGTCGCCGTAGGGCAGCGGCCTTTTCAGAAAGCTGAACACCAGCTGGGGGTTCGCAATGGATAGGAGGGCTAGAGCGGCGCAGCTCGTTGAATAGGTCATTGACTTGGCGCGATGGGCTGGTTGAAGGCTGGCTCCGCGGTGCCGCCGGCGTGAAGCGCGTGCGGTTTGTGACTGAGGTCGGCGGGTTTCGCTCTGACAAAGCTTCGGGCTCATCCGTACGAGGACGTTTGTTCGGACTGCTGGCGCGCGATGACGACATGTCGGCTTTGCGTCTGCGTTTGCGATCGGATGCTGGCGGCTCATACGCTTGTTGTTGTTGTTGTTGTGGCGAGGAAAAGGACGAGTTGCAAGAGGGCGGCGGGGTATGAAGCTGGCGTTGGTTTGCCAGCCAGTCCTGAACCTTCAAGAAGTAGGACATGATCTTTCCGAGATGTGCCCACTCATCGTCGTCGAGGTCGTGGCTCGTTTTTGGTGTGGTTGATCGAACAAAAGAGGTCGATGACCTAACGCCAAGCCACTAGACCCCATCTGATCTCTATGCATCTATCATCTCATGGACTTGCGGGCGACTTAATGCTTGATTGGAGGATTGGAGTCGGACTCGGGTTATTACCTGAATGTATTGAAGTAGAGATGCGACTGGGACCAAAGCCGTTCTAATACACTTGCAACCGACGAGTCCTGCGGTGTGCTTTTGCGCAAGAGGAATTGGCAAGGTTGGGATTAGTTAGTTAACTAGAAAAAAAAAATTATGTAACCACCGCTTTTTTGTCCTCGTCGTTTTGCTTCCCGTTTCCCTTTCAAGATTCGCGTCAAGCTATTGGTATCATCCTTTCAACTCTCTCGCCGTGCTTTGGGATCCAGGGCCTCGTTGGCCTGCTTCGCCTTGACAATATTGGTTGTGCGCACCGAGATCTTCTGCACCGTCAATCTTGCTGAGCTTTACTTCGAGCAGCTCCGCATCTCGCGGAAGCCTGCACATTGGTTAGCCAGTAACGGCATGTTCTCGAGGAAGATGCTCAGCTCAATTGCCCAGCCTCGGTCCGTATCGCCGCACCTTCGAATACCTTGCTCCAATGCTCCATGTAGCTCACAAAGACCTGTCCAAGGATCATCCTCACGCTCAACGCCTGCAGGACTCTTTGTAGCGTAAGCGCCTCGTTTAATCTTCTTCATCGCTCTGATGAAGTGCTTTAGCCGGTCATATTCTACTATGCCAGAGCCTAGGATAGACGGCCGACGACGGACACACTCGCGCAGGTAGGGAATCAGAGCAATAGAGAAGGCGAGGCAAGTGCAAGGTGCTTAGTATTGATATGCCGTACAGGGTGAACTGTTCTGGCCGTAGGAAGGACGTGGAATAGAACGGAAAACCGGCAACGGAATCTAGGAAGTTGCAACAAATGCTTCACACAATTAACCCGATCGCTTCTGAGCTCCATTCCGCCGCCGTATTACTACGCTCGCTCGCCGCTCGTCCCTTCCTTTCTCCCCTCACGCTCCTCTCTTCTCCCTCCCCGGCCCACCTATTCCGTACCTCCTACAAACCTCGTGTCTCGAGTGTGGTGCCAGAGTGCCCGTTCAGCCAATAAGACACGGGTTCAATATTGAACCTGCTTTTGTCATATTGTACAAGTATCTTGGTAACATATCCGCTGTTGCCAAGTAGAAATCTGGCTTCTCCACGCCGGATCGCCTAGCTCCCGCAGGGTATCCTGTTTTGGTTCATTCAGCGTCCCGCGTCTGAGTTGTGTGAAACAGCCTAAGCAAGCCTCTCAAGGCATCAGCTAAAGGCGGGGCAATCAAAGGCGCTTGTGCCCCTCTCTCATTGGATGCGGCTCTCCTTTTTAATATTGAAAACGAAACAACGCCTGGCAATGGTTGGTTCCTTGGTTCCCACTCATTGCCTCGCGCTTTTTTGCCGCTGCAAGAATTTAATGCACGGTCCAATCACTCCGAGCCAACGCGAACCCAACCTCTTCTCCACCTCGCACACTAGTGAGCCATGCACCATATACGCGCCGCTAGCCTGCCCAATTCACCCGCCTTGTAGACTCCTCGATTCCTACCATCAATAATCGCCATATGCTCGAACCGCAACTCTCAAGCTCACGCAAACGTCAACGCCCGGAGCCGCTCCAACCGAACGAACCGTCACAACCAGTACCGAAAAAGCAGAGGTTCAGCCATCCCAGCGGGTCTCAACCGCCAGCGGCGTTTTGGGATAACCTATCCAAGATCTAGCTGACCAAACGAGCGTTAAGAGAGCTAGACCGAAGAAATGCTGAAGCTGCTCTAAGTCCATCTCATTTGCCGCATCGACGAGTCCACCGGCCGCTCACTCGAAACTTCCTCGCCGAGTCGAATAGAAATCGCCAAACAATCTTACATTTGGGCCTGTAGAAAGAGGAATAAGACAAAAAATCACCGCGTCCAGCCAATTGGGTTCAACACTGGTGAGGTATCGTTGGGGTGTGCTGGCACAGTTTGGCCTATGTAAATCAAAGTCACCAGCGCGTCCGGGCGCCCATCTGATTATCCAATAGAAACCATGAATTTAGCGCTCGTCGCGCGACCCAGTTCGACGGTGTGAGCATCTACAAGGGGGTTGCATGTTCGGATTAACAGTGGGTGCCATTGCACGGACAGATTTCGTATGGAAAATGGTCGATTAATATGGAAGAGTCGCTGGTCCCACTGTTAATCCGAACCCTTGTATGTACCTTCCCCTGAAGCCCTGCTCCAAGCGCGCGACCACAACTGTTGCTTCTAAATTTAGACACTTCATATGTTGGCGTCCACACATTGCTTGGTCTTGGAGCATATTTATAGTTTCAGTCTGTGTACCCCCGAATCCTAGGCGGGTTGCGAACAATAATTTTCTGAAGCTATTAAAAACTCTGCGAACGAAGTTGACTAGATTATGATACAAAGATATGTTTTCTCACCTATCGCGACGGCCGATTTTACGGCTTCGAATCTACGCATGAATCAGGCAAGCTTGGTATCCTTCGTTTAGTCCTCCTGCATGTTTGTTCCAAGTTTGAGGTTTGCTAGCCTTGTGAGTCATCTTTGGTTCCGTGTATTAACTGTGCCGTTAATCTTAAGTTGCTGCTTTGAACTTGTCGTCCTGGAAGCAACCTTCTCACTATGTCCACATCCTACGATCTCAAAGGCACGAAGCTCAGCAATGGAAGCATTCACTGGGAAACACGTCTAGGCCTATGGAACGAACCCCCAATCGTCAACGATACGCTCTTATTAACTCCTCCATCTCTCTGCGCTAATACTGCTGGAGATAACACCACTCATAAGAAGCACTCATTTGCGCAAGCGTTTAACAAGGTTAACAAACCATCCAAAAAATCCGAGTCTATCCGGAAACTGAGCGAGGAGGCCATTCAAAACGGCGCCAAGTCCGCCCTTTACTCTCATGCGAATCGCTCTCATGACGGGCGCTCTCCTAAGAAGCGCACCAAAGGTGGCCGACGCAAGCGGGAGATAGTACTATATTCTCCAATTCCCAAAACCTACGATACAATCAGTCGGCACAGCGCAGGAAGTACGGTGAGGATGAGATGTGAGAGTGAGGTGGTAGATGAACGTTGTGGAGCATATTGAAGAACTTTAAGAGCGGACGCGCAATGGGAGGGTTCAAAGGGCAGAAACGTTGGCATTGGACAAACTATACCAGGAAGTGTATGGAGCCGCAGCGGCTGAGCACCCATCGCAGGAGCTACGAACGAAACTCGAGAACAGACTGCGCCATGGCCGCAATTGGTCCTCTCTGGTAGACAGGTTCTCAATCGGCATCCTTTGCCGTGGTACCTACCGGCAAGCACACGGGGCTGACGAATCCACAGTACGTATATATAGCGACATTCTCCGGCGTTTTATTAACGTGAGTAGAATCGAACTAGTAAAGGAGCAGAATTTCCAATTGTTCCTCACCATACTAGTCCAAGAAAGAGATGGGTTTTTGCGACCGATATCTGCCTTATTAAACAACGCCTATAGCGATGTGTTGTTCAACCCCGAGCCCACCCAGAGCTACCTTTTCTAAGAGATGGATCGAAATACACTTGAGAAGACACCTTTCGACTCGGAACGCCTTCTTGAGTATTGTGCGAATGCGGACGCTTTACATCAGCGAACGCCCGGTCCCACCGAACCCCCACTTTCAGCAGAATCACATCTGCCTCCTGGTATGCATGAAGCGCCCGCAAGAGCCGTGGTAGTAGTCAACTCATAAAGAAAGTGCCGAAGTATCGCTCGAATCACACCGAAGCGGCCGTCTAAGCCCGTCCAAGCAACTGTTGGCCCTGGAGGATGAGCAGCAGCCAGTCTTGTTCTGCAACTTTGGCGACACGGAGGAACACGAGGAGTGCATGTATTCAAGAAGCTCGACCAGCATCCACAACGACTTTAAGGCTAAGGTCGGCAGGGCATTGCCAAGGGACAATGATACACGTTGGAACTCTAATGGTTTCGCCTCATTGACGTGGCTATGGAGAGGCGGGCAGAGTTTATGGATTGGATTCAGGAGAACCACGCCAAAATTGAGAAAGACGCGCTGGATCACAGTGACTGGGACGAACTCAGGGATATCCACGCATTCCTACAAGTATTCTACCAGATCTCGATGCGCCAGGGCCGAGAGAATACTCTCGATGAAGTTCTCTCCCATATGGATTTCCTCCACGAACACTTCACACACACCAAAGATCGGGTTTCTAGCGATCCACACTTCTACGCGCGCTTTCATGTCGCTTGGCTGAAGTTCGAGAAGTATTATATACGTAGGTTATTTCTCCACCGAGCTTCCTTCGAATATCCACTCACACATAACGCAGCTCATGAACACCCTAGGCATGACACTCTTGCACGAGTATATACACGTGCATAAGATGATCCGCTCCGACTTTGGCGAAATCATAGACTATGTCTACGGTGCCTTCAAAGTCTACGACTTTAACAAATATGTAGCCAGCATCAACGCAGATAGTTACGCGTACTATGCTTCGCATCTTTACTGGACGGTGGTTTGCGGACGTAGGTTCCAAGCTCCTAGGGCCGGTGTTGATGACGATGATCCAGACTGCGTCGGAGTCTGCCAGTCGTAAATCTCGACGAGTGGTGGAACTTCTGGGTAGAGCATGGGAGAATTATTTTTGCAACCAAGGTTCTGTCATTTTCGTCTTCCATCAGCCATCAGAGTTGCTAACAAACAAAAAAACAAATTTGAAGCTCTATACTTGTTTGGTTCAAAAGTAGAGTTGTGTTTGATAACGCGAAAAGATATAACTAGAGGTACTTCGAGTTTGAGCAACAATAACTCTCCTAGAGTAGCTGGTTTGTGCTCTATATCACACGGAATATTTTTTATACCTTCTTAAGGCACCGTACGCCGTGTTTGGTTTGAAAATAATAATCGCGTATATCCCTTTATGCCTGAGGCGTGCAGAGCATTCTTTTATAGCAAAACTATGTCCTTCTTAGATACTACCACTGTCAGATTGAAGGGTCTTCTTGATGAGATGGAATGATTCATTGATTGAACTGAGGTCGTTTTTTTTTTTAGTAGTAAAAACCTCTCTGTAACTATAAGATCGCATCCTAAGCCAGGGTGGTCTGTGTCTCAGGTGAGGGTGGAATGCCAGCCCTTTGCTAGTGCAAGGGGCCATGTAATCTGACAACCACAATAAGGCTTCGCCTTCCTAAAAAACCTACAAGGGGGTTACATGCTCGGATTGATCTTGCCACCTAGGAATCTTCCATACAAATCGACTTTTTTCCATACAAAATCTGTCTGTGCAGTAGTACCCACAGTCAATCCGAGCATGCAACCCCCTTGTATAGACAGCCGCATCTAACCCTTACGAACTAGCTTCGGGAGATGCTATCGAGCACCCCCATCGCCCCGTGCACCGCCCATGCGCACCCTGCAGCCGCGCAACCCCGGGATATTAGCTTTTGCGCGTAATACCGAGTAGTGTACAATACGCCTGCCGGCCATCCTATCCATATGGACACCCACATCTACATGAACGTTCACATGAACATGAGTTACTACGTCATCCCAGGTGATTTAGTATCATATAAATCATTGTACGCCGCGATCTTTATATGTGAAATTGCTATCCTGAGTAGTTTTATCCTTCGTACATGTTCGAGTGCGCTGCGTAGTTCCAGCT